>VZTE01006171.1:3662-48025 GCA_013397775.1 Eulacestoma nigropectus
TTTTGAAAAGCCCCTCAATTAGTTGGAATATTGCATCTTATTAAGATGCTTAAGGAAAACATGTTTCCTCCACCCTTGAGCTCTGCTGGAGGCTCTGCCTTTGGAAGCTCTGCAGGCAGAGAGGGGGGAACGTCGTGTAAAACTGGCTCTGGGGTGTCCTAATGGAGGTCTTGGTGTCCTCGAATGCTCTTTAAAGAAAAGCAGCTCCGTAAGCCACATCTAAACACAGTTAGGGAAATAGCTGCTTTCCTAGGATGTAGTTGATGCTAAGCACATTTTTTAATATATTAGTTACATAACTTATTTAGATTATACAGAGAGGAAAACATTAATTGCTCTTTCTGGCCCAAATTCCTGAGTCTAAGTTAGGACCCCCCACAAGACTCAGTTCTTGTCATGGGAACATCTCCCTCTCGTGATAAAAGACACTCCTGATTAGAGATCTTTACTGTTCTTTTAGCTGTTGAGAGATTGTTCCAGAACCAATCTGTAACTGTAGTCTGTCTGACATGCAGGCAAAATGGTCTCTTTCTAGTTAATGACTTCCAGTTGATAAAGGGCCAAGACATTTGCCATGACAGCACATAAACTTGGGCATATGCTTAGCTTCAAAAGGTGGCTGTGTGTGTTTGCAGAGTTGCTGCTTTTGCTTTTAGTTATTCTGCGTGGCAGTTCTTAAATCCTGAGGTTTATCTGTGTGTCTCTTTACCTGGAACTGCCTATTAAAATTTAGTAGGTAATGCACTTTCGCAAGGCTCCTGGTTTGAATGTTCCTGATATTGCATTAAGGAGTTGTTGTTGTAGAACTTGGTCACATACTATTCCTAGTGTGTTCTGCTTGCATGTTTGAAAAAACAAACAAACTCAAAAAAGTAAAATAAATTTAAAAAAAAACCAAAACAACAAAACCCCAACATTTTTAACCCCTTGGGTACCACGTTGTTTGTGCCAGCATGGATATTTGGTGAAGTTTCTTAACTTTTCATGTAGTGATTTGACAAAACTTTGTTAGGGATTCTCATGTCCTATTGCAAATGAAATGACTACAGTCCTGCTGTATCTATCTGCTGTAGTAAATATTCTTCTTTCTTCATATTGGATCATCTTATGTTTTTAAACAGGGTCTTTGAACACCTAGTAAGTTGATTCTTGGAGTTCCTGGCAATGAAGTGGTTTACACAAGTTCTTCTCTTGTTTGTATTGTAGGAAGGGTGACCTCGACCTCCTTTCTATAATTGAGCCCCATCATTCCCACCTTCTCAGCCCTGGTGTTGCTGTGTCCAATACTGGCACACTAAGATGCTTCCTGGGAGATTGATAGGTGTTGGAATTCCATGTCAGCCCAAAAGTGTGTAAACCGTTACCATTGCTGTGCTGGGCTTAGCACCAGCTAACTCAAGAGGAGTCAGGAGAATATTTAGGTCCAACTGAGCATCTCCCTAGCTCAGAATCTTGTCTGCAGGTGCTCAGTAGCAGGGGAAACCTCTGTGGTCACCGTTGTTGTTGTGCTCCCAGGTGCTGACCCTTGATTCTCACAGGTGTGAGGTGAGAACCTTCTGTGATACTGGGGGCCTGTGCTATGTCCCCAGATAGGCAGGAAGAAAGTACAGGAACAGGACATGTGTCTAGTGGTAGTTCCCTGACTGATGTCCTGGTTTTGATGGTTCAAGGAGTTCCTGAACTAAAGGAGTTCTCTTATTTCTTGTACTTCTCAGTATACAATTTTTTCTGCTAGTTTTTGGCTTTTGAGTTAAGCTGCCTCTTCAGTATCCGTGGAAGGAGCTGTGTGCCTGAGCTGTGTGTTGGGAAGGAATACTTGCTCTTCTTTTCCCTGGCACCTGCTAATTTCACCTGATGCTCAGGAACTCTTACTCTGGAAGAGGCAGCAGACAAGTGCCTCAAACAGTCTAACTCAGCCTTTGAAAAGAGAATTTCCTAAACAAACTAACCTTTTGATAATTTAACCCCTTCCTATCTCGTGAGAATCCCATGGGAATATTAGTTCCGTTGTGTTCTGGAGGATGTCCTTACCAACTGGCAGCAGTACGCTACTGTAGACATAGAGTATTATTTGGTGCTTTATAAGATAATGGAGGACTTTAGCTCCTGAAAATCTAAAACTTTTGATGTTTGTGAGTAATAAAGATCAAAACCTAAGCTTAATGCCATGTTATGTTGTACTTTTAATTCTTAACTACGATTCTTTTTTTTCCTGGTGCTCAGAGAGTGAAAATGTTCTTACCTCTTTTCTTCCACACTAGGAGGCAAGTGAAGCCTACTTGGTTGGCCTGTTTGAAGACACCAACCTGTGTGCTATCCATGCCAAACGTGTCACAATCATGCCAAAAGATATCCAGCTAGCACGCCGCATACGTGGGGAGCGTGCCTAAAACTTCACCACGATGGGTTTGTCATTCTCGAAGCAAAATCTTCTTCCTGTTATTGGTAGTAATGAACGTTAGATATTTTTTCCATGGGGTTAAAAGGTACCTTAAGTATATGGTTGCAAGTGGAAAAATAGGGGACAGAATTGGGTATTGGCAAGTTTTCTTTCCATTTTCATTTGTGTGTGGATTTTTAATATAAACAAGAGGACATAAAAACAATCAATGTGGTCAAAAAAATAAAAAATGGATTGTTGAAACTTCTTCACCAAAACAACTTTATAAAAAAAATTATAAATAAACCTGTCAAATTTTTCTGGACAATGCCAGCATTTGGATTTTTTTAAGCAAGTAAATTTCTTATCAATGGCAACTAAATGGTGTTTGTAGCATTTTTATCATACAGTAGATTCCATCCATTCACTATACTTTTCTAACTGAGTTGTCCTACATGCAAGTACATGTTTTTAATGTTGTCTGTCTTCTGTGCTGTTCCTGTAAGTTTGCTATTAAAATACATTAAATGATGCTTGTTTTTAGTCTTGATTTTTAAATACTACACACGGGTTATACTGATTAAAAAGTGATCAGCTTTCCCTCCCCTTTTTCTCTTCAATGCATGGCCTAATTCCCTGGAGCAGATCTAGGAAACACTGGGGATACTGCCTTGGCTGAAGTAGTGTATATGTGAGGTTCTTTTAAGGGTGTAAAATTTGTCTGCTCCACATAAAAGCAAATTTGGTGAGTATAGTACCCAGGTAGAGTCTGGAGCTGAACTGAGCTCTCTGAGCTACAGTGCTAAGAAGCAGCAATTTGTTGTCATTTCAGTTCCTTTCTTACTTGATTTAGTGCTGAATTTGGAAGCATTTCTGGGTTTCATGGGTTTTTAGTATGGTATAAGTGGTGGAGCTTAGTGGTTTGGGTTTTTCTGTTTGGGGGTTTTACTTTTCTTGGGTGTTTTTTTTTTTTTTTTTTTTTTACCCTTTTTCACTCTGTTAGTTTCTTGGTTTGTAGCTGTTCCCTTTTTGGTTGACTACCTTTCTGTTTCAGTCACACCCTCTAGCGTTTTTGAGAACTTAGTCCACATGTGATTAGTTTCAGTTTGTACACTCCAATCTAAAAAGCCACTTTTGTACCATTTTTGTTACTATTCTTCACAGAAGCAGTACTTGGACAGGATCACACATTTAAAACTTACTGAGTTTTTATATTCTCCTGCAATTGCTGATGAAAGTTCACATGAAGATATTTACTGCTGAAATGACGTCCTGTGGAAACTTGGTTTTAGTTTTTCCCCCTGAAATTTGTTGAAGAGTTCTGGCAGACCAGTCTGGAAACGAGTTATGTGCTGTAGTTCTTGATAGCTCTTGCAGATAATGAAATGAGTTGCACAGAAAATATGTAGGCGGTGAGCAGATTTCACCTCCATGCTAAGACTCCTGCAGAGCTTATTTGCTGCTAACTTCTTTCAAGAGGTTTTGAGAGAGCTCTAAACACGAGTGAATTTGTCTGAAGATTTCCAAAGAGGATTAATAGAGATATATTATCTGCTTTGGTATCTTGAACAGAGAGCCAAAAGTTACAGAATAAATCACATTATTCATAACTTGCTCGGCTTTGGTAATGAATGCTGTCTGCCAGGGTTGTGTGAAGTAAAGTCTATTTAAATGGAGTAGCTTGTCACAAGCAAGACTAATGCTAGACAAAATGTGATCACATCCTTTTGATGCCAAGCAGTTCACAGCTATCAACTAAAAATTAAGGAAGGCCTGTCTTGGAGCATCCAGAACAACAGAAATATAAAAGGTGAGCATCTGAGACTTAACTGACTTAAGATGTCACTTCTGTCTACTTGATAACAATCCTGTTAAACTTGCTATCAGTGCATTTCCATATAATTAACTACTTGTTTTGTCCTGTACTTCAGAATTCTGTTTCAGTCAAGAGTGCTGCAAGCACCTGCACAAAAAGGTAATTAGGCTGGGTTGGTTTGGGTGTTTTTTGCTTAATAACCTGGAATTGAAGTATTGATAAGGAACTTAATTTTTTTTTCTTTCTTAGGTATATTAGGGAACCAAATCTACAGATTTTGGTTCTCAAATGAAATAGTGAGTTCTTTCTCTTTGAGAGAATTGAGGTGAGGAATATCCCAGTTTACCTGACAATGCAGTTAAACTGTTCAAGGTGGAGGAAATCCTAGGGGAAGATGAGGGGATCAGAATTCTGAGCAGATGACAACATTTATGTGCAGTGCTATACCTGCAGCTTAGGGATAAACTTGGCTCTTTTGAAAGTTGTGGTCCTAGAGGTGCCCCATGAGCCCTGTTAGTGATTAGCTGTCTGTGTCTGTATCAATGCCAAGAAACTTCAGTTTCTAAAATAGTTTACCTCTTTTTTCCCCCGTACCAATTGCTGTTTCCTGGGCAATTCAGGCACAGCTGAGATTTTGAATACCAGAAACAAGTTCTGGTCCTGTGGATGTACTTCTGTGGAACAGTTTAACTGTACTGAGTGGAGGGGTAGATGTGAAGTGATTCCTTGTTAGTAACAGTCTTATTTAGAAGTTGAACATCTCTTTAAGACATTGTTTGAGGTATGTGCACAGCCCAATTTCTGAATTATTTTGGTGAAGCCTTTTATAATATGTATGTGATAAGCTGGGATTTAGGTCTCTGTTTTATATTTGTCTGTTAACAGCTGTATTTACTTGCCATTTCCTCCAGAGTAAGTACAAACCCTTATTTTAAGTTGGTTGCTTTGTATTAGCAACACAAAACCCCAGCTTGCTTACCAGACCCAAAAATTAATGTAGTGGGAAATAATTTCAGACACAAGATCAGTCCCTCTTGTGTGGCTTTATCAAATTCAACTGGCAGTTCTTGAGAGCTTGACTAACATGGAGCTTAAACCCAGCATTTCAGTTTTTATTTAGGAGAGTAACTTGCGGAATATAAAGTAACTAGTATCAGTGTACCTGTGTTTTAGTGTTGCATCTCTGGGCTGTGTTCCCCTAGCCCTTTATGCCCCTTGGCAGTGGCTATTAGGTGATCCTAATCCAGGGACCGGTTTCCAGTTTTTGATGTGGCTGAAGCCAGCGTGTCTCACTCACATCCGTACTCCCTGTGCCACCGTTTTTGGTCAATTAGCCGGAATGGGACTCTGCATATCTGCCATTTCCCTTGCAGTGCACATTTTAGGTTCAGTCTCACAGCACACTGAATCCAAACTCATGCCTGTGCTACCATTCCAATACCAGCTTTTCCTGCCACACCTGCCTCCCTTGGAACACAGTGATGGGTCAATTCCATGTATCTTCTGGAGCTTAATTTTAAATTTCATGGTTTAATAATATTAAGTACAGGCAATGTTCTGGTCAAATATTTTGTTCACTGCAATTTTATTTCTTACTCTGGCAAAAAACCACACGACTTTTCTTGGCCTTCATAGGAGTAAGAACTTAGTAACACTTTTCATATGACTTAGTTTCAAAGGCTGGAATTAAGGGGAGGATTTCTAGTGTCAGGATAGTTGTTGGGTTCTTTTTTTCCCCTGGTCCAGATCAGGAGGATATTGGGGAGCTGTTTGCTCAGGTTTTACTTGTGTCTTACTCCCATGTAAAATGAGTCATCCTCAGTGATGAGATGTTCTTTGCCCTAAGTGGATGTTGTAGACTTGTTCATGGCAGGTTGGCCTCTAAACAGACAAGTATTTTGCTGAACAGAAAGCCACTGTTAATGTATTTCTGTTTTTTAATCTGTGAAGAGGCTTTGATCTTTTGACCTTGGTAATACAATGTCAAAAAAGATAGCTTGGTATGTAAAAAGCTTTACATCTGTCAATAGTAGTGTTAAAAAGGGATTGTTAGGACTGCATTAGGCTGATATTAATGTAAGCTACCTTTTTGATTGCCTTCCTGGGAATATTACCTGTTACATGATCACAACTGAATAAATATACAAGAAATTATTTATTTTAAATTAAGAGTATTGTCTAATTCTGAGAAATGGCTGCAAAATGCTGAGGCTCGGGAATAGTCTCAGTTGCAGCACACCTAGGCTGAAGCTTTCTGCTTTTTCCTTGGTGGTGATCCTTACTGCCCCCTCTGCAGCAGTAACACCAAAGATCAGGACGCTGGGTTAAAATCTCACAAAAGACGAGTTTAGGGTCAAAAGCAGGGGGTGTATGCTCTCCAAGTCATCGTCATAGTTGCTCTTCAGTGGGAAATGAGCCTGGGTTTTCTGTCCATCTCTCTTGAGAACACATTTGTAGGCTTATATGTAGCTCATGGTTCGAGACGTGCGCTCACATTCTCTGCTGTATTGTCCCCTGCCAGCAGCATCCCCCTCATCTCCTTCTGCAGGCAGGCTATTACACACAGCAGGGCCTCTAGCAGCAGGGGTGCTTTATGTTACTGAAAGCTCCTGTGGTGTCACAAAGATTTAAGAAGTATTAAAAAAAAAAATCCCTACAGCTCTGGAAACCACTTGTGCCTCCCGATGGTGTCAGGACTGAGCATTCTTGTCCCCCTCCTTTGAGAGGAGCTGCCCTCACCTCCTCTTTGTGTTCATGCACGTGCTGTTTCATGGAAGCATCCCAAGCACAACCCAACTGGAAAATGTCTGGCCTATACATCCCAGAGAGCTGATCCCGCATGCTTCGGTGATAAATGTTGACCCTTGGGTTTGCCCCACAACTCTTTGCTCCTGGGCAGTTGATCTCCACTCCTGCCAACCTCGATTGTGTAATTTCAGCCACTTTAGTTTTCCACATCTTCTGTTGCGTTGGTGAGGAGTATATTCCCTCTTCTGCCTTCATCTTGTGACTGCTTTGAGGAGAGGCTGAGACAACACCGCAGTCATCATCAGGTGAGAGATGTTCCTTTCTTTTCCGTGTGCTGGAGGAGCAGGAAGGCTGAAGGAACGGTATTCACAGTCCTGCTCGGGCCTCCCTCTCCGAATGCATCACTACCTGGCAGCTGAGCCCCTGTCAGGCAGCCCGTGGCTGGGAATGCTGCCAGGTGAACACATGGGCACGGATGCCGGCCGTGAGGAGCGTGAGCACGGCTCGGGGATGGCAGGATGGGCGTCCCAGCTGGATGCGGCCCCAGGACCGGTTACCGCTGAGGGGCTGCGTGTCCCTACATCTGAAGGCTGGAGCCGCTTCAAAGGGCCTCGGTGCCGGCTCGTTCGGGGCACGGGAGAGCTGCCAGGCTCGGGCGTGCGGATCCCTGGGACCTCGGGCTTTGGCTTGGCTGCGGAGCAGGGCGGGGAGCTGGCAGGAGCGGCTCAAGCTCCGTGTGCTGCCTTGCTGACGTGCTTTGCCCAGAGGGGCTGCCGATGATGGCTTTTCCTTTGTGCCTCCTGCCCTCTGCACCGCGCTGGGGCTGAGGGCGTGGGCCAGGCAAGATGCTCGGAGGAGGGGAGATTTCTTCAGCAGGTGCTGGGGAGGTGGGCAGCGTTTGGAGCGCGGGGGTGCCAGGCTGGTGCCAGCACTGCTCTCCCTGGAGGACGGGGTGTGAGCAGCAGGCAGATGTGAGCAACAGGAGCAGTCCCAGGTGTTGGTTTGAGGGATCCTGCTGTGGATGGACGCATTGTCTTCCTGGCACGGTTGAGGTCTGCTGTTCCAGGAGGGTTTTGCCGTGTTCCCAGGGCGTGACCCGAGCCGTGGCTTGCTGCTGGCTCTCGGGACAGTCGCTGGACTGACACGAGGGAGTTGTGACTCGCTCCTGACTGGGCTGGAACTCGGCTGGGTGGGGAGCTCAGGTGTTTCCTGAGACAGCACAGCACGGGCCGAGGGAAAGCGTTACACAATGTGTGGACATGCGGTAGCTGTGGATTTACTCCAGCCCCCTCTTCAGGTCTGTGTGTGCAAAAAGTGAGCAAAAGCGTTTTTCTTTGCGTTGTTGAGGAAGAGGGACTCATTCAGTGGATTGAGGTTAGGGGCTTTTATGGTGACACCACCTCCATCCGCAAGAGAAATAAATCCTTCCTACCTCCCTCCCTCCCCTTCCCTGGGACATGAAATGCTTTAAAATTATGGTACTTGCCCTTGTTTTGAAGTGTGGAACCGGCTCTTTGAACTTCCAGCTCTGCTGTGCAGCTCAAACATAATGGAGTTAAGAGATGTTTTCTGCCTGGTGTCAGCTTGAAGCCTCGCAGACACTGAATCCCTCTAGAGGAGGGCACATCTGTTCAGGAATCTGATCTCATTTCTGCTTTATAGGTTCCCCAGCTAAATGGACCATTTGCTTTCGTGAAAGTAATTGCCTTGAATGCTATGGGAAAGAGAAGCCAAAGCCACAGACAGCATCTAACCTCGCTGGTGTTTATTCAATAAATTAATAAACACTAATAGGGTAGCATTCAAGTTCACAACAGCGCACAGCGTCCTTTTAAGCCATCCTGGACGTTGCTAGAAGAGCACACCGTGCAGCAGCCGCTCTCTGTAATGTGATAGCCCTGGCTGTGGGTGCAGACAGGGGTTATACTGCACCCGGGAGCATCGTGGAGCCGGGGCGTAACAGCTCCATCGAAGCACATCTGCTCCTGCCATGCCGAGGAGGAGCTGCTCTGGCTCTGCTGCTGCTGCCACTGAATTGTCCCCCTGCTCTGCCTTACCTGAGCCTCGGAGATCCTGTAAAACACAGTGCTAACACCGGGATGCTGCTGGCCTTGGCACGTTGTTCCTGAGGCTGCCCCGGCCTTCCTGCTGCCTGGCTGTTGTGCAGGCAGGGAATGTGCTCCCAGCATGGAAGGAACACAGCGAGCCTGTGTCCCCAGTACAGGGAAACCTGGGTCGCTCAAACTCCGTGTCACTGTGACTTGTGTGCTCTCTCTGCAAATCAGAGAGGCATAATTCCATTCTTGCCATAAATCTTCTCCTCTCCCCTGCTGCACTGCCCTGCCCCTCTCTGCACATCCGTAGCCCTGCTCCCTGTAAAACAGGAGTACCACCACGTTCCCCGTCTGAAAGGACCAGTGGGTCTGCCCCATGCACGGGCTCCCTCTCCTGCCACTGCACCCGCCCATTAAAAAAACAGTGTTATATATACATATATTTATTGTAAATATATAATTGTGAATGATATGTAATTATATATGTGCATATTAAAATGTATAATAATAATACGTTATTATTTAAGCATGTGAGGTTAGGCAGATGCTTTTTTAATGTTTAAATTATAATATGTTTATGATAATTATGTATTTAGGCATATTAAAAAACATTTCCTCAATCTCATACCAGCATCACAAGGGGAGAGGAATGGAGTATTACCATGGAAGGTTGCTGCTAGCTTTATGTGTATAACTCTCTATATCTATAATTTTTTTTTCTATAGGGCTGTTAAAGGTAGGTTACCTCAGGTTTACTTGTTAATATTGCCTTTTCTGTATTTTTTTTTTAAGTGGCACAGATTCTTCAGAAAGAAGAAACATTTTCACTGATGTACAGTGCTAAAATGGCACCAACCAAACTGCGGAGCTCATGTTTATCACCCAGGCCACAGCCACCAGGGGCCAGCCCAGGCACTTTCTTTAGAGGCTGTGAAGGGCTGCAACGTGGAGAACAGCGATTCCTCTCCCTCCTGTGCATGTACCTGCTCTATCCTGCCCTCTCCTCACCTCCTCCAAGAGCTGCCTTCACAGTCTTGAGACAGACACAGCGCAGTTCTAATGATGATTTCTTTCTTGGGCTTCTTTTACCAAATATGAAAAAATTAAATTTGTTTCTCCAACAGTCTTCCATCCTACTGATTTTCCAGCACGTGCTCTGCAGAGCAGCTCAGAGTCAAGGTGCTCGCCTCAGCCTCCAGCTTGCAGAGACGGTGTGTGGGGGAGATGAGGAATGGGGTGCAGTAAAGCCAGTGGCAGAGCAAGTGTCCAGTCCCATTAGGCTGCTGGCTGGATCTGGGGTCACACAAAGCTGTGGTTTCCCCTCGTGGCAACAAACCTGTGGGGTTGTGGGTTTTAATGCGGGGTGGATGAAGATGGCCCCACTGTCTGCAGCTCACTTTTAAGTGAAGTAAACAGGTAGCAGGCAAGGTCCACTGTGACCTGACCAACACTGTGTAGAACTGCTTTTATTTAGCACCGTGGTGCTACTGTCATCCTCAGGATGCAGCCTGGTACTAACCATGTCTTCATCTGGCCTAGTTATGATATGTCACTCCTGAGCAGCAGCTGCTTTTGTCCCAGTAATGTGGGGGTTCAGAGCACCTGTTGCTGCATCCCCTGAGTGCAGGGAGCTGCTGGACCAAGGTGCCAAATCTCAGCTCCTGGGTGAAACTCGGTAAGGCACTGAGCTGTAGCTTCCGGGTGGAGGCAGTCAAAGTAAGATTAACCAAGCCTTTACCCACTGGTAGTTTTACAATGCCACAGTTGTGACCAGTGCTTCACAGGTTGAGGAAGAGCATGCTGGAAGTGTTTCCGTATCAAATAAACTCGGGACCAAGTACAACAAGCCACAGGGTGGAGCAAAAGTGTGATGGAGACACAAACAAGCAAAAAATGAGCACCGGGGAGGAGCTTCCCTGGGATGCAGTCAGCACTGGGGATACAGGCACCCAAATTCTCTCCATGAGCCCAGGAGCAGGATTTTTCTTCCCAGCCTTGCCCCAAGAATGACTTTCTCAACTCTTTTGGGCAAATTGCATCTCTTCTGGATTTTTGTTTTCTCTCCTAAAAATGAGGTTGCTGCTTTTACGCCTTTGCAGTGTGGCTGGGACAATTGTAACTGTTTGCAACACGCTCCAAAGAGCCACCAACCACTAGGTGAGATTTACCCCAGAGATGAGGGGTTTAGCTCCTGAAATGCACCCTCCTCCTATTGCAGGTCCTCTGAAAGCTGGGATCCATGCTCCACTGTTGGCAGAGCAGGAATTCAGGTGGGGCCATAGAGGCCTCTCCTGGGAAGCTCAGAGAGGAGTGCATTTGTGCTGGTGGAAACCAGCTTTCAGCAACACTGCTGAGCTCCCTGCTGCTTTAAACGCTCGCCTGGACGTTAATAATGATGTTGTTCCATAGATGAACAGATTCAAACAGTGGGAAATACACCCACCTTATTTAGAGGTGGCTAAATAAGTGTATTTTATTTAATAAAATGTCACAACACTCTTCTGGCATTAGGCCTGTTCTCGGTGTCCCCTGTGCTGGTTCCTGTGTCTCTGCTGGGTGCAGGGCTGCCTGGTGCTGATATTGGCAGCCAAAATGTGGGGTTTTTTTAATGAGGAACCAGCATCTTTGGCTGAGGATTTTGGCTCCACTTTGTGACTGCAGTCAGCCAGTGACAGTTGAAGATTATGACATTAAAAATATATTTTTTAACTACAGTTAATTAATCCTCATGGGAAATTAGCATGCAATGGGCCGTTTGCTCTCTATTTATCACTCCGCTCTGCTGAATGAACTTGGCTGTGCTGTCTGCTCCTGTATTTCCACCGTGATCCATGAATCCCCCCGTACCTCGGTGATGCCAGGCTTGGATTTCAGAAGGCAGAGGCTTAACTCCAGCTGGGACAGGCAGCAGCCACCCGGCTCTGCAGGTGCCACTGGAGGATCTACACTGCTGGATGGTTTCAGACATTCTGTGGGCACTCTGCTCTAGTCTGCATCCCCAGTTTTCTTTCTGCTGCTTTCCTTCTGCCCTGCTGCAACTCTGGCTGGGAAGGCAGGGCCATGTGTGTGTCTCCAGGCTATAGATGGAAACTCGGCTTTCTGCGACCGACCGTGGCTCTGCAATAAACAAGGGGAGCGTGCCCCTGCCTGACTGGCACGTTAAGCAGATGTTCAGTCTCCAGACCGCATTTCAGGCAGTCAGAAATGAGAAGGGAGAAGATGATTTTCTCTCCTCCCCAACAGCCAACGATGCCCTCGCGAAGCTCCAGCGTTGGCGGCGCCAGGCTGCAAACCCGGCGTGAGCAGCTGTGCTGGAGCTGCTGGCTGGATTGCAGGGGTGCTCCCTCCCAGGATATTTGAGTGTGTGTGAGGCTGGCTGCAGCTGCAGAGATGGAATGGGCTGAAAGGATGCTTTAGAGGCACTGAAGAAATGCAGGAAGAATATGCTGGAAGCTTGGGGGTTACGGGGCTGTGTCACAGCTGAGCTGACCGCTTTAACTCTCCTTCGAGCTACTCTCTATTTATTTCTTTCAGAAGCAGCTCAATTTTTCATAGCTTCCCTGTGTGAAAGGCTTATTATTTTCTGCTGTTGTTATTATTCTCCAAGGTCACACAGCATCTCTGTGGCAGAAGTGCAGCCCTAGGAATGAGCTGAGCTGTCTTGGCTCCCATTTTCGCATCCATCCAGACACCTTTGCCCTCACCCCCAGGCAGCAGTGGTGGGGAGATGTCCCGTTGACAGAGGGGTGTAATAAGGGTTATAAATAGAATAACTGGGCACAAAGAGCTAATTAATGTGTGGATGTGCTCTAGTTAATTGGGGACACTATAAACACCACTCTACCTGTGCTGGACACGGTTAAGGGGAGGTGGTTTGCTCCTTTCCATCTGAGACATGAGGAGCAGAGCGGGAAGTTCTCAGCCCTGTGCTCCAGATAAGAGGCCAGCCTTCCCCTTGCCATGTTGGTCACACTCTTCCCACCTCCATCTATGCAAGCAGTACTTAAAATGACCCCTCGTGTTCCCATTTAAGTTGTTTTAACTGCACTAATGACTTCTATGTAGGTGCAAGAAAGTGGTCAAAATTACAGGCAGTGGCTACTTGGAGAGCAGAGCATCTGTGCAGCAGGCTGGGAAATTCTGAGTATTTCCTGGAAGAAACTGGAAGGGCAGTGGTGCCCTATTAAAGCTGTTCCAGAACAAATCCAGCACTGAGCAGATCTGCTTCAAATCCACGTACTTCCTGTGGAAGGTTTTCCTTGCAGCAGCAGCAGCACAATGGTCACCACAATGGGATGCTCCAGCAAAAACCATCTCAGGGCTGCACCAGGCAGCGTCTGCCTTTCACAGGATGCTGCAGGACTGACAGATCCCAGGCTGGTTTCCCCTGCTTGGTTGCTCACAAAACCCAAGGAGCATCTGTGGTAGTGACAACGGTTGAAGCTGTTTTGGGTAAATGCTTCAACTTCCTATGACAACAACAGGTGTCCCCTATCCTAGGGCTTCTCCTTAGTCCTGCATCCACCCAGAGAGTGCCACCGGAGCTGCAGGCACTCCACTTACAGCAAGGCAAGGATGTGGGAAGCATTCCCATGGGAACCTGGCCAAGTTCTGCTCCCCAGCCCGCACTCGCTTTGCTGTGCCTTCGGTGGGACAGCAAACCAACCTCATCCTGGGCTGCATCCCCAGCCGTGTGGCCAGCAGGCTGAGGGAGGGGACTCTGCCCCTCTGCTCTGCTCTGGTGAGACCCTACCTGCAGTGCTGCATCCAGCTCTGGGATGCCCAGTGTAAGAAGGACATGGACTTGCTGGACTGAGGAGGGCTGATTGTTCAGCTTGGAGAAGAAAAGGCTGTGGGGAGACTTTGTAACACCTTCTGGTACCTAAAGGAGGCCTAAAAAAAAGCTGGAGAAGGGCTTTTTGCAAGGGTCTGTAGTGAAAAGACAAAGGGAAATGGCTTTAGACTGACAGAGGGTAGGTCTAGGTTAGATACTGGGAAGAAATTCTTTACTGTGAGGATGGTGAGGCACTGGAACAGGTTTTCCAGAGAAGTTCTGGATGCTCCACCCCTGGAAGTGTTCAAAGCTGCGTTGGATGGGGCTTTGAGCAACCTGCTCTAGTGGAAGTTGGCCCTGCCCATGACAAGGGGGTCATAAGTAAATCTTTAGGGTCCCTTCCAACCCAAACCTTTCTCTGATGATTCTGTAACCTATTACTTTTCTAAAGTAATTGAAAATTGCTCCTGCTCATTATGCACCTCTCCAGGGAGCAGTGGTTCTGAGGAATTTCGTGAGGAGTTATTTGGTGTGCACAGGGACAGTTTGGGCAGTTTTCTTTTAGCAATAATGCAAAAAGAAGCCAGGGTAGAAGACTCGTAGGGGACAAAATCTGCCTGGGGCACAGAGTCAATTCAGAGATGTCTTTGAGCGCCCGTGTGCGGGAAAAAACTGATTTGATGGAACACAGGGCTCCATTCCCAACAGTGTGGAATACCTCGGGCCCAAGGGGAGGTTTTCACAGGAGCTTCTGTCTTTGGCAGTGCTTCTGAGGGCAGTGGCCATCCCAGCACCCGCCTGGCTGGGCTTCGGCCGCCGTGAGGCACCGCGTGACAGCAAAGGTCACTGCAGCTCCACCAGAGCACCCAGCACTGATGGTTCACCCGGAGAAAATGGCAACCGGAGCTGGAAATGAGGAGGTGATGGGACTGGGAGGTGATTTTGGGTAGCAAGGGGGAGAAACTGAGAGTGTTTGCTCAGCGGATGTGCTGAGACTACCCGGCACAGAGAAAGATGGATCCCTGCCTTCCTCTGAGCCGGTCTCATCACATGAAAACAAGAGGCCAGAGACTGAGGTTTATGGCTGGTATGCCTGAAACAAATCAAAGGAAAGAATATTTGGCTTGCCTGAGCGTGGCAGGGAACATGCCAAATATTTCATGTGGGAGCACAAGGGTCAAGGTGCTGCTCTGCTCTGTATTGGAGTGGCACATCCTGGTGGGCAGGGACTGATGGCAACAGCAAGGAATGGGCCAAAAGTCACAGATATTGGACCAGAATAAAAATTCTATAATTAATTATACAGCTCAGTGGGACAGAGCTGGGAGCAAAAAGCTGGATGTCAACCCAGGGGACTGCAGTCTGCTTTAGGGACCTCCAGTTGCACTTGCACTGCTGATCTCCTGCCTTCCCAGTCCCTTCCCAGTCCCACCCCCACCCCACCTCCCTTCTGCAGCAGAAGTTGGCTGTACAAAAGGACAGGATTTCAGAGACAAGATGAAGGTGGTTTTTCATTTCCATCCATCTGTGTTTGCTCCCTCATCTCTCTGACTCTGTAAGTCAGAATTTAGCACCTAACACCTCCCCTTTCCACCCCCCATAATTTCCCTGCCTTGTGATTTGGGTTTTCCCTGGGCATCACCATACTCCTTGGGACGTGAAATTTCCTGCTAGGGGCATTGCTTGAATAGACACACATAATGCAGAGGCTGACAAGGGGAGATGTGAAGTGTGGAAGCCGTGTGAGGGGTACAGTGTTTGTACAAAGCTTCCAGGAATGGCAGATCACTGAATTGGATGGCAGGAACAGCTCTGAAGCCTGAGCCCACCACACTGGGCCAGCTTTGGGATGGAGGTGGGCATGGTGCTGGAGGGAAACCTCTCCCCTTGGGCGAGTTGCTGGAGGAGCAGCAGAAACTCCTGTGCAAGCTGAGCCAGACAGAAAGAAACATCGCTGTGTCTATTTTAGGATTTTTGTGCTGCTGCTCCTCACCACCCTGTCCAAATACATCCCTTTAATGGATGCTGCCCGAGAGGAAGCACATACATTCTCCTGTGAGGGGGTGCCTGTGCTCATAAGCCTGTTTCCCAACACTATAAATCGGTCCTATAAAAGGTGTTACTCCTCCCTGCCTCTCCTTGGTATCTCCGTGCTGTGGCCGTAACAGCGCTTTGCTGCCATCGTATTTTTCACCAGGACTCCAGTCCCCCTCTCTTTTCTTCCTCCTGGGTACTGAACAGCTCCTAGGAAAACCAGGCAGTTCAGCATCCCAGAGGGGCCTGGGGAGGATACTTTGGGAGATGTTGGGGCACTGGGCGCAGAGGGGAGGGCAGTGCCAATAGGGCCACATGAGAATTTGGGAGCTGGCTGGGGATAGCTCGGGTGCACAGAGTGAGGCCCCGGCAGCTCTGCAGTCACCAGGGTAAATCCACTGTTTTTTCAGACTCGCCCTCCAGGGATGATCCCTCTGACAATCCCAGTGCCCTGTGGGAAGCCCAGCCCTGAGACAGCAGCTGCAGTGGAGGCTGTAGGCTCATCCTCAGGGACTCAGCATTCCTTGTTGTGCGAGGAGCATCTCTGCTGCTCTCATCCAACCTGCCTTCCTGATGGATTGTGCGGCCCAAGGCCAAGCAATGCAAATCTGGGGGTGTTGTGGAGCAGGGAGGGTTCCCAGCTGGCAGCCCATCTCCTGCCCATCCCAGCACACCCTTGGCACAGTGTTGGATCCACAGGGAGCACCAGAGACCCTTCTGACACCCCTTACCACTCAGAGGGGCAGACTCTCAGCTTTATTTAAAAACAGTAAATGCCCAACTCCCCCTACAAGTGACCAAGTGGGGAAGTTAAGCATTAATTTGTCAGGAAGATGCCAAGTTTATTTGCATCCTCAGAAAAGCAGCTCATTAAAGCCCATCTGCACCCAGCTCCCCCCTCCCCAGTGCTACTGGCACCAGTAGCAAAGTTAGGTCCTCTGTGCATGACAGGCATCCAAGTTGTGGCACCCGCTGGGTTTTTTTGGGGCTGCTACTTGGGGCTGCTCCTCTTCCTTGCGTGCACAGGGAATGTAGCAGAGTGATTTGTGTCTGGAAGTTGGTGTTCCCAAGTTTCTTTTCCCTGAGGACCTCAGAGCCCTTTCACTGAACACTAGAGAGGTGGCGTGGTCTCCTTCAAAAATAAGTGCGTTCCTTGGGTGCACAGTGTGTAAGAAGAGTGCAGCGTGGTTGCTGAAAATCTGCACAAGCCCAGCATCAGGAAATTAGGTATTAAGATAATAAAGGTTTAAAATAAACCCTTAGAGGTTTCTGTGACAGCTGAAGCTTGGAGGTATCCCTCGGTCACTGGGTAAAGCCTTGGGGGAATTTTAGAATGTGGTTCACCTCTTCTTGTGTCACTTGTGTGCATGGCTGGGTGCCTTGGGGTAGCAGGGCAGGGCTGTGTGCTGCAGGGGATTCCCACCTCTGGGGAATGGTTTGGGTTATGGTTGCATCTTTACACACTGAAATGGGATTGAAACACGCTGCTCATGGCGTGAAGGAGGGGGAACATCTCAAAGCCATAAAATCCCGTCAGCTCACGGCTGGCACATCCTGCCCGACAGGTTGGGTAAAACCAAGCAGCTGCGATGTTTTCTCTCTCACTCATGCCTAGATTTTTTTCACAGGAGATCCCATCCCCTTGCTGTTCATTCCCTCTCATCTGAGCTGTGGCTCTTTTGCTGCAACCCTGCAGGAAGTTGCTGTCAGGAGCAGCCCCCTTGCTTTATGCTCTTCCAGCAAAGCATGGCCAAGTATTTGCATGAGGGCAGCTTTAATGAGCTGCTTTTCTGACCATGTAAATAATCTTGTCATCTTCCTGACAAATTAATGCTTAACTTCCCACCCGTCCCCCCCCTTTCTAACTGGCTAAAGTGTTAACCATTATTGCTTTAGGGCTTATTAATATTTTGGAGCACAGTAGTGACACTGGGAGAAGGCTGGGAGGTTGTATGAATTAATGCTCCTTTGCCTGTCAGGGTGTTTAAGCCTTAGGTTTGGGACGTGGGTGATTTGAATAATTCCCATGGATTCCTCAGCTTCCCTTGTGACAGGCATGGGGACAGGAGAAATCACACGTACAAGCATGATTAACTAATGAGCTGTCTAATGAAGGGCTTCTGACTACAGGCATTAACCATCTACTGCCAAGCAGATCAAGGGGAAAAAAAAGGCATAATCCCATGTCAAAGTTCCCAGCTGTGTCACCCTGTCTTTGGTGACAGAGGCTGGTCCCACCCCACATGTGAGAGATGCTCCCTTCTGATAGGGAGGAGTTTATTTAACCAACCCCAATGAAATCTTCTCGTTTAGCAGCCTTGAGCAGGGGGTTGCCAGCCACAAAACCCAGATGGAACCCAAAATGAATAGCCCATAAAAGGAGGAGAAATTTAATAAAAGGAAAAAAACCCAACAACCCAGAATTTGTCATAGCTGCGTGTGTAAAGCAGAGGTTATCACACAGACGCTCTCACAGCACACCTTCCCAATATGTAAAAGTCCCACATTTGTAAGGCCAGGCTCTGTCTCTGGAGCAGGATTTGCCAGCTGCAGGCACTGCCTGTACCAAACAGGGGCTGCAGGGCCAGGAAGCAAATGCAGCTCTGCTTCCCAATGCAAGCCAAATCCAAAGCTTTCCATGGGAATAGGAAAAACACTGTCTGAAACTGGCTGCAAAGCCGTGCATGGGTCAGCAATGCTTTTGAGGGATGTGAAATGTCACCTGTGGGATGCAGGGAACTGCACCAGGCAGCCACCAGCTCCTCCCAGATTGCTTCAAGGAATTAGAAGCATCTCCTGGGGCTCCAGCCTTTCTGCCCCTCTGGTTGAGACTGAGTTATTTACCCAAACATGACATTTCTCAACCCACAAGTAACCTGTCTCTCTGATTTTCTCCTGGAGCAAAGGGGGAGTGTTGAAATAAGGGTGTCCCTCCAGGCTCACAGGGGATCATTGGCATTCCTGGTGGCTTACTCCCCACTGGGCTGTTGGGAGGGGTTTTGTGCTGAGGTGGGATGTGGATACGGATCCTGGAGAGTTTGGTCCATCTGTTTTCTGAGGTGTAGGGCACATCTACTTGCCGTTCCCAAATCCAGGATTCTTGATACATCAAATGGGGTTTTTACTGCAAGTGTGGGCTGTGAGTTTCCATCTCATTCCCTGTGTTTAGCCTATTTCCCCAGGGGCTGTTTGAGGCCCTGCTCAGCCTGGGCTGGGCATCTCTCCTGTGAGTGTTTCCTGACTCCCAGTGTGCAGGAAGCGGTTTGGAGGGATGTTGCGGAAATTCTTTGTCTCCACTTCCTATTTCTTTTCCTGCTCACCCCCCTCATACAGGCACGTGTGCTGCCTGCTCGGGCAGCCTTGGCCTTCCTTGCTCTGGTGCATGTCTGGGATTTTGTGCTTTCTAAAAGGTGGGAAGGGCTGGTTTCTGATCACCGGTGTTTGCCTGGGTGATGCCCCGTGCCCTTGGCATGGCCAGGCACTGGTGTGGCTGTCCTGGTGAAAGACAGTGGATTTCAGCCAGGCTGATCCATCCTTCCCAGAGGCTGGGATGGCCCTTTCTCTGCTGAATGTCCTCCCATTCAGGTGTTGGGAGAGCAGAGTGGGTTTGGGTGCAGGCTGAGGGCACCCCTTCTTCTTTCCATCCTGCATAAATGGCTTTATTCCCACAAATAACAGGATGTGGGAGCAGCCAAAAATCCCGGTGTTTTCTCATAGCATTGCCAGCAGCTGCTCCTGGGGGCTCGTGTCCTCAAAGGGGCAGCAGTTTGCGTGCTGGAAAGTGAATTTCTGCCTCACAGAATGTGCCTGTGAGGGGAGGAGCCCAGTGGTCGTGCCTGGGGTTTGGTTTTGTGGTTTGTAATCCGGACGTTCCCACTGTGGTAGGAGCTACACTGTGGTAGGAGAGATGCTGATGCTGCTGGGGCGAGGGCCAGCCCAGCTCCTCTGCCTCCAGCGCCTCTTCCAGCACCACAAAGGCACCTGAGCTTGCATGGCAAAAGGGGTGGGATGGCCCCATGGCAAAGGGCTCTCACTGTGGCTTGGCAAACCCTGGGCAAGCTCTGCTCCCTGTCTCATCCCCTCCAGCAGTGCCACGGACGTGCTGGTTCCCCCAGGGATTGCTCAGCTTGGTGTTATTTTGCAGCTTCAAAGTCCTCAGCTGGATTATTACGATTTTTTCCCCTAAGCATTCAGGAAGCACCTGCAGCCTATACAGTTCTCTGGTTCAGGCCAGGGACTGGTGAGACTCTTTCTGTGAGCCAAAGGAGCCCGTGGGCAGATCAGCACCAGGCACCTGCCTTTGCCAGGGGCCTTTCCCATTTCTATGATCTGTGTTCTGCACCAGGGAAAAACGAGGGATTACAGGGAAGTCGGGGTGGATAAACTCTGCAACACCAGGAGAGGAATTCTGTCAACTTCTCCCACCTACAGCTTCCCACAGACTCTGTGGGACTCCTGTCCCTCCTGCCATGCCTCTGCATCCCAGAAGCATCCACCCCCTGTCTCAGGGCGTCAGACCAAGGCGGGGGATGGCCAGGACTTACCTGCTGACCCCGGGCAAGTCCTACTCGGAGTCTGAAACACAAATCCTGATTCTTTAACTACAGCCCCATCTAATGGCACGATCCCAGCAGCTCCCTGTACAGTGCTGGTGCTCGGGTGGATGCAAATTCTGCTCGGGAGCTGGGGGTCCCTCACTGGCAGGGCGTGCCAGCAACACTTCTGGGCCATACCCAGCCTGCCAAGAGTCCCCGATCAGGGACACAGCAGCAGCTGTCACCTCCCTTGGGACACCACGGGCTCTGGCTGTGCCCCAGGCTGCTCAGTGCCAGAATGGGGTTGTTTTCCCCCCCTTTTCACTGGCGTGAAAAAGCAGCTGCTTTGATGAGCTGTGCTGGGCTCTGGCTCGTGACACCCGAGTGCAGCCGTGCCAGGCTGGCCAGCATTCCTTGTCTGGAGGTCCCTGCCCTCCTGCAGGACCCCGTGTGGCACACAGAACAGCAGCCCAGTGGGACACACCGGCCTGGACACGTCTCCCGGCTGCTGCAGGGGCTGGGGCACTGATGGAAGCCCAGACCCACCTGGCTCCCAGCCCTTTCCAGCAAGGAAAATGGGGGAAATTTCCAGCAAACCCACGGGGTGGGCCCTGGGGCGTAGAGCTGGGGCAGCCACTCGCTCCCCCAGGGCCGCCTGCTGCTGGGCTGAGCCTCTGTAGCCTTGTGGAGCTCTGCCCTGACGTCCCAGTGGCAGCAGAAACCTCACCTGATGGTGACTTTAACTGAATTTAAATGCTGTCTGTGGCTGAGGTGTGAAGGGCCATGAGAAATTAGGGCAGCAGGGCTTGTTTTGCCAGCATGGCTCAGCCCAGCTGCTGCCTGGAGGAGGGGTCCTGCCTCTGCTCTGTGCCTTGCTGGCTGAAGCATCCCTCTCTCTTCTGCATCTCTCTCTCTTCTGGCCTCCTCCCCTCACAGGCACATTCTGTGAAGCAGAAATTCACTTTCCAGCACACAAACTGCTGCCCCTTTGAGGACACGAGCCCCCAGGAGCAGCTGCTGGCAATGCTATGAGAAAACACCGGGATTTTTGGCAGCTCCCACATCCTGTTGGGTGGTGGGTGTGGGGCGCTGGCTGGGGCTGTCCTGAGCCTGAGGAGGCTGTTGCTGCTGCCTTTGGGGGACAGTTTTGTGCCAGCCAGGTCAGTAGCTGGTTTAGGGTGGTTTGGTTTTAGGGCGTTTTTTTAATTGCATTTGCACACATCCTCAAATATTGGTGTTGACCCAAACCCAACTCCCAGCGCCAGATATGGCTGATGTTGCCATCCTGAGCCGAACTGTGGTGCTGAGATGATCTAACAGCAGGCTGGAAAGCCTGGATGCTCCACTGTGTCTACCCAGGGTGAGTGAGGTGGGCAGGCAGGAGGTGCCTGCTGCCCTCCGTGGTGCCGTGGGGACACTTTAGCCACGTTATCCACATGTGGCCAAGTTATCCACGTGTGCCAAGGCGGGCACTGGCACCGTGTGTGCATCCACAGCCCCGGGTGACACCCAGCCTGCCTGGGTAAGCTTGCTGGGGACTCTGTGCTGCCAACAGCACAACGCAGCAGGGAAAGGAAGAGGGTGTAGGCCCAGCAGGAACCCAGCTGCAGCTCCTTGCCTTGAAAACAACTGCGGGGTGGAAGCCAGGATCAGGATTTTTCCCAGCCTGGCTGAAAGAAATGCTCCCGTGGCCGGGCAAAGCAGCTCCTCTGTGCAACAGGTTTGCTACAGCACTTCCAGCGCTGGGGGTCTTTCCCTTCGCCTCCCACTTGCTCCGTGCACGAGGCTGTGCCCTGATCTCCCGTGTGACCTGGTCCCTGAGACCCTCGTGCTGGGTGAGTCTGAGCGGGGATGGTGATTTTGGGGCTTTTGGAGAGCCCTGGGGGTGTGAGGGCATTGAGAGAAAGGTGGCATCATCAGGCATCATCCCTTTGGCTCCGGAGCATGAACCATGGTGAGAACAAACCCCAGCTCCCCCACAGCAACAAGTTACACACTATGCCACAAGAGCACAGAAATGCAGGAAACCAACAGCTGGAGCCTTATGGCATTTCTTTTTTTCCACTGTTTTTAGACTTTGCCCTTCCCTTGGCACAAGGGAAGGGGATCCTGCAACAGCTGGGGCTGGACCAGGCTGCTGTGGCACTGCTGTGGCACTGCTGTGACTGGCCAGGCTGGCACCCACCAGGCCGGCCAGCCTTGCTTGGGCTGGGCATGCCAGGGGCTCCCTGCTCCTCCATGGTTTTCATTTGCTTCGTGGCCACTGCAAGTCCCACCAGCGAGGCTGGAAGGGAAACCTGGCCCACCTCCCACTGGCTTGGCTCCAGGGGAGCAGAAAATGGCTCTTTGGGGGGTCCCTCTTGCTGTGAGGGGTGGCTCCCCCCTCAGCCCCTTGTTTATCCAGCACCCACGGGCTGGCTACCAAAGCCTACCTGTAAAAATTAGTTCTGGCACAAGAACACCCGGGAGAGCCTTTGCCAAGGAAAAATGTTGTCGACAGGCTCTAGGAAAACAGGATTACTCATCCAGGGCAAAAGCACCCGGGCCAGCTTGAGCAACCTGCACAGATATGCTCAGCACAGCTTTATCTCCAGCTGCAGATGGGTGCCTGCTAAAGGATGGTGCTTCTCCCTCAGTGTTGCCCCACGTCACCCAATTTGCCCCACCTTGGGTTGGTGCAGGCTTGTGGGTCCCCACTCCCCACTGAGGGACACATCAGGCCAAAGGGGGCACTTGTGGGGTGTAGCTGGCTGGGGCAGGGGGTGGTTTCTGTGCCAGGGCTGTGCTGGGATGCTCCCGGAGCTCTGCCATGCCAGGGCAAAGCGCAGCCCTGGGGCACTGCCTGGGGGACAGCTGATCTTGCTTCCTGCCTTGTTCCTTGCCATATTCCCATCACCAGGCCTGCAATGAAGTCACTTCCCGCTGGGCATGAAGCAATCTGAGCTTTAATGTCACCATTTTTTCCTTTTAGACATCAAAAATCTCTGTTCTCTTCAAGCCACAACCAACTTCAACAAGCACCAAGCAGAACTCTGCAAGTTGCTGGGCACTCGCTCTGTGCTGTGCACTCTGTGATCTTGTCTCATGGTCCTGATGCACGCTGCAAATAACTTCCCAATGTTTTACAGAGCCTGGGAGATGGCATTTGAAACTTGCAACCCTCCAGTGCCAACTACTGCAAAGGGTAGAAAGACCTGCAGTGGCTTCTGTGAGGAAGGAGACCCCTTCATAAGGCCCATCCAGGCAGGTCTAGAAAGGACAGCTGGGTCACAAAGGGGTCACAGCTGGGTCACAGCTGAGTGCTCGTGTGGCACAGGAAGGGTTTGAAGGTGACAGCTACCCCAGTTTCACGAGCAGTCACAGCCAGAGGGGCCCATGCCCAGCCCTGGGGCAGCAGAGGGTTTTGCTGGGCTCCCCGAGGCCCTGTGGGCAGAGCTGCCCCTCAGTCCACAGAGCAGAGCCTGTTCCCACAGGCCCTAAAGGCTGTCCCCGGCATCCCGTGCCGTCCTTCATGGCTGTGCAGGCATTTCACTGATGACATGGTGCCAGAGGGCCAAGCATTTGTTCCGCTGGGTGAGCAGTGGCCGCTCTCCTGCCCACAGGTCATCAAGAGCACAGGGGAAGAGCCCTTGTTTGAGCTTCCCTGGGCAGACAAAGTGCCAGCAGCCCTGGATGTGCTTCCCCAGGACATTCCTGCCACGCCAAGGGATGCAGCCACAGCAGGAAAGGAGCTGCAAGCAGGCCTGCAGGGGTGGCACAGAGGCTCAAACATCCCTGGGGAAAGGGAGTCGTGAACTGTCCAGGCCAAGAAAATCAGCTTTTTCCACTCAGACCTGCTCCTCCATCAGGGGAGCACAGCCAAGGGGAATTTTTGCTCAAAGGCACTATGAGGGATAACATCAAACCTCCTCCTGGGCCCAGCACACACCAGCTGCCAGGTCAGGTGAGAGCAGTGGCCATCACCCAGCAGCTGCTTCCTGAAAACAAACATGTAGGAAACCTGGAGTCCAACACTGAGGAAAACATTTAAGTGGAGGCTGAAATAAGGAATTACTCCTTCAAATCTGACCACATGCCAGTGTTGAGCCCCTTGATTAAAAGGAGCAGGTTTCTCACCAGCTTCATGATGGAGAAGGTACAAGATGAAAATAACAGGGGCCAGGAGAAGAACTTATTATAGAGAACCAGTGTTGCCTTGTTTTTCCTCATTCCTTGCAAGTTTCTTACTTTTAGGATACCAGATGATAACTTTGCAGATGCAATATCTCTATCTATAGTAGTCCAAGCAGTTTATATTTCTTTAAACCAGTCTGATGTTTCAATGAAACTCTCGATGTCCAAGTGGCAGGTCTCAGATGAGCTGTATTTGGGGAAAGATTTGGGATGCCATTTCATGCTTTGCTTAATCTTCCAGCACGTGGTGGTGGGTGTAGCTGTGGTGTGAGTTTAGAAGTTTTATTTTTCAAAGCAATGGACCCAAAAGCACGTAGCTGACATTTGTAACCTGCCCTCTGAACCAGGCTGTGGGTGCAAGCTGAGCACACCAGAGCCCAAGGCAGGTACGCTGCTGCCACAGAGCATGGGACCAACGTTACCACAGGGACTCACACACCTCTGTGGCAAATAAAGCGGTGACCCAGCCCTAAAATGTGTCCCTTTGCACTCTGCCTGCCTGTACAGCGAGCAGGAGCTAAGGCACAGACAGGCTGGCTGCGAAAGCTGAGAGCTCCTGCTGCTGAGCTGGGTCTGCAAATGAACCAACAGCAGGAGCTGGGCTTAGGGACTGAACTGTTTGGGTGGGGAGGAGGAATGGGGGAGATCAGGGCAGAAATAGCTGGGGAGCAGCAGCTTGCACGAGAGAAGCTGTAATTTCCAGGAGTCTTGGGGCACATGCATGTTCAGTGGGCTCCTGCTCTAGCTGGCACCTTTGGGCAGCGGCACCCGTACAGAAGGTGCCGGCCCAGACCCCGCAGTGCATGGCTGAGGCAGCCAAAGGTGGCAGAGGAACTCAAGGAAGGGCAGGAGCGACAGAGCACAAACCCTCCAGGAACACGAGTCCAACGGATTGGGAGGGATTAGAGTGGGCTGTTTCCAGCTTCCCCTGTAGTCCTTGCGCCGGGAATGTAGTGGGGGGTGGAAAGAAAAGGATGGGGCTTGCAGGATCTGGTGAGGATCTTCAAGAGAAGTGAGCTTCAAGGCATTTTGGATTGATAAGGATAACAACTGTCCCGAGCTGTCAGTCTGGAGCACGGCAGGCACTTGGGTGGATACTTCACTTCTTTTTACTTCAACGGGTCTGTGCAGCCTCCTTACACCTCCCAGAGCAACGCACAAATCGGAGGAGCTTGGCCCTGCCCATTACAGTTACCCCGAAGGCTGCACCCAGCTGCTCTAAATCACAGCCTCTCATCTGTGACTGACGAAGCAAAGCACAAGGCAGGAAGTGCCAAAAGCCAAGGGTTGGGAAGGACAGCAAAGAGGATGGGCAAGGATAATTTCACAGAGCAGACAAGTGGATTAATTAGCAAGTGCACTGCTTATCCAGAGCCAAGGAAGACCATGCCTTGTCTCCCACAAAAGTGCCTCGAAGAACCCATTCTAACAACAGCTGTTCCCTGGGATTATTTAGCTTTTCTCAAAGGACCAGTGTATTCAGAACTGAGCTTTGTCAAGCTGTTGATGTTGTATCACTTGGAGTCACTGCCAGTGACTGTTCACTCCACACAGTGTTTATAGTAACTCTCTCGTGGAAGAGAGCTGCCTAAAGTGAGCTGTGAGGAGCACAGTGCCTCCCTTTTGATTGGGGAAAGGGGAATTGATACGTGCATGAGACAGGTAAAATAGGCTCAGCTGGGGCAGGCTGGCTGCTGTAATTGCTTTGGTTTCCAATGCACTTGCACATTTCATGTGAAATTAGCTTGTAGCATACCCAGACTATGGTACATTGAGCTTCTCAGCATCTTGCTTCTCAAAGCACAGCACGTGCTTTGTTCTCTCTGAAGAGAATTCTGCTCCCCAGGCGAACTCTGGGACCAAACCAGTGCACATCCTGGCCTCAGCTCCAGGATAAGCTACTTACCAGCAACAGGTAAGCAGTGAAAGGAGATTTTGGTTGACACAAACCTCAGCATAACTTGCCTTTTTGCCTCTAGGTCCTTGCTTTTCTTCTTGTTCAGTCTAAACTGTGCATGGTCCTGTCTCTTGCCCTCTGGGCAAGGGACTTCAGGACTCTTTTGGAGGAGAAAGCTTACAGGTTTTAGCTGCCCACATCCAACCCCTCCTGCTACCCACTCAAAACCCAAAGAGATGATGCAGTTCAAGCTGGGCTCTTCCAGTATGGACAGATAGCCCCATCCAGCGAGCCAGTGACATTCCTGGGCAGAGCCTTTGACCACAGTGTGAGCATGGTGCTGAACCTCTGAACTGAGAGAGAAGATGACAAGCTTGTCTTAGCTCAAGAGCCATATACAGCAATGCCAAGGTTTGCAAATTAATAAAAAGCCAACAGCATTACAGATAAATGTATTTTAATTAGGATTAAATACTATCTCAAGGTATCTTGAAATCGCACTTGTACTGTACTATCAACAGCCAGAGGCAATAAAAAAAAGTCTGAAAACGTAGAAGTTCTAACATCCAACACATGACAGTAAGTGCTGCCATTTAAAGCGACAAACACCGCTCCCAAGAACAGATATTCTTAGAGGAAAAAGTTGTAACATTTTTGCATGGACAAAAAAAAAAAAAAAGTAATTTGAAGACCAGAAGAAATATATTAGTGCCTGCCTTTTTAAAAGGTTTTTTTTTTTTGTTTTTTTTTTTTTTTTTTTACATTAAATACAGTTTTCTTTAAAAGCAAGGTACTTTCTAAATTCATGGTTTATATACTGTATGTACACAAGAGCAGAACATTGTACAGTGTTTTTGGATAAAGCAGCACTAACTAGCTGTAAGCTGGTATGGTGTTGCTGACCCAAAAAGCAAGAAGACAAGTTAAGCAACTCTAGGAGAAGCATCTCCATGGTTGGTATGAGAAAAGTAAAGTATCATGTATGTACAAACCGACCGTTCAAACAAACCCCGCCAACTCGACATCATTTGCCGGGGAACTGCCCATGCTGCAGCTGATCAATGGAAGCCTGACTGCAAGAGCTGGTCTGAGACCCAAAGCAACCACTTCCTTTCAGTAACAAGGTGCATCACCCATGCAGAGAGCACTTGCACAAGTCATTATTGCAACACGTCGCCCCCCGGGCGCCGGGGGGAGCGGATTCTTACTGCAGCCTCAAGCCAAGTAGCCACCTGCGGGTTTTTTTCACTATACAAAATACAAAATGCCCCAACCAAACCATATGAAATTGAGATTAAAGCTGTGTTAAGTATCTGTATGTGCACCTGGCCTTTCCACTCACAGTTACAAATTAAAGCAGAGAGTTTGCACCCCACTCTCACCAGTTCAGACTAAAATGGAGCGGCAGTGATTTCCATCATTAGTGCAACAGGAACTCCTATCGCTATCAAAGTGACTGACTGCTCTCCAGATGCACAAAATGCGTACTCAGGTCTTACAAAACCAAATCAGAACATCGTGCAGAAAACTGGTTTCAAGTTTGTAGCCTTTTTTTCATTTTACCCCATTAAAAACCCCATTAAACTCAGGAGTAGTTTGTGTCCTGTTTGAAATCAATTGCATCAAAAAATGACTTTTTTTATTCTAGGGTTAGCAGTGGGGCAGAGATTAAAGTTCTTCTTGTTACACATACATTTAAACATCATTCAGCTCCCACCTTCAGAAGAAGTTATTTGCTGTACTTTCAGGACGTTGTTCATCCTTGTCTTAGACACTACACTGGTTTAAGGAACTGAATGTTTCTTCTTTGATGAGGACAGAAGTGAGACAACTTGTTTCTAAACTGCAGAAACTTAAAAGTTTCAAGTTTTAATGGTGTAAAAAATCTGACATTCAATTACAGTTAAGAGAAACTTGCTACACAGCAAACTGCATCCAAATCTACCAGTTACTGATGGGACCTTTAAATTAACCATTAACGAGTTATTCAAGGCATCCAGACCTGGAAACATCAGATCACCCAGCCAGTGAGCCAGCAACTCCCTCCCCCTTTTTCATGAGGCTTTAACAAGTGCAACTGATGTGACCTCAGCACTGGAGCCAACGACTCCAATCCCCAAAAAGAGTTAGGGAGATCCTGTGTTAAGCCCAATGCAATATGCATTAGTGTCATGGAGCAGGAAGATCCCAGTGTCTACTTGTTAAAAGTTCACACAAACCATACAGATACAGACAGGATAAAACACAGACTCAAAAGGATCCATTACGCTTGAAGAAAATTCCAAATAAAACGATATCTTCTGCACAGCCCAGCCTCAGACACAGCCACACCTTTATCTAGTATAATAAACTCTGTAGTAAACTGTTTTTGACCTCCATAGAGAGTAGGAGTTGTCAAACTTAAGAAGATAAACTCCTCTCCCTGGGTACTGGTGGCTGCCAGCATACACTTCTTCGTGACAGTCTCGTCTGTACACAGGCACTATTTCATCTAGCTGAGGCTTGTTGGCATTCTTTTTGGCTTTTTCTTCACTGCTAGTATTTTCTGCAAGGGAAAAAAAAAAGGGTGTCAGTGAACATGGGTGGATGCTTTACAAGAGAAAGTCAGACTGATCTCTAGTGGACAAGGCCCTCTTTGTTAGTTTAGGAATGAGAGGAGTCGCAGGGATTGCTACCAAGGCTGGGGCTGAAGCACTCAGAAGCAGGAGGAACAGCAAGCATGCTCACTTTATCATGAGTTTTACAGTTTGATATTGAAACCCACCACACCCATCTCCCCAGCACAGCCAGGTGAGTCTGGGGAGATGCCAAACTCCAGTTTTCAATAAGACAATCACCCCCCACTGGCTGCCACTGACTTGACATACTGACTACCATAGATTATTGGTAGTGATACCCAGAAAGCCACTGCTTCCTAGGTCAGGGCAGCTCCTTCCAAGCAAATCACATGCTCATTTCAAAACATTTTTGTGATGGTATGCTAGACTCCCCCACAGGCAAAGGCTGTGTGACCTGTGTCTCAGCCACCATCAGGACTTGCTCTCTGAAGCTGTTTTGCTGCAGCCTCAAGGAAACTTCCTCCCTAGAAACATCTCTTGAACAGCAGGACAGGATTTTTCTTAAGGTTTCAGAGTGCAGATCCACTGTGCTCTGTTAAGGCAGGGGTTTCAGTCTAGTTTGCTGAATAGTTAACTTAGGAAAAGGATTTCCCCAGCCTCAGCTGCTTTAACCTGTCTGTGATCAAAGGAGGGGACTGAAGCTACTTGCAGGACTGCAGTTCCTATTCAAAACTGAAAACATGACTCCAGCCAGATGGAAGCCAGGGAAGGTAGGAGATTATGCAAGAGCATCAGTGGGGGTTTCCCTCACAGCAAACTCTGACAGTTTATACACATTAGCGTGCTTACCTTCCTCTTCCTCCTCATCATCACTGGACTCGCTGACATGCACACTGACTGCAGTATTAGGGGAGTCTGTCCATTCAAAATACACCCCAAAACCAATGTCATAATTGTCTGTAGCAAACTCCCAAAAGAGGTAAGACCCCTCTTCATGAGTGGGTACTCTGACTGTAACCACTTCTCCTCGGCCCACAGTGATCACAGAGTCTGCATCCTGACGGATTTTTTCCTTGAAGTCTTTTATCTGGGGTCGTGTCCACATGGATGGGGCAGCAATCACTGGGACAGAGTCTGCAGAGAGGGGAGGAAATACTCCACTTAAGGCTTTGTTTCAGGTATTTATGCTGCATACTTAAGTGTGCCTTAGGAGCACTCGAGGGCCTCAAGCATTAAAGTTGCTTCCAATTAATTTTTTTTTAACTGAAGAAGCAAGTTGCAACTCTGAAAAAATGTATGAAACAGTGCAAATTTAGTTATAACACTACTAAATGCTACCAGTTCACCCATCCACCACATTTAAACCAACAGAGCTTATGCAGAAAAGCCTCAGAAGGCAAATGTACTGCTACAGGTGACAGGTTTATATTGCACAGAACTCTTCACTGGAAGAATCTTTAAACAGTTTTGACCCCAGTTCAAATAAAACTGAGCGTATTTCTGCCCAGAACAGCTTTGTGTTAGAACTTTTATGCTCCTTTCCTTCAAGTCTAGAGTGAAAGGAGGTTCTGGATCCCATCAGCTTTGCTGAAATGCTTTTGCTGCTTCCTCTTTCCCTCCCCTCCCAAAGCTGACCTTTGCCTATGCAATATTATTCTTCCTTGAGAGGTAGCAGCCCCAGGAAACAAATCTAGCTTTTCCATAGGCAAATGAAGCCAAAAAACCACAGTAACCCTACTTAAGACACCTGAACCCTAAGAAAGGCTTTTGCTATTTATTTTTAATTAAGAAATTCAGCTAGTCCCACCTTTTGGTCCATTCTCCAGCGCTTCTTCCAAAGCCTCTGGATCCAGCTCTTTTTCAGGGCTGTCTGCATGTGCACTGGCCTGCCCATTAATGGATGGGGTGTCCCCTGGGGCAGGGGTGTTCACCTTCGATGCAGTAGTCAGGGGTGTCCCTGTCGCTGCCACCACTGCATCCTGCTGCTTCTGTAAGGCTGCCTAAAACGACAGGAATTTAAGTCAAATACAACCAAACCCTCACAAGATGCCAGTTTTACACCTTCCAGCAGAAGCTATAAAGACAATTTAAAGAAAAAAACCTCCCCCTTCACCCTACAAGGGGGCTTGACCCAAAAGACCAGAAGCAGCACACATTAACCAGTTGCATCTACTCAGTACCAAGGGATGGGAAGTCACTTGGTTCTAGGCTGGTGGACACAACCTGAACAAAAGAATTCAACTTTCAAATTAGTTAGGGTACACACAATAAACTCTTGCACTTAACTATGGAAGTTTTTCATTCCTGTAACATTTCTTTCAAAGTTGGAAGTGTGGCTTGTTTGCTGGGGTTTTTTTTTGCTGGCTGGAAGGGTTCCACCCAGCCTGGGCTCATCCAGGTCTAAAAAGAGCTGAGGATTGAAGGTCTATTAGCTACTTGCCAATTTATGAGTTAAACAGAGAACTCTCTTGAGCAACTTCCCTGTCCCTTGTTATCAGTCCAGAGAGACAACACAGGCTTTCTGTTGGGGCAGGGAAAAGACGTAAGTGACAGAACCATTCTTTAAAGGATAACTTAGCAACCACGAGATTTTGATGAACGAATGGAATATAGCTATCCTGCAGGAATATGAAGAAAATACAGTCAAACATTAGTTAGATTTCAAATTTAAGCAATTGCACAGATGCTGTCCGGATTTCACTTTCTACCACAGCAGTTTTGTGCACTGAAAGGTGGTGTGAACTTTTCTACAAAACTGCTGCATACAGCCTTTCCAAAATTAATTGCATCAGAAGCTGATCTGTAAGCAGAGCAGCACCTTCTGACTGCACTAACAGATCTCAATGCAGCTGTGGCACAGGCATCCAAATAAAGTATTCTTCAGAAGTATAACAGAAGATACAGGAGGGAAGTCCAAAGAGTAACTAGAACATGGCAGAAAGTCTCTGCCTTTCTTACACCACTTCAGCTCCATCCAATCATGGTTTGGCTTGGAAGGGAGCTATAAAGATCATCTAATTCCACAGCCCTGCCATGGGAACAGACAACTTCCACTAGACCAGGCTGCTCAAAGCTCCATCAAACCTGTCCATGAACACTTCCTAGGATGGGGCTTACACAGCTCCTCTGGGCAACCTGTGCCAGTCTCTGACCACCCTCACTGCAAAAAAAAAAAGTCTTCCTTATGTTCAATCTAGACCTACACTCTCTCAGATTAAAACCTCTGCCCCTTGTCCTGCCACTACAGGCCCTGGTAAAAAAGTCTTTCTTCATGTTTCTTATAAGCCCCCTTTAGGTACTGAAAGGCTGCAGTGAGGTTTCCCCAGAGCTTCTTATCCAGCCTGAATAACCCCAGCTCTCTCATATTGTCTTCATAGGAGAGGTGCTCCAGCTCCACTGAGCATCTTCCTGGCCTCCTCTGGACCTGCTCCAACAGGTCCATGTTCTTCTTGTGCTGGAGACCCCAGAGCTGGATGCAGCACTGCAGGTGGGGTGTCATGAGAGCAGAGCAGAGGGGGAGAATCACCTCTCTCCCTCAACCTTCTGGCCACACTTGTTTTCCTGCATCCCAGGATATGACTGACTTCCAGTGCTGCAAAAGTCCATTGCCAGCTCATATCCAGCGTTTTATCCACCAGCCCAGCTCTGCAGGACTGCTCTCAACCCATTCACCCCCAAGTCTGTACTGATACTGGGGAGTGCCCTGACCTGACTCGGTGCAGGGTCTTGCACTGGCCTTGTTGAACTTCCTGAGGTTCACATGGCTCCCCTCCTGGGACATTTATTTGCTGAGGGCATCAGCCTCAACAAAATACAAATGACATAACAGGAAATTAGTTACTGAATTTTAGGTCTTTAGCTCAAGAACAGACCTCAGGCTGGCAGCCACAGTCTGTCCTCCCACCTAAACCACTAGCAGCTTATTGAAGGCAAGCAACTTCATCAGGTGCTTAAGTCAGACAATGGGTGCAAAAGGAGAGAGAAATCAGTAGTGCCCAGGCTGGCAGGCAGGAGCAATCTCCAACCCAGCAGAGATGCTACAGTGACGCACATGCATGCTGAGCTAGAAACAGAGGGCTGACACAGCCTGCTGCTCTGTGCAGACCTTCAGGAGAGTCACCTGAAGAGGTCTCTTCATGCTCAGATGCACTGGAATGTCATTAAATTACACACACACACACCACCAGTGCTGCAGCAGAGTGGTTCACATTTGGTCTCCAACAATAACATTGAACCGAGTCATCGGTAAAGACTGCTTAGAATTTTCTTCATTAACAGCTGCTTCAGAAAAGTACTCAAAAAGTTGAAACAAATAAAGGGGCTTTGGTGTTTGAATCTGAAGCAGCATTAGTCACTAGCACAGTAGCTCTCCTTGTGGCAATTATCCTTCCAAGGAGATAACAGCAGACAAGTTAATGCATCCCAGCGACGGCCTGGGACACACAGCCCAGGTTTCCCAGCGATGGCCTGGGACACACAGCCCAGGTTTCCCAGCTGGCCAACCATACCTGCTGCTGTGCGAGCTGGACCTGGTAGAGCTGCTGCATGTACTGCTGGTAGTGCTGCTCCTGGAGCTGCCGGATGAGGATCTGCTGCTGCTCGTAGTTGCCGGGATACTGCTGGGCCGCGTACTGCTGGAACTGCACTGCCGTCTGCGAGTTCAGCGCTGCCATGATCTGCTGCCTGCGTGGGGAGCACAGCAGCATTACCGACAGCTCAGGGCACTGGGGAAACCCCTGCACTTCACTGGCTTTGAGGCCACTTAAATCACTTCATTCCATTCCTGCAAAACCCAATTGAAACAAATCTACGTAATGGCCCAGAACCCAGAGCTAATGCAAATGTGAGTTTTGCCTAAAAACACACTGAGAACCTAAAGAAGGGAGCAACATTTTCTACCCAATGTTTGGAAACATCAAATGTTAAAACAACAAGAGCTCTTACATAATTCTCAATCTGTAGTCTGATAAAGAGGTAGTGCTACACAAAACCCACATGACTAAATTTCTCAAACAAGCAAAGGAAAAAATCCACATATGCTTTCTCCAGAAACCATCCTTCCAGCAGACCTTCTGTAAATGCTGGTGGGAACAAACCTGCTGTGGCACAGCACACCAATGCTTTTCGGTGAATATAAGAAAGACACATCACGTTACTATCTTAGTTTCCCTGGTCAGTATGCAAACAAATATGAAAAACATGACTGACAGTGGCCTAATTCAGGAACAACAACAACAAAAAATGCTGCCAGATGGGGCATCTGCATTTCCAGCAAACTCAACTGCTGAAACTTCAGGAGGAACATATGGGTTACATATGCAGAGGCTGTTTTTCTCTTCTCTCCAAAGGACTAACAGAAATTCTACGGTAAAATGACTAGATAGATCCGGGGTCTGTCTCACGTTACGTTCATCAGTGACCAGCTACCAATGTTTCAGAGGAAGGAAGAAGTATCATACAATTACAGGAAAAATTCTTTCCTTCCCACTCTCCTTCCATCCCAAAAGACATGTTCTAAAGCATCAGTATTAGACTGGTCTAATATCCCAAAGAGCAAGATTTACTGCTTTTCAGCAAACTACAACCAGTTTAGATACACTTGATATCCACATTCCTTTTGTGCCTAAACTCTTTATCCCTGTACCCTGCTAAGACCACTTAATACGTAACTCCCATTCATGTAAAAAACACCCTCAACTTCAAGGCATACCACACTTCTTGTTACGTAGCACTGTGCAACACTTTTTATTGTATATGTTATTTTATGTCTGTCTCTTACACTCCTCTGGCTCTCACCATGTTAAACAAGCAGCAAAACTTGAGGTTTAATTATTTGCTCCCTTCTCAAAACCACTACATAGCAAGCACAGGATCTACTTCAGAGACACCCCCTGCAAAGACATTTTTATTGTGGAAAATAGTTGCTGACTGATGTGGAACAGCTTTACTATTCTCCTAAATATCACATGTGCAAAGCCAGATCTGTGTTTTCAGCATCTTGATGCGATGGGAACAATGAAATATAATTAGAACTGTATATTCCAAGTACACAATTGTCTCAAGTGCAAGGCAGTTATTTTCTTTTAAGTGCTGTTTGTTTCCACTACTCACTTCTGCTGTTCCATCCGAAGTCGTTCCTCCTCTATTCTCCTCCTCTCCTCTTCTTCCCTTCTCAGTCTTTCCTCTTCTTCTCGCCTACGTTTTTCTTCTTCCTTTTGTAACCGCTCCCGCTCCTCCTCTTCACGCCGCCTTCGCTCTTCCTCTTCTCTTCTGCAACATCCACTCAATAAGCCATTTCAGCATTCCTACAATCCTAGGATGAGTTATTTTCAACATGCTGTAACCTGCCTTTTGCCTGCCCAGGGAGGCTTTTTGTTTGGTATCGTCTCCTCAGACTTAAATGGGCCCGGAGAAGTGTCTTACTGGACCCATGAAAAAACCGCATCACTGTACAGCTGTACTGCACTCAGCAGCACGGCAAGGGTAAATTCTGTGTTACAATTTGATATTCATGCTAACCTGTTACTGTGCTACCTGTAGCAGAGAGCAGCAGAAAAAGCTGCCTGGAAGCTTTAAACATATCTTCCAAGCTTTAACACATGTCCAGTAATGATGTGGATAATAATCACATCTGGAAGCAACAAAAAGACAGCCTTTTTCAAGTTGCTAACCCATACTAGAAGAGGAGTTTAAAACACCTGACAATTTAATGTTCTCTGTATATTTAGTCCACAGATATTTTGTGAAGCATGTCTTCTTAAGCAGATGACAGTATCAGCAAAATGTTTAAAACTCCTAAACAGCCACTCATTACTGGCAAAGTAAAAAGGCTTAAAGAGATCAAATGGTACCACAGCCAAGCACGTCAAGCATTTGCCTTCCCAAGACAACTCCAACCTAAGCTAAGCTGTGGTACTGTCCACAGTCCAAGAGTTACACACTCCATAGATGCCAACACCAAAGCACCCAAATGTTACCTTTTCTTTTCTTGCTCTTCTTTCTCTATCTTGTGGGAAGTGACATACGTTGAGAACAAGTGGCAGCACCTGTGTAGGAGCTTGACAAATTCTGTCATAGCTTTTTGCTTCGACATGTTTCCAAGGGAAGCCCATTCCTTCCTGAGAGAGAGAAATCAGCTGAAATAACAGACTCAACTCTTTTCAACCCAGTAGTGAGCTCTGACAGCCCAGCAAAGAAAAAAAAAAGTTGGAAGACCAGGAACCAAACATTATCATATGCAGTTTCAGAGAACCAACAGCTTCTTCCCAAAGACAGTACAATGTTCTCCTCTGCCTGCACAAGAGCCACTCTTTCAAATAGACATAACTCAGCTCTTACACGAAATCTCATACATCCCACCAACCCTACTTTGAATTCTGAACTATGTCCAAAAACTTCCTAGCTACAAGTGAACCTGAAGTATTTTTTAACCTCCTTCCACTCTAGTTCGTGGAACAAAAAGTATGCATTTTCCTGAATGAGCAAACATGGTAACAACTATTGATTACAGCACTTCAGTTAGTTGAAAGAAAAAGCATTGTTCTTCCTAAGAAAAGCTGCATCCATTTGTGCAGAAGCAGTGCACTGGATCCACCTCAGAGGAGCCACTGCTGTGTTGCAAGCTGCCTTCACTCTAGAACACTAAAAAGAGCAACAATGAACATGAGAAGTGCAGCCTGAGCTGCAAGCAACACCAGAGACATACCTGAGACTTGCCAGGTCTCATAAAAGATTTACACAGAGTTTGAATACATCGGGTACCTGACTTCAGAAATTATCTTTGGTGTTAGGACAAGCTATGGTGAATGCTTCTACCACTGGCAAAAGGCTTGGCCTGCTGTGACCATGGTGTGGAGTTTGGATGAAACAGGGGCCTGCACATTAATGCATCTCAAACTGCTATGAGAAACTGGACTGCTAGCACAGCAGCTTCTAGTATGGTTGAAAAAAAAAACAAACCAATAATCTTCTGTTAGTTCCTGTACTGAGCTGTGAGTCACACTTCTAAGAGGTATTTGAAGAGGCCATTTTCACTTTCCACTAGCATAGACACACTTGAGATAACCCACATACTTGTAGAAATTGGATGACATTATCTTCACCCAGGAAAAGCAGAGTTAAGACCAACAAAAGCACCAGCCCTTTTACCTTCTATCATTCCCCAGCACATCAAAGAATCCAACTTCAGGGCAAGTGTCAGGGTTGTAAGGTCCCAGCAGAACCTGCTTGTGCAGTGCCACAAGTTTGAGCTTTTCTTCATATGTTGGATGAAAAGCTTTGCCATCTTTTTCTGTTGGAAAAAAAATTCACTGTTGTGATTAATTAAGCACAGAATATGAATGAGGATGTTGCATAACCATTACCATGATTTCCACCATAAAAAAAAGAAAAAAGTCAAGTCACAAAAGGTTAGACAAATTAAGTCAGTTCTATTTAAATAAAATATAGATCTGTCCAGAAGAAACACATCTACTTCAGTTAATGAAAACTTCAGTGTGGAGTGCTTTGCATCCCACTATCTACAGTCAGTCTTAGCGAGTCAGTTATCACATAAATATTTACATTAATTTCTTGAACGTCACACCATATGGATCTATATCTCCGAAATATTTAAAAACCTTAACTGAATTCAAATGTGTCTGCCAAGTCTACTCTAGTGTGCACAGGAAGGATTTACAACAAAGAAAGACGTGATGTTAACTCTGTAAACTGCTCTCCTTTCACGCTCTTCACATCGATGAAAGCAGAACAACCAAGGTTGAAGGCAAGGAAAACTGCAGAGAGGAAAAATTAAGAGTCAAGGAGAGTTTTCCTTGAGGGAATACAATTGCTGCCCTTGGCCAAGGCAGCTGGAATAGCCCCTCACAATGAACAGCCTTGCAGCTGACTCCATCAGCACAAACACACAGTGAACTCTGACAACAAAAAGGCAACATAAGCCTGAACATGTTCCAGTGGCTCCACAGAAACATCTTCTGAAGCATTCCCGGTTAGATCCCACCATGCTTTTACTGGTAAGAAGATACTTGCATTGATTTAAAATTATATATGAATTACTCAGCTAGGACTTACTTCAACACATTTAAGTTGTCAAAACAAATCAAAGAAACAGGCATTGCTGTATGTGACTACACTGCTCATTAAGAAAAAGATAGTTTTCTTGAACAGGAAAACTAATAAATAAGCACCATCTCCTTTTGGAAGGGCTGAAATGAGGAAGCTACTACCAGAGGTAAAAGATAGTCACTTCCCATGACGGCACTGCTCTCCATGTCATTGGGAACTAGAGACAAAGCTGCCACTCATTCCCAGCTCTCCTTTGGAGCAAGTTGTTTACAGCCCCAAATTGAACAGTCCACACCTAAATTGCAGGCTGACACATACTGCAAAATTGCTTGGCTGACACTTGTGAACAGTTATTAACAGAAAAAGAAGCGAACCTTAGAACGAGAGAGGAAGGAAAATACCCCTGCTACAGCTTATTGAGAAATTCAGAGTGAATACTTCTGGAAATCAGAAACAATCCCAGCAGGAAAGTGCTTGCAGGTCACAGCAAGACACTCTCTTTTTGACAGAGAAAGTCCAGTACATTGCTGGACTTACTCAGCTGAGACATCACAAGGAGCCACTACATGCATGCCATTTGTTTTGAAGCCACAATCAAATGATTAGGAAGGCAAACATTTAATTACTTATTATCCGTTCCTAGAAGTCCACATCACTCTTGGAGAATTTCAAGTATTCGCTCTTGTCCCAGTGTCACACAACCTTACAGCAAATATAGCTTCCAGCTTCAAAAACAGAAGCCTTTCTCCACAAAAACTATCTACTTCCAAAAATATCTGGTGGAGTAGAAAAGGAGGGGGATGTAAAAACTGAACCAGCGTCTACTCAGGGGTATACAACGGAAAGACAAGAGGCAGCTGGCACAAACTGAAGTAAAGGGAATGCCACTTAAGCATTTTTTGTGGGGTTTTGTTTATTTGCTTGAAGATGTTTTTTTTTACTATGTTGTTTTTGTTTTTTAAACTGAGAGTGATAGAGCACTGGAATAGGTTGCTCTGAGAAGTTTTTACACCTCCATGATTGGAGATGTTCAAAACCCAAATGGAGACAGTGTCATGAAGCCTGAACTGAAAAGGAGGGCTAAACCTGACAATCCCCAGCAGTCCCTTCTCATCCCAAGCCTGTGATCCTTAAGGGATGCAAATCACCACAAGCTTTCAACTCCTGCTCTCAGGCCTTCCAAAGAGGCTTTTTGCTTTTCCTCAATTCTTCACACTTTACACAACTCAGAATTTACTTATTAGGTAACAAGCACTTCCATTAGCCTCAATAAACAGCACGTACTTTTAAGCAATACTTAATATCCTGGGGCAGCGTGCTACAAAGCAAGTCAATTGACAAAGGTACTACACTGAAATTTTGCCAGGCTTCTGAGCAAAGTATGATTCTCAAGGGGGTCTCTAAAGCACAATTTACTTTTCACAACCTGTATACCTATATCTGTCTGGCAAAACACAAAGCTATTTGCTGTACTAAACTGCTACCTAAGCCAGATAACATCATCAGTATTTGAACTCACTCCTGAAGAGAGTTAAAAGGAAAAAACCTTCATTTCCCATGCAACGCACAGCACATCTGCATTTTCACGGAACACAGAAGTCAGACCTCATGCCCTAATTACTGAGAGAAGCCAAAATCTGCATTTACAAAGAATGCTGACCCAAGGGAAGAACAACATACAAGCTAAATAAGAGAGGGAAAAAAACAGAGGAGAAAAATACAAGACAAGCTTTTGGCGACTTGTAGATAATGTAGCTTAGAAGCAAATTATCAGAAAAACACTTGCAGCCAGTCAGACAGGGAAGTTAAGTTTCATACTCTTTTGCAGTTAAACTCTACAGCATGAACCACACTGTATAATCATCCCAAAGATGTGGAATTGTTGGTGTTTAACTGAACCAGAGGCCCTGAATTCATCTGCAGAGTCAAATATGCCAAAAGGAGCATTAGTGTGTCTAGACAAGTACAAGTGCCAAACGCATGCAAGCATCCGTGAACCCACCCTTTAAGCAGGCATTACCCACACACCTCGTACAGCTGTCGGGAAGTGGAAGAACATCAAAGAGCTCCAGGGAACACACTGAGAAATCCAAAGGACCTGCACAGCAGTAACACAGCAAATGTACAACCCTCCCTATGCCACTGGTATCCCGGACCCAACGAGGCCAGGAAGATGCTCGGTTTTCAACCACAACAGAAAGATGAAGCTGTCACTAGTAATGAGAGGGGCTTCTGTCACTATGTGGCACTGTATTACTGACATGAATTGATAAAAACCTGCAAATTTAGACACAAAGGAGTTTAAGAAATATGCCTAAGAGACTGCATTGTGCAAGATACTTTTAGTCTGGTGTAACTCCAGATTTTCTCCCCCTGTAAGAAACACAGCACACCATGCTGCACCTTCCACTCCAACTTCACCAACCGCACCCACTCTAAATGCCTAATTCCCTTGGGACAGCATTCAGTTGAGTCATCTAGAAGGAGCTAGAAAACAGTTTGTGAAGCGGGATTTTTCACTTCATAGCTTTTAAAAGGAGAAGTCACATATGTTAATTCTATTCATTTGCAAAGTTTTAATGAGCAAGACCAAAACTGAGAAGTGTGAGGACTGAACTGATGCCTGCAGATCCCAGCACACCCTTACACTCCTAATCCTCCTCTCCTGAAAGTGTGTTCTGCATCAACAGAAGAATTACTGACTGCCCCTTCCAATTAAATATGATCAAAGCTCAACTTCACAAATGTAGATACATTATAAAGGTTTTCATATTCTTGAAAACAAGAGCCTACTTAACTTACGAATTACAATCATGCCATCAAATTAGTGCTCAAAAAAAGAGGTCAAACAATTAATTGAAAATGATGTTCTGCTGAGGCTGAAGACGCATTCTTGTTAGGATAAGAGGAAATAACTTAGAGCAGTCAAAGAAAATTAGAGTACTTAACATTCCAGGAGAGCTTTTAGATACCAAAATGATATGGTTTGTGTACCACCTGCTCAGATGTGCTGCACTGCAAATCACTTTAGACAGTGCACGAACACTTCAGGGACTGTCATATATTGAAGGTTGGGTGCAATGGTATTTCAATGACAGGATGTGGAAAACAACAAAGCCAGGCTGATCCTGGGAGAGGTGTGCTGGCAGAGCTATGCAAGCCACCCTCTCCTGCTTCAGGACAGAGCTTGAACAGGTTACCTTCACTGGCATAACTTGTACCAGCTCAGGAAGCAGAATAAGCCATCAGAGACACTTCCACTGTGCCAGATGCCCCAGGGCTCACAATTACAGGCAGTCCTAGAGACAAAGAAATGTACAATGACTGTGACATGACTGTTCTCCGCTGCACACCGGATCCAGCACAGTGGAGCAGCTTCTTAATGGCAGCCAAAATGCTGCTTGACCTGCACTAGGCTTAACAGAGCAGGAAGGGAAAGAGTGCATAAGGGAAAGAAGGCTCTTGTTTCCCACAGAAAAATGGACTGGAACACTGTTACCATCTATTTTCTATGCCTCTGTTATTCTGAAAAGCTCTCTTCACAAGCCATTATGAACGTTAAAAAAAAAAAAAGATAGTGCACATCTCCTGCACAGCCTAAGGCCTGACAGTGAAGTGACCCAGGGTCAAGCATTTTAGATGTGCTCTAGATTTGTCCTTATCAGAGACAGAATAAAGTAGCTTTTCAGTCTCTTTAATATCCTAGCCTAGTTTCAGTCATGTTTTGCACATTGTTTATACACACTCTCACCCTGTCTTGTCTCTGAGCAATTCTGTTGCCTGCAATATGGCACCACTGACAAGCGTCAGCAGTCACTGTAATAAGCAAACTCAAAGTATTTTGATCAGATTCAGCTTCTCTTGGAAGAAAGTACACCATGAGTTACAGACAACTTGGGCTGCACACTGAAGCAGAAAAGAAGCTGCTTAACTATCAGCACAGTTTTTAGAAGAATGGTCAGAAACGAGGTCTCAGCGCTGATCTATTAACATGGGGCACCCTTCAGATACATACATGGCCTCTGGAAGTACAGGAGGAATCCCTAGTTGCTCCTTGGCATGCACAGGGCTGCTAAGCAAGCGTGCCCACTCCCACAGTTGTTCTGACAGTGGATGCACGAAAATAATTTGGAAACGAGACCACTTATTTTTGGAGCCGCACAGATATAGAACAAGCTGGCAGAATCAGTAACCCAAGTATTACAAGCTCCTGTAGCTCCCCACCAGATCTATAAATAAAAATCTTCGTGTTATGTCACTTTCGGGAAGAAATCTACAGATGAAATGATGGGCAATGACTCTGAGTGAGTTAATCCAGCCATAAGGATAAAGAAACAAGGTTTTCACTAGAAAGACAATACAATTGAATGGGGAAAATTCTCCTCCTACAAGCAAACCCATGAGTTACAAGAAATTGCAGAAGGCTAAAAAAGGAGCGGGAGTGAGCTGAAACATGTTGATATTAAGTTTTGATTAAAAGGACAGCAACCAAAAAACCATTGCTAAGCAGTACAAGGCAAGGAGCTGGAACCTACACACAAAGTAACACCCCACAGACTTCACCATTTGAGAGGAGATAAAGCCAGAACATAAATTCTGTTAAAACATGTGATATAATAGATACGTTATTGCTTATCTACATAGCAATAATATAGATAAAGTCATTCACAGCATGTAATTTCTGCACTGTAAACACACTTTACACTGCAAACACAGGTTACTGTAGAATATTCAACCCAAGATAGAAGACCACAGCTGACCAAGACAAGGAATTTGCTACTGCAGAGACATTTCTTTCTGCATCATTAAACAAAACCAGAACTCTCTTAAGCAACTTCTTTTACAGAAAGGAGAAAGAGACATTAAGTACAATGCTTCCACAACCTGATAACCAGCTGCAACAGCTCTTGATACAGAAGGAAAAAAAAATATCTTATGATCCCGTATGTTTTTCACAGCTTAAAAAAATAATACCTCTGTATATCAGCATGCTAACAAAATAACTGCTTTGTGGAAGGGCATCAGAACAGAGTTAAAGAACCAGGGCTTAAGAAAACTGCTTAGAGCCTTATATGCTCCTAACAACTACCAGGTGGAGGTCAGCCAGTGTGAAGAAAAGACAACTTTGCCCTTCCAGCAGTGTTTCCCCTTAGAAGAGGCAGCCTCTCTGGGAGGTCATCTAGCAACTGACGGCCACAAGACTGACCTTTCCAAGTGCAGAGCTTGCCTTCCCTAGTGCAGGCATGTGGCTGGGCTCCCTGCTCCACCTGAAGCAGCGTGTGCCTGAGAGCCACGGGAGTGACACATCGCTGAAAGGTGCTCAGTGTAGCAAGCATAGGTCTTCCCTTCAAACGCCGCAGCCCACTTCCCCCTCTGGAGGAAACCAAGTGTGGCCAGACAACTCCAGCTTCTCACAGAGGCAAACCTGGCTACAGGGGATCCCAGGAAAAACACTCCAGGTCTACACCCTAGGTATTTCGTGGCTGCCTGCTGGAGTCATGGCAGCACAAAAAAATCACAGAATCAATTAGGTTGGAAAAGACCTCTAACACCATTGACTCCATCTTATGACCGAACACCACACCAACTAGACCACGGCACCGAGTGCCACGTCCAGTCTTTCCTTAAACACCTCCAAGGGACAGTGACTCCACCACCTCCCTGGGCAGCCCATTCCAATGACCCATCACCCTTTTTGTGTAGAAATTCTTCGTAATGTCCAACCTAAGCTTCACCTGGCGCAGCTTCAGACTGTGTCCTCTCGTCCTGAAGCAGCACAGCCAGCCCAGGAGCTGGCATGCTGAGGAGATGGCAGGACACCTCCCGCCGGGATCCGGCTATCAGCAGGCGCGGCACCACTCACGGCGAGCGCTCCTCGCCCACGTCTGCGAGCTTTCCCTTCCCGTGCCACCAGCACGGAGCTTTGTCGCTCCGATTTTGGGCCGGGTGCTGCACACCCCCGGCAGTGCCCCGCCGAGCGGCCGCACCGCGGCCCGGGGCAGCCTCTCCTCCCACCCCAGCTCACGTCCGGCACCAGGAAAAGCGCATCCCGGCGGGCCGGGACACGCTGCTCGCCCTGGCACACCAAGCCCTTCCTGGGCCGCCCCCCGCGGCTCTCGGGGGACCCGGGGCTCCGCCTGCGCCCCGCAGCCCGGCCCGGCGGGCGATGCCGCCCGGGACTCCCCGGTGCCGGTGGCTGCCCCGGTTCCGGCGGGGGGCGGTGCGGGCCGGGCCGGCGGCCGGGCTCACCTTTGAAGAAGCGCAGCGCCAGCCCGTAGAGCTCCTCCAGCGCGAAGCCCCAGCGCCGCTCCAGGCTCAACGCCGCCTC
>VZTE01006171.1:48216-70653 GCA_013397775.1 Eulacestoma nigropectus
CGGCTCCCGGGCCGCGGGATGCGCCGGGCGAGGGGGCTGTGGGCCAGCTCGCCCCGTCCCCTCAGGGACACTGCCTGCTCCTGGGGCTGGGCTGCCGGACCCCGGGAATCCCGGGGACGTGAGCGTCTGCGGGAGCCGCCGCTGGGCACCCTGTCCGCGCTTCTTGGTTGCTTCATAGACGAGATAATGGTTTTTCAACAACGTTTTCTCCCTCATGAGGAGAGACTGCGGGAGCTGGGCCTGTTAAGTCTGGAGAAGACAAGACTGAGAGGGACTCTCATTAGTACGTAAAAATATCTGAGAGTGCCGAGACTTTTCGGTGGTGCCCAGTGACAGGACGTGGAGCAATGGCCATGAACTATTAACACAAGAAGTTCCACCTCAACCCCTCAGCCTTTTACACTGAGGGTGGCAGGGCACTGGCACAGGCTGCCTAGGGAGGTCATGGAGTCTCCCTCTCTGGAGACATTCAAACCCCACCTGGATGATCTCCTGTGTCACCTGCTCCAGGTGACCTTGCTTTGGCAGGGGAGTTGGACTGGATGATCTCCAGAGGTCCCTTCCAACCGTGACAATTCTATGATTCTGTGAAAGCCTTTTGCTCCAGCTGGAAGGTGGTGTGGGGTCTGCCACTGACCTCTTGTCCTCCTCTCTCAGAAATCATGCTTCAGGCCTCACACAGGAGAGGAACAAAATGAGCCAGAGAAAGGAAAAAAGAGCACAAGGCAATTACTTCTCCAAGAGCTGTATCTGCAATTAGCTCACTCCCTTGTGACCATGAAACACCGCTTACAATAATGCTATTATTGTGTGCTGTGGAAGGGGAGAGAGTCGCTCTCGTACACAGCTGAAGAGGTTTATTCCCAGCTCACACCATCTTCCTTGCGGGATTTTGAGAGAGACTTCTCAGCCAAACCAAGATGCAGGCTGCACACCTGGAAAGTGGCACATCCCTGCCTGGTGGTTCATGAAGCCAATGCTGAGGAAGAGAACTGCACACCTCTGCAGCCTCCTGTAACTCAGGGGTGTGGGAGTCTCACCTGCCCCCCAAGGCCTGCACCCCCCTCTAGGACTATCCCCCGAAGTTTGTCACACTGCCTATTTTATCTACCATTCAAAGTTGCTTTGGATCCATCTGTTGATCTCTCAGGAATGTTGAAGAGATTTTATTGTCACACTTAAAAAGTGCTTAGAAGACTTTGGGTGAAAGGGAGAAGAAATGTAAAGCTTTAAATTAAATTACTTCATTTCCACTTAATATTTCTTGAGAGAGCAAATGCCACCCAGGGCGCTGTTTACTACAAATGGGGCAGAATGTGGTTTGGATGATGAGTCAAAAGAATTTCAAAAGAAATTTTACAACTAATTGGAAATGCTTTATAGCCTCTTCACTAGCATTTTTGTGTATGGAGGATCAAATGTAACACCGTATGGTTTGCTTTTTCCTGCCAAAGACTGCAAAATGAGGCTGTACCATCCCCTTTTGTTGGTTGGAGCTCTCTAGAGCACACAGTTCTCTGTACAGACTATTTGGTGCTCCCTCACAGACCAGTCTAACAGCAGAACAGATTTTATCTCCTCATACAAGCCTGCACCGTGCCTTACAAGTCTGTCACTTCAGCATCATATCTAGCTTCACTTTAACATTTAATAGTTAATTTATAAATCACTTCTATTGAAACTTCAGTTTTCAAAGTTTTGGTCTGACACATTTCCTGCTTGGCTTGAGGAGTTTGCACTTCATAAATATTTTCTTCTGGCATCAATTCTACACTTTAATCCATAGTTCCTGCTTTTAGAAACTCTAAATTCTTTATCCTTAAAATGCATCCTTAGAGTAAGAGAAGCTGAAGTTCTGACTGATCCCTATTGATTTTCTGTTTCACCCAAATGGAAGAAAATAGTCACTTTCTATACTGTTTAAACCAGAGGTGTTTCTGCTTCATGGGAGGAGACTGGCCTGAAACCAGGCAAGCCTTAGTTTGTCTGTGTGTTTGGAGGCCAAGCTAAATCCAGGGTGCCGACGAGCTGATTTTGGGAATATTTACAGAAAATTGATTTATCTCCTGCCAGGCTGTCTCCCGTAGTGAACGCTTGGTGTGCTTAGCAAATGTGAGGCCACTCCTCTCTCCTCGTGCCAGCTTTGCTGTACCATGCAAGAGGCACCTGAGCCGGCACCTTCCCAGAGCACAGCTGCTCTGGAGAGCATGGAATGGACATGTTACATCAGCACTCCTCTGTTTCATGGTGCTTCCAAGCTGGATTTATAAATGTGGAAACTCACTGTTGTTACGCTGTGGTCTCAGTAAATGCTGTGATGTGCAACCAGCTAAGTGTCTGATTGGGTGTAGGAAGGGGAATAGCTGTGAGATGATATTTTAGGGAAAAAATGGAAATTCAAATCTTGGGAGGAGTCAGGAAGTCCTGGTCTGGGATAACCTAAAAAGAAATGATGAAACATTTTCCTAGAAAAAAATTCTGAATTTGCAGTGATGGTTATTTGAGCCGACTGTTCCCTGGCATGCAACCAGTATGACTTGCAACACCTTCAGTGAATTGCTCATTAGTCCTGTAAATGAAGACGTATTTCCCACATGATTATGACAAAGAGCTCCCAATAATTTATGTGTTGGAGAAAACCGTTAGCTTAATTCACAGATAAGATGAAAATGCTAAGTTCAGCCAGGAAATAGTTCATTCATTTCTTGGAACAGCAGGTTCTGCATGGGAAAAGAAACACAGAAGAAATACAAGTCCCAGAGAGGGAGTCTCATCCTGTAAGTACAGTGCTCTCCAGTAAGAAATACAGACCTAGAAAATTTATAGAGAATAAATCAATTATTTAATTCAAGCTGCTGAACGTTTGACAGTTAAAAATACCAACCTACTCACTGAAATTATACAGTGAAGAATTAAAACATTCATAGGGCACTGGCCTCATGTAAACAAACAGCTCTTCCACTCTTCCTGGTGGAAGAGTGAGGAGCTTACCTCTTGCAGGTACCAGAGCACCAGCCCTTCCTCCCAGACAGCCCTGGGTGAAACCCATGTGCTTCCTGTGGCTTTGGCTGTCCTTTGGAGGAGTCCCACTTGCACAGGGGTGGTGTCTAACAGAGGAAGAGCCCCACTTTGAGAGATGTGGCCGAACGCGGTGGTTGCAGCAGCAACAGCTGCTAAATATTTGATTTATCTCAAATGAACATCTCTGGCACTGTGCTATGGGCTCAGAAATGCAAATCTCTCACTCAGGAAATATTTTTATCAGTTTCTCAGGAATGGCTACGTTCAGTAAAATGGGTGTGACCATCACTCCCAGCCTTAGTGCTATGGTACCAGCCTAGAGCTCCCATAGCTGGGAAGGAGTGGAGTGCCTGGAAGGAAAGGCTACATCTATCTCTGGGAGGGTGACCAGGTTAATAGATGAATTAAATTCCTCAAAGTTTGGAAACTGAATTGCTTTTGTGAGTATTAACAGGATTGACCTTTTCCCATAACATGACAGTCCTATTCCTCTTCTTACTGTCTTCATTTTCTATTCATGAGAGTGGTACTGGCTGAATAGAACCAGGACCGGAAGGAAGAAAGTGTTCAAGCTCTTTTAGTTTAATTAAAGGTTTTCTCTTTGTCTGTCTGCTTTTGCTTACAGGATGGAGACAAACTGTTTGGTTAGGAGCTGATCTGACATTGTAAAACCACCCAGGGAGGCACTGTTACAGTGTAGTGGACTCCCAACTCTGCTAGAAACATGAAGAAAAACAAATTTGATTTGTGCTTATGTCTCATATAATCTAGACTAGGAGTATATGTAAATATTTTTGTTTTCCCCTTGTAGTTCTCTTGATCACAGTCATTTTATAGAAATTGATTTTTTTCCCAGAAGTATGTTGGAAAATCTCTTTTTCCAGGACTTAGAGTGAATCATAGAGTCATCATTATCATCTGCCACTGTTGCCCATTTTGGTGACCACTCAACCTCATTTACCACCAAACTGCTCTTTTTGTGTCTGCTTGTTGCTTTTCCTAAAGTTTAGGAGCTCATGGTGACCCTAATGTACGTGTGACAGACAGCAGATGTTCTCAGTAACTCTTTAGATGTGCAGGATGTGATAAAGTTGAGGATCACACTCCAATGCCTTGCATTTCTGTATTAATTTATGGTAATTTCTGTAGTAATTTATTCACACCGATTTCTTTAATTTACTGTATGGGGTGCAGAATAAGTTAGTGGGGTGTAGGATCTTGGCAATACCTTCTTAGTCATGTCAGCAAATCCTGCTGAAATCAGGTTTATTGACAGGGTGCTCGAGCGACTCCCAAGGAAACATACACATGCTGAAGTCCATCTTCACTAAATGTGCCCATTTTGAGAGACAGCAAACATCCCGTAGCATGGACACAGTTCTACCAGCTACAGGTGACCATAAAAGAGCAGTTCAGCCTCATAAATGAAGTGATACCGGTTCCATTATCTCACGCTGGTATGATTGCATCTGCTGCAGTGTAACTGTGTAAACAGGCACGCCCTTCACAGGCACGGGACCTGGGAGAAGCAGTACAGCACTTTCATCTACAAGTCTTTGCCAAATGAGATACGGCCAGGAATTTGAGCACTTCCTGAATTTAACCAACTCCTCTAATAAAGTGATTTTACAGAAGAGAGAGCAGGGAAATTGATGCAATTAGCAACTGCATTTTTGGCTATGTGCCCAGGAAAAACTGAACCAACAGCCAGATGAATGATTTCTATCCATGTAAATTTAGAGCACCTATGGATGCTCTTTTAAAACACCTCTAGAAAGTGAGTTGTACCTTTGTGGCAGGATCTGACCCCAACTAACATGCGTCCCCAAAGGGGACAGAGGTGGCACACACCTGATGCTGAGCTCTGATGCTTCAGACATGTCCTCTTCTCTGCTGTGCTACATACCAGCTTCTTCCCTCCTGCGTCCTTTCCTTTTTTGGCTTTATTTTCAAATGAACTGTATCTACCTTTGAGGCTCCAAGCTGTCCAGTGGCACAGGAAATGATAGGCAGAGAGGAGATTTCTCTGCAAAACTGCTGCCCCTCCTGCCTCTCTCTTGGTAAGAGCAAGGCGGTGTGTGCAATACGTGGCACTATCCATGTCACTCCTTCTATTCAGCAAACAGAAGGATAACACACCTTTTTTCTTTCAAAAGCATACATTAAACCTGTCCCTCTTCACCTGATTATCAGATGTACTCTTTAGTGGAGAGCATGCAGCTGGTTCCCAGCTGCTCAGCTGTGGCTCACTTTTTAGTGTTGTTGTTGTTTGGGGTTATTTCTCTTGGTTTGAGTTAAATTGAGAATGAGGTTTCATGAACTGTCTGCAGCCCTGGCCTGCTCCCAACCACACACCACATACTCCCATCAACATCCTGGTTGCCAGCTCTTAAGCTAGTTGGACCTCTCAGCAATCCCCTTCACCTTTTTAAGCAGCTGGGTTAGTTCTCTGCTGGCTTGGAGGGCAGGCCTGGTTCACCAAGGGGTCAGGAAAGCACTGGCAGCAGCAAGAGCATGCTGCCAGGAGCAGGGAAGCGAGGATGGGAGCAGGTCGTCCCTTTGGGCACAGCAGCTACAGCCATGAGCTAATGCAGAATAGCAGTGGTTGCGCTCCACCGCTGCTCCCAGCTGCATTTCCTGCCCTTTCCCTTGCACTGGATCTAGCACTGGAGTGGCTTCAGGGTGAGTCAATCCAGCTGGCTGATATGGCTCAAAACTCCTCATTTTTATGGCATGGTTGGTTTGCCCCTGTTGTCAGCCAGATGAACAGATTCACCCTCTGGCCGCACAGCCACTAACTGCAACGTAAGGAAAGCAGTGCAAACGGGAAACAGAGACAGAACCAGCTTGTACATAGCCCAGCTGCAATGCCAAACTGCAGCCTAAAGAGCAGCCACGCCTCTCCAGCCATCCCACTGTTCCTGCCACAGTCAGATCACTAGACAGTTTGCTTCCCTACCTGTGCTCTTCTGCTCTAATGAACATCTTTTCAGCACAGGAAGTGCATTTTTATCTCCCTTATTAGGTGTGAGTAGAATTGCACTCCAGCAGGCAATTTCAACCTCTTCTGATTTGTGGACTGCTAGTGTAGAGGCTGGCAGGACTAAATCTATTGACTTCCGTTCCTTTGTGGCTTTTGTGGACCTTGGAAATTACTCACAGTGGCAACAACTACGGACTGAAATGTATTGCACAGCAGAACTGCTGAGAGTCACATAGGGCTCACCAGACTGGCAATAGTCTTTTGACATCTTTTTCTCCTCTCATTTCTTTTTATTTCTTATCGAGGATAATAAAATCAGAGCAGATTATGGAAAGTGAGGCTAGTGAACAAAAATGGAAACTGTGAGCTAAAACCTTTTCAGTTTAGTTTCCTAATGGACAGCACAGAACAAATTACTGAGCCAGGACTTCCCATTCTCTCTGTCTGTGAGTAGGCTGTCTTTATGGGAGATAAGCAGTAACATCCTTTCTTAGTAGTGCAAGATCATTTGTTGCAAGGCAGAGTCACAAAGCTAAGTTTGTGTAGGGGCTGCACTAGTAACTGTGCCTTCTCTTGGCTTACAGATGCTCCTTTTGGAAAAGCTGTGGCTCCTCCCTCCATCATTGCAGAAGGCTGTATTTTGGTACGAGGGGGTTTCAGTGGCAATACTGGCTTGCAGTGAAATGCAGCCTCCTTCCTTTTATACCTCTTCTCCTTCTCTCTCTTCTGGCTTTATTCCCAGATCTGATTCACAGCCCAGCCCCATAAACCGAGTCAGTACAATTGTCAGGGTGAAAGGCGGCAAGGAGAGGAGTGGGAATGACAGAGATGGCAAGAGAAATGGCAGGCAGGATCTGCTTAAGCTGCCAAACCCTTACTTTTCACCAACCCAGACTTCAACACTGTCATGTTTAGTACATCCATAGTCTGGCCCAGCCCCTTCAGCTAAAATTGTCTGTAGTTTATTTACACACCTTCTGGTCCCTATCTTTCTGATGACTGGGAGGAATTGCTGCTGAAGAGATCACACGTTTTTCTCTTAAATACAGAGAGACATGAATCGTTTTCCTTTCACATGCTTTGCTGCAAGATAATGAAACCTTTGAATGAGGAGAGAACAACATATTAACATATAATTTAAAGTAATCATGAAGTCATCCACTGGGGACTTCATCATGTACCTTCTTAAGTGGGGTCTGGGATGGCTGGCATGTGTGGGAAAAACAGGGCAAGAGTTCTCAAAGGAAAAGCTTAACCAAGGTCAGAACATTTCACCAGCTAGATTCCTGAACAATATTCCCAGGAGAGAAGTATCTGAATGCCTGATTCAGTGATGATGTGCTCCTACACACCAGTCCTAAGGCAGCAGAGGTTAACAACAATCAGAATGTCAGCACCAGCCCCCGAGATAAAACACTGTCATGATGAAAGGAGCAATTCTCTGGCGTCCTTCCGCCTGCAGAATCTATATAAGCTGGGCTGCACTCAAGGAGCCTTAGCAGTGCAATTATGTGAGTTAAGAACTGGGTCTTTTGCTGATAAAAGCCCTCATTTAGGTGTAGCTATACACACATAGGCAGGAGGAGTGTGTCTTTAACCTCACTGAGCTACAGCAAAAAAACATCTCTCTGGTATAGACAAACCCTTAGGATCAAAAGTACGTAAATATCTAGTGGTGTTGATTTTATTACAGGCCTCCACAGAGTGCCCATCACTGTAATTCCTGAGAAGCCTTTAAATAACAGCAAAACAATAGTATTTTCCAGCTGGAGAACAGGCTCTAATATTTGAAACATCAACTGACATTTCTTTCCAGATCAAAACCTGGGGAAGGAAATTCCTTGCCAGATGGAGTCCCAGGCACCACTGGTAGTGTGCCCATAACCTGTTAGCCATGACAGACAGCCGGTTCTTGCTAATCCTCTCTATCCAAAAAGAGGGCAGTAGCAATCTTTGAGGGTTGAACCTTATCACTGTAGTGTGAAATGCCACTTGCAGGTCAGTGGGTACTTGTTCCAACCCCCCTCACTACATTTTGGGTGCAAAAATGTAATTATCTCAGTGTTGATCACTTTAAGAGAATAGTCCAGTCCCCTGGCTTAAGTGGTCATGTCAGGAAGGGGCTGGTCCTGATTAGGACTCCCAAATCCCACAGAAATAAGTAAGACTATCCAATATGATCTGGTTTGATGAGAATGACACTTACTTAGAGGCAAGTAATCCAATGCACAACAAAATATCTAACAAATTTGATCTGTCATCTAAGAGACAGGAGAAAAATCCTTCAGAATGGCTGGAAAGTCATGAAGATCTGAAGAAGAAAATTGTTATAACCACATGTGAAAGAAGCAAGATATTAGCTTTAGGATCACATTCATCGCAAAGGGGTCCAAATTTTCACTTAATTACATTTTTTGAAAGAGCTTGTTTTCCTCAACTTGTAAAATATATTAGAGGCAAAAACGTGTTTTGAAAGAAAGTCCTTTTTCTTTTCCCCAGTGGCACAGCACAAGATGTTCCCTTCTACTGTGTTGCAGGAGTTGGTTTGATGATTCCTCCTGACACCTCAAAGATCCAAGACTACAAAGAAGTAGTGAAAGGATTAAATAAATCACTTGGTCACTGTGGAAAATCATAGCTAGGGAGTCAGAACATTGGGAGCCTGAGGTTTCCATGGCTATTGTACGAGACGGGCAGCTTCATCTTGTTACCCGTCTAGGATTGCAGGACTGTTTTTTCTCTTCTTTAATCAAATGGGCCCATGGCCAACGATTTACCAGTCTCACTTCTAGAAGTGTGGAAGCCCCACTTGGTTGTCGCAAATCCTCAGACAAAGGTAGAGAAAAGCTTTGCAAAAAGTTTCAGCTGTCCCTATTTAGAATGGAGGCTGCTCAATATCTGAAGAACTGAGCTCTTAGTTGTCAAGGGATATAGTAAAACCTTAAATAATCTGCAGACTGTTAGAGGCACTAGCTGGGAAGTTATTGAATGTTCAAGGATTTCCAGTATCCTGTTTCCTAGGTGCCATTAAAAAACCACAACCTTTAATTCCACAGCAACTTGTCTGCCCCTATGATACCATTATGTGTACATGGCTGGACACGAAAAATGTGCCAGCTCTTACCTGACAGCATATTGCTCCACACTGTAGCATGTAAATTAGTCTCTGTGTTGACACAAGTCACCTTTCTTCAGCGTCACTTTATTTAAACAAGCATGCAGTGTGTGTTTGCATGCGTATCTGTGGGTAGAAGAAACCAGCTCCCCAGCCAGCTCCTTTTCCTGCTCACTCCGTGAGCCCACAGCACAGCAAACAGCCAGGAGCCCTGGCAAGGTGGGGGAGCCTGAGGGGGTTTCCAGAGAGCCGTCAGGGAGTTAGGGAAGGATGGGCACCGGGGCTGCTCCCTGGCTCCCTCCCAAGCTTTCTGTCTGACTGGAGACTGTTTGCTTTCATTTCTGGGTGCCTCTGATTTCCTCATGGATCAAACATCCCAACACTAGTTGGGTGCAGCCAGTGCTCAGAGACGTGCCAAGCCCATCCCATGGTGCGCATGTTTCCATCCCAACGGCTTTGGCTGATGCCAAATCATTCCTCGCGCTGCCTGACGGTCCTGTCACTTCTGGTAACAGCCGTGTTTGGCAGCCGACCGTTTCCTCGCAGACTGGTGAGCTCACGGCTGCTCCAAACCCTTGTCACAGGAGTTTGCACGTCCCTTGGAACAGACTGCTGCCCTCCCACACTACAAAGGCCTATCTGCACTACAAACCAAACCACCCTGCCTACAACATTGCAGCCACTTTGCACTGTTTAGTCCTGTCAAGGATGCAGAAAGGAGCTGGAGGCTCTGCGAGGCAGGAGGGTGCTGTCCCTCAGCCTGGCTGGTCCCCTCCACAGGCTCTGCCAAGCCACAGCTCAGCCTAGCAGGACTTCAAGCAACCACTACAGCAAACTGGGCACTCATGAGATTTCTTTTGAAACTTTCCTTCTTTTTAATGTAGCTGTTGCTTCCCGGACTCATATGGTTTGAGCTGTCTCATTTGGTTTCAGAAAATGGAATTGGATGTGCCACTGGTAATGTGAGCTCACCAGATGGCAGGCCAGCAACTACGGGGAGGGGGGAAAGCACAGCCAGGCTCACCTTTTTGCTCTGCCACTCACTGACTTTCACATAACTGTGGGCAGCTTGCTCAACCTTCTCATTTTCTGGTAAAGCAGACATATGCCTGGAAGATGTCTCAAAGTCCTCAACAGAAGCAAGTCCACAGAGTGAAATGCGGGGATCACTCCTAAATGTTTATTGTTCAGATTTTGGAAAAAAACCTGGCTTTACTACAACATCCACCATTTCAGGGCTGTCCTTAACAGAGACCCAGGCAAAACCACCTCACCAGTACTGTGAGCGTATACAGTGCTAGCACAATTCCAGAGTCATTAACTTCTATCTGTTCACTCTAGATTAATAAATCCCATTTCCTTCAACAGTTTATTTTCGTGCTTTGATGGGAAATTTTGGCCTGGTCAGTGTTTCTTGAAATATGTGGCCAAATCCAGTTAAGGACAAAAATAGGTCTCATATGTTGAGTAACATATTGATGGCCTTACCCCATGCAAGAATTCAGTTTGTAAGTGTATGTGAACAACACCCAGCAAAGCTGCCCAAAGGAAGGTTTGCTGCTCTGTTGTCACTGTGTAGGGATCACTGATAGCACAGAGTCAGTGTGAGGTAAAATCAGTCTATGTTGCAAATCCAGGTAAAATTACCTTTCTGTTAACAAACCCTGCAAATTTGTCTAACCTTGAATTCCTCCTGGTTTCTGGGGAGATTATGTCCCAAATTCCTTGAACTATATAATGATTGCTATTGTATTTTATTTTGGTTGTGTGAACATGAAGTAGGGCGGACTTGTAATACACCAGGGACTGCGTAGAGCAGCAGCTGTTACACTTTCAAAGAGCATTACTGAGCTTTTTATAGTTGGCTGCAGTTGACATCACGGCTAAATAGAGTCTTGCTCTAAAATTTATTCCACCCAGCCTATGCAACCTGAAATCTATGCATTGCTGGGAGGAGAGAGGGTCACAGGAAGCAATGCAATACCAGCACAGAAGTAAAAGCCTGGGGGATGTGTTTGCTTCTTTTGCCTGCATCCATTAGAAATGCCCTTGAACATTTTTTTCCAGGAAGAGCAGAAGCCTCTGGAGAAGAATGACAGAGTGAAACCTGTCATCTCAGGATCAGCAATCAAATCTGGCCCAGGTCAGCAGTGACCAACAGCTGTAGTACCTCACTGTAGGTAGCTCTCTTAGTGCCTCATGGATGACTGTCCAAACCAAAAGAGGCCAAGCGCTTTTACAGTTATCACTGGTGCCACCGTGATGTTGCTGGAACCTGGGTAAAAGGTGCAGTAAAAATCATTGGAGAGGAGCATCACACCCCCAGCCCCCCTTCTGGACTGGACCAGCAGCTTCCAGAGCTTTTGGGAGAGAGCTCTGCACTGCACTATTAAGAAAATAACAAAGCTGAGTCAGTTGAAACAAAACTGAAGCTTATCCAGGACTCAAGTCTAGCCCCTAAAATGTCTAAATCCACTCTGTGCTTGTGTGTACCTGAGTATCTCTTCTGCTCTGTAGCTGGACATACTCCATGTGAATGGCCTGGGATTCCTGGGGTACTTTCACAGCTTTACATGTACTGCACCTCCTCCCTGAGTCTGTGACTGAGGACTGCTTGGTTTTCAGATATGGTTTCTTCTGGGATCCTAAATGACCTCATGGGGAAATACCAATATCTTAGTATTTTCTGAGTTCTGTTTCATCTTACAGGGACCCGCTGTGCTAGCAAGAAGTCCCTTTAAGGGGCCAAGCCAGGGATGTCTAGCCTACCTTCACCAGGAAAGACTGCAAAATGTGAGGAGACGGTGCATCACCAGTCTGTGAGCCTTCCCTGGGTGTTGGTTAGATGGCCTGCCAAAAACGTCACAGGTGAGACTGACTGGCACAGGCCCTTTCACAATCTGACACTGTTTACTGTTTGTAGGGTGTGATGGCACAATTCCTCCTTAACACTGCCCAGACACAAGCCTCCCCTCTGCTGCAAAATGCATTATCCTCGTAGCCAAGTGAATTGGCACCTACCCAGTGCAGCAGCCAGGACTGACCAGCACTGCCTTCCCCTTCCAAAATGTCAAATGAATTTCTGCTTAAGCATATGACACCAGCAACCACACAAGTCTCCCAGCCTCGGGGTTGTTGCTGTCCTCTTTATGCTATGCTCCCCTTCCTATTCATATCAATGTTCAAAGGTCAACGCCCAAATGGCTCAAACTTCACCCAGAGAAAAAAAATTGCCATTATCTAAACCATGGCTATTCTGTAAGTGCTCCAAAGAGCACTTCATCACCCTTTTTTTCACAATTCATGATTTTTACATGCCTACATGGAGAAAACCAGCAACCTGGACCCACAGATCTGGAGAGGGTTTCACAGGAGTGGCTCTCCTCTTGATGTGAAAAAAAAAGCGAATAAGTTTTTACTTTTGTGTGATGTGGTCCATGGATTCTCCAGCTGCTGAAAACACTGGCCACAGTTTGAGAAGTGACCCTGGGAAGTGTGGACAGAGAAAGAATTCACTCAGACCTGGAATGACCTGGTCTTTTGCAGCTCTTTGTGCCTACACATTTTACATAGTCTCTAAGGAAAATTCCCACCTGAAACCAGCTTTTGCACTTTGATTAGCCAAAGGAATCTGGTGAAGCTGCACTGCTTCAAGATTAAATAAAGGCCTGGAGAGCAGGAAGCAGGCATCAATCCAGCTCTGGAAGAGGCATCTTCTAGGAACAACCCTGTGTGTCTCTGCCAGCATGACATGCACCTTCTTTTCAGCAATGGGGCCACAGGCAAGTTACAGTGGCATTTGATGGGTATGTTTGGACAGCCCAGACTTGGTTATACACTGTTAACTTGCTGCTGTGGAAATCTGAAATGCAAAGACTTGTTTGGAATAAAGGAGGTCAGGTCAAGTAGATGAGGAAAGAGTGCAACATACTTGGGGTTTGCTTGGTTGGGCACCTGTGTGGGTCTTAGAAATTATCCTGGTCCCTCAAGCAGGAGCCTGCTCCATGCAGCCAGAGGAAAGATCACCACTTGGCTGAAAAGATGCAAAATCAAGCTCTCTGCACAGGGAGGACCAGTCTTTGGTCTGTCAGGATTTTTAGTGGCAGCAGGTTCCTTGTTTCTCCTGGACTGCTGTGTACATGCCAGGACTCTTGCTGCCTTAGTTGATAAAAATACAAAACACAGTGGAAGGAGAGCTCGACCAAGAGAGATTAATCAAAGGAAACTCCTTATCTTCTCACTTCTGCCCTTATCCTGGCAAAATTTGAGAGAAATACAGCCTTTTTGAAATGCTAGAAAACCACGAACACTGCTTTGCTAGCACTGACCAAGACACACACAATGTAAAGCACCCAGGTGATGCTGTGATTGATGTGATATCCTGCCCAGCTTTGCAATTTCCAGCCACTGTCATAACAATTTTGTCTACAGCCATATTTCAGGCATTGCCAGTGAGTGACAAAAGAGGCCAGCAGCGGTGGAACTGCAAATAGAAACCTACACTATGACGCTGCTGCACCCTTTTTTGGTCACTCAGACCTGCCGCAAACTCTCAGCATTCCTTTAAACCTTCTCTTACCTCAAATACCTTAGGACAGTCTCCCAGCTGCAAAGATGTGATGGCAAAAGAGGAAAAACGTGGTCTTGTAAAGATGTGGGGGATGGCTAAGATGGCAGTAGAGAGCTGCTGAGATCACTGCAGCCCAGAGTCACTCTCCATCTTGGATTGCAGTTGTCTCATCTGGAGTAATAGATGCATTTTCTCTTTGGCATGTGTCCAGCAGCACGGAGAACCTTACAGGGGCAGGGAAGAAAAGCTATCAAGGAGAAAAGTCTTAAATACCCCAGGTAACGTGTAAAACAAGCTTGGTCATATGCAAAAGAGAGAGGTAAGAATCAACAGGACTAAAAGATAATGGAGAAAGAGATAAAAGTACAAAAAAAAGGAAGGAGAGGAAGACCTTTAGTCAACAAAGGAGAGGATCAGAATAAGGAGGTGACAAGGGTGCGGCCTTGGCAAACAGAGCCAAAGTCAAATAGAAAAATAACCCTGCCAGAAATAAAAGCAGAGGAGTTGAGCTTGAATAAAAGGGGAAGAAAAACAGCTGTCATGTAAAATGAGAGTGAGAGAATGAGGCATTTTGAAGGTCTGGGGCAGGAGCTGCCTGAGCAGGGCAGCCCTGGTGCAGGCTGGAGGCAGGACATGCCTCAGAGAGCGCCTTTGTCAGAGGAGTGAGCCAACACGCAGGACGCTATCGGACAACTTACCTGGGATGGCTGAGGCAGGGGGACGGATAGTGGGGGGAGGAGGATGGAGTTACTGTTCTGTGCAAATGTGTGGAGCTCCTGTGTGAGTCAGACACCAGAAAACTGTGCTGTGGGCTTACAAAAGTCAGGATAACCCACAGAAATAAAGCCTACCGAGTGTGTTGCGTGGCACTTCTCTTTAATGTGATTTTAAATAGCAAAGAAATATGAGTCAATTCATGCACAGAAGAGAATGACTTCATCAAATGGCATAGTAACCACTGCACTCCCCAGCTATGATCATGTGGAACTGCTGATTTAATGATCAACTGCAAAACCCCAGCTCAGGTGAAACTTCCCACGTTCTATCCACATGTTAAACCTGAAAGTCTTCCAAACTGTAGAGAGCCTTGAAAACCTTTGAAATTAAAGAGTCCAGAAAAAAATGCAAGAGCAAAACCAAAATGGTTTTGTTGTAAATGTCATGATACATGAGACTAAAAGTCCCTCATCTCCAAAACTAATCAGAAAAGAGGGTGGGAAACATTTAGGATGAATGACTAGACTGAAGCCAAAGCACTGACCTTGACACACACCTGAGAAGCAGCAGGGAAGCATAGGGAAGCCAGATGAAGGATTCTCCAGTCAGTACCACTCAGACAGGGAAGACCTGGTGGACTTTAACAGCACCAGGGCAGCCAAGGGCAGAGAAAGATAGTGGGTTTGTGTTCATATTGTAACAGGCATCTGACCATACCAGGAAAGTTCTGGTTCTGTATTGTCTTCTGGTTTTGAACCATTGGAGCAAAACTTGCTTCACATTTGGATCCTTTTCTCAATAACCATGAGACACAAGCTGTAACAAACCAACAAACAAACAAACAAAGTAACATTTACATAAAAATTCATTAATTTCAGCAGCTCTCAGATACCAAACACTGCAAGACAGAAACAGAGAATCTTGTGACTCATTTGTTAAGCTGGAGTAGAAGGAAGAGCTTACCACATGCAGGGGATGATGATAAGGGTTTAAGAGCCTGCCAAGAAAAGGTACAAAACAATGCCCTACCACTGCTTGCATAGGCAAAGGAGCCTGAAAAGGGAAGAGAGGGGACTGGAGTTTTTCTTGCTGTTATCCAGTGCTGTTAGAGGAGCATGTGGCTTCTCTGCTGTCCATCACCCTGCCTTTCCCTGCCTGCCCTACTCTTGTGTATATTCTGGCTGCACCCTGGCAGGCTGCCTCTCCTAAGTAGGTGCTGAATGAAAAGGAGGAAAACATGGTCCTGTCTTTTCCCTTACCTCTTCTCTTATCTTCTTCCTTCTTTCTTTTTTTGTTCATCTGCATATTCTTTTGCTTTCACAGGGAATGAATTAAACATTATTGGGAATTCGGATAATGCAGTTATTTTGTATACACAACCACCTGCACGAACAGTTCTCAGCAAATCTTCATTAAGGAAAATAACTCTAAGAGTCGGGTATGACTTGTTCAGAGCATGCGAGTAAGCACAGCAATACAATGAACTCTATTAAATAGAAGCTTTAGGTTCTCTCACAGTGACATATTCTATAAAATCAGAGAGAGCACAGAGAAAAATTGCAACAAGGATTTGTTTAAGCCTAGGGTTTGTTGCCACAGCAAACTTGGTGGGATTGCCCTCTAACTGCAGAAGCATCAGGTACATGCACCCTGCCATTCTCAGGGTATCTCAAAACCCAAAGGTAAGCTGAGGTTTAAGTGTATCTAAATCCAACACTAAATATCCTCTGCTCTTTCAACCAGCCCCTCCTATCTCCAGGTAGCTTCCTCCCTATTGCCCTTTCCCTTTTCCCGCCCCCACCGTTTGCTCTTATCTCCCTCCCGGTCCCAAATCCTTGATCTTCCTCTCCCTCCGATGGTAGGGAGCCAGCTGCCAGCCATCAGACATACTCTGCTCTTGCCCTGTTGCTGTGTCTGGGTCTTCTCTGACCCTGGGCATCTTGCCCCAAATCTGTTCCTGTTGGGACTTAGCAAATACAGCCCCTTGATCTTTTCATATGCATTTGCTGGGTTTTTACGCCTCCCCGCCTCCCCCACCGCTTCCTTCAAGGCTCTCTGTGTGTCTGAAGCTCTTATCAACTCCTCGGAGCAGAATACACGAATGGCACCAGCAGGTCTTGAAGTCACGTCTCACACCTCTCAGGAAATGGCTCACCCCACCAAGTCACATCCCCCTCCTAAGCACAGGGCTAAAGTCACAAGATACTATTAGTTCCTCATGGCCAAAAACAAGGAGACAGAGCAGCTGAATTTTCAAAGGAAAATAGACCGTGCATATATGGAGGTGATCGGGTCTGAGCCAAGCAAGACTGGCATCTTTCAGAGAGAACATAACCTCTTGTCACATTGCATTTATTTTAACCCTCTATCTGTGCACAGAGCTGCTGGGCAAGCCTGGCCCTGTACTTGGTGATCTGAAATAACCTGTGCTGGGGATTGATGTCACCAGGCTCTGACATCGTTCTGATTCTCTAATGCCATGGGCTCCATCACACTGGAGATGTGTCCAAGGTACCTTCTGCACCCCTATCAGGACAAAAGAGCTGAAAGGGGTTCAGCCCAGCCCCTTGGTCACAGGTCACGCTCAGGGCACTGTGACAGCACCACCTCCCTTTCACTCTCCAGCACCCAGACACCCACTGGGACAGCCTGGAGCACAGCCAAGTCACATTTCTGACCTTGAAGTAAGACACTGGCTGTATCCACCTCACTGTGTCCCAGGCAGAGGCAAACACACTCCCTGGGCTGACCAGAAAGGCAAGCCCCCCCTTCTCTGTAGAGGACTCTGGCGAGGAGCAGCTCTCAGGGACACAGTTGAATATCCACAATGGACAGGCAGCTCAGGCCTTTCAAGAATATATTTCAAGGCATCTGCAAACTGTGCCAGAGTCAGGACTATACACAGCCCACCCTGCTCAAGCTCTTCCTTGTTAAAGCCGTGAGGACTAGAAAAATGACAACTCTAAATTAAAAACATGACATCATGGTAAGATCTCAGAACTCTATCTAAAAGCCTGGATGGGCCTCAATATATAGATCTTGTGTCTGTACTTTGGGAAGACCTGATAAACCTCTAAAAGCATTTGGAGGCTGTAAAGAGCTTTGTCACAATGACTAGAAGCAATCAAAGGGAAATTAAGTACTCATATAAAGATTTCCTCTTAGGCAGAATGAAAAAACCTCAAAACCTAAGCCTTGCATGCATTAACAATTTTTGCTATCAGGGCCCTACTAGAGAAGCTGGAAATCATATGGTATTTTCCTGCCAGCAGAAGCTCTGGAGCAAATGTAGTTATATATGCAACCATAAAAATGTGTCTGGACTACAGTTAATTTAATTTGTGAGACAATTATCCAGGGATTGCTTCTTCAGGGACAAGCTATCCAGGATAGCTTAAACTTAAGCCATAACAGCAAAAACGTGGTTTCATTTTTTTCTTAAACTTTCTCTAAATTAATGAAATCAGGTTTGTGTGAACAGTCCCTTTATTTCATCAGTCTCCTAACACATGGAGAGAGACTTCTTATAAGGGCATGTCATGACAGGACAAGGCTAAATGGCTTCAAACTGAGAGTAGACTTAGATTAGATATTAGGAAGAAATTCTTTACTGTGAGGGTGGTGAGGCCCTGGCACAGGTTGCCCAGAGAAGCTGTGGATGCCCCATCCTGGAAGCATTCAAGGCCAGGCTGGATGGGGCTTTGAGCAACCTGGTCTGGTGGAAGGTGTCCCTGCCCATGGCAGGGGGGCTGGAACTAGATAATCTTTAGGGTCCCTTCCAACCCAAACCTTTCTATGATTATGTGATAAGATTGGAACTTTTTTGGCCAATTTCAATTTAAACTGAAATTTAAAATTGAGAAATTGAGAAATTGTAGAAATTGAGATCTCCAAGGTATCAAATCTTTGCAAATTTAGTCAGGTTGACAAGAGACCGCTAAATCTCCACTACTAAAAACCTTAGTCTTGGGTTTAGCGACCAGAGAATTCACGTTGAAGACACCCACCAAAAAGAAAAATAGAATAAGCCTTGCTGGAATGACAAAATACCATGCAAGAGCTGTGTCCCTGCAGAGTCCTAGAAGGAACAGGGTGGTGTGACATCTGACAAGCCAGAGGAGTTTGAACACAGCCAAGGCTGCACTGCAGGTTACAAAATCACTGCATGGCAAAACCCTTGGTGTCCCATTCGCTCCAGGGCTGAGCAGCAGAACTGCTCACATGTTAGTTATTTAAAGGGGTGTGTTGGTCTTGTCAGCAAAGTCACGACTGGGACTCACACTGCTGCCTACTCTTGCCATGCATTCTGGGATGCTTCCCAAGCTCCAGTTCCTCAAGTCACGTAAGGCAGGATCTTAAACTGCACATTTAAAAAAATGGTTTTGTAGCCCCAAGAGCCTGAGAGAACCTCCCCAGCTTGACATGCAAAAGGCTGAAGAGCCAGCTAGCTGGAAAACTCGCCACAGGGCCTATCTCCCCCTGCTTCTCTTCAATCTCTGTGTTTCATAGCCTGTCTTACCCTTGCTGGATGCTCAGGCTGGCAACAGTGATGTGAGAGTGTGTTCTCCAGCTGAAGATTAAAACCATTTTATTGCAGGTACAGGCACATTTTGTATTGTGAATCCTCTTGGCACAGGTTCCTCAGTGCTGAGGCACGCCCAGCAGAGACAAAAGCACAAGAAGTTTCTCTCTTGACAAATAGAGTGAAGATCAACGTAAGCAGTGTCTGAAGCAGCCTGTAATTTTTGATATCAACACAAGGCAGTCTGCTTTTCCCTTAGAGATAGCTCTCTCAGTTTTAGCCATCTTAATTTCAAAAAACAAGCCACTTCTGGACTTTTGCCGTAGCTTCTGCTTCTCGAGAGAAGACAAAAATCCCCCTTTTTGCCTTGGTGGGACACAAATAAAAGCAAGTCTGCAGAACAGGAAGGGACAAAACTGAACATCTTCTAAATGCTTCCAGCCCTTACCTGGGTATGACTCCGTGCAGATGCTGGCACCTAGAAGGCATCAGAAACTTCCTTGTCAGACTACAAGGGGCACAGCAGGATGGAAAACTACTTGTCAGGGAAAGGAAACTGCTGAATCCAGACACAACACTTTGTCCTTGCTGCAGGAGGCACACTGCACTACCCCACAGGCACGGCTTTTAGGACATCAGCGGGATGATAGTCTGTGGGAGCTGTGGAGAAGTGTGCCAGCATTGGGACGGGAGAGAACAGTCAGAAGGAAGCAAGGAGCTGTCTTTCATGGCATCCTGCTTGCCTGGGAGGAGGCAAAAGCCTCCTATTCTGATCTGCACATAACAGCACACTCCTTTACAATCAGAGCACTGTACCCCTTGCTTTTATTCAACCTTAGAGCTGTTTCAGACCAAGCAATACAGAAGGGTGGCCACGAGGATTCCAGGGACAAAATTAGTGTATGATGCTCTGAGCCATAGGAAAGGGAAAATATGATTCCTGGGCTCTGGTCTTGCTCCAGAATTGCTTTGCTTGTGCAAAAGCGCATACCACTGGTAAGCAGAAAAGGACTCATCACCAAGATAATGTGAACATAACAGCCAGCCAGCCCAGACAGGGAAACTGAGGCAGACTAGAAGTAAACAGAAGTCAGCACCTGCAGACAGGCAGCACAGCCTGACCTGCTCACAGTGGCCTCACCCACTCACAGATACATCTGCTAGAAAATGCAATTGTCTGCAGCCAGGTAATGAAGAGCCTGGATGTGAACCCTACACCCTGGGGCCCATGTGTGTAATCCTGGGCTGCTTGAAGGGCACCGACCATTTTGCCCACAGCTCAGTCACACGAGCTTCCTATTCCCCAGGGCAGAGCCACGGGTCACGCGCCACTCATGGACAACATGGATTGCAACAAAATGTAGTGTGTGGAAGTTATTTTTATTCCATTGTAACAATGTAGACTTTTTAAAGTCTATAATTGTTACATCTGTGTCTCCCAATGAAAGCTTTCAGGCCTGGGAAGCCTCACCCTTCTTTTCCTCACCAAGGGGAGCATGTCAGCTGCTGTCACAAGACAGATATTGGAACACCTCTGGAACCATAAAGTGCAAGGGAACCAAGGAGGCTTTTGGCCTGAAGGATGTCACAGCAGCCAGAGATCAAAGAGTCAGCCCATTTCCAGATTTATGAGTTGGGAACAGGTCTATTAGCTCCCAGTACTCACTCTGTCCTGAGCATCTATTCAATATACATTGATAGCTGTCTTAATGGGAAGTCTGACACTGAAAACCACAATACTCCTGGGCAGTCTGTCTCAGTTTTGGTCTCTGCTAGCTCAGCATCAGATCCAGGTGGTGGCAGTCCTAGAAGGCAGTCTCTGATGGGATCCCCTCATTTCCCTTCTGCTCCATCTGGCAGCGTCCTCTCACTTGTACAGCCATCCCAGGGCCTGCTGGTAACCCACAGGTAGGAATCTCAGATCTGGATTAAAAAAACCCAACCAACAAACAACAACTGTTGTTACTGTACAGTTCATTTAACTTGTGTTAATTCCCTGATCACACTGTGTGGACTGACATGTGCTTAGCTAAAGGGAAGGCATCAGGACAGGGGTGAACAGTGGGGGGCCTGTGGTGCCAGCAGCTCCTTAAGCCTAGGCTGCTGCTGAAAGGAAAACACATGTATGTGCGTGAAAAAACACATTTCCTCAAAAGCCTGCTCTCTCTGTCCAACAGACTTAATCAACCTTAACCAAATCCTAGAAACTAAAGTCAATATTCCTATAATGGCATAATTCCAAGCAGGATTAAATCCTTCAGAAACCTAAAGGATGCCACATCTCTATTCTTCATTGCACAGGAAGAAACCTCTGCTATGTTTTTCAGGAATATTATTTGATGTAAAATACAATAAAACATTCATCAAGTAAATATAATCTGGAATAATTCTCTTTTGCTGCCACCTGTGGCATCTCCTAAATCTGCACGGAATCTGCAGAGTAATTCAACCCTCCACAAGAGGTTTCACTAAGAACCTTAAATAATGCTGTCTGTGCTTTCTGGATCACCACTCACCTGTGCCCTTTCTCACCATCGTGCCCTCTTGTTACACTGCTAACTGAGAATACTGTACAAGTCTCATGTTTCTGACTGCTGGCTGCAGACCACAGCCCATGATTTTGGGAACAACCTAGAAACTTCAGTCATGAAAGCATCTGGACTGCTGCACATGGAAAAGAATAAAGGTACAAATGTTTTAGGAACAAAACTTCCAAAACCATCTTTTAACAAATTTAAGATGATTTTCTGTACAAAGTCACTTTTCTTGGGAGACAGTTGTAAAATGAGGACAGACCATTTTAAGTACCTTGGTGGTGTTAGGGTGTGCAGGCAGCGTTTCAGCACAAGACCTCTCCATCTGGAAATCAGTTATGGCAGAAGCACACGGGATGTGCAAGTGTGATGTGTAAAGGCATTAGCAAGTGGTGGAAAAGGTGATGGCACCAATGTCTGCCTCTGCCCTGTCTGAGCTGCTGCGGCTCTCCAGGTGCATTTAACTTGCATCTCAAAAAGAAAGAGATGTTTTTTGCAGCCACAGGCACAGCAGGAAGCCGTACACCACCTGCACAGCTGGCAGCGAAGCACTGCAAGTGGAGCAGTTGCGGCCAAGGGAAGAGATAACTTCTGTTTGCTTTATGTCTCACACTATGCACGATCCATTACTTGCCAAAGCAGACAGCTGCTTGAGGACATCTACCTCCATGCCAATAGCTGGAGGAAGTGAACTCCATAACCCTATCAGCCCAGATGTTGTATCAGAAATAACCCAGCCGCTGCACTGGGTCCACTCCACGGTGCCAAACTCCCAACGCCCAGTTGTTTTGCCCACGGCGAGCAGATGCAAAGCCCTCTCCCTCCTGCTGTCCATGTTTCTTGCGGAGAGTCGAGGGCTGCCAGCCATCACCCATCCCCGTCGGGCACGCATAGGGCTGCGGTGCCCGGCCACCGCTGAGTCCTCTGGGCTGAGCAAGGCGGGGGCTGCCCCAGTCGGGCACCCCACCGGCAGCC
>VZTE01006171.1:71314-91894 GCA_013397775.1 Eulacestoma nigropectus
TGCGCGCCCCGGAGCGGCCCCGCTGCGCCCTCTCCGGGGTGGCCCGGACGGAGGACGGCTCGGCCCCCTACGCGTGGCCGCCGGCCGCCGGTTTCCACCCCGGCCCCGGCTTCGAGGGCTTCCCGCCCGGCCAGCCCGGCGGGGCCGAGCCCGCCCCGTTCGCGGGGAGCGCCGCCGGCCCCTTCCCGCCGGCCCGCGCCTTCTGCGGGCAGTACTCGCCCGTGTCGGACGCCGAGGACACCAGCGGCTACTCGGAGTCGGGCTCGGAGTGGGAGGAGAACGCGCTCGGCGCCTTCCGCGCCCTCTGAGCACCGCAGGACGCTGCCCGGGCGGGGGACAGGTTAAAGGCGCAGCCCCGGCCGCGCTGCGAAGCCCTCCCGCCGGACTCCGTCCCGCGCTGCGCTGCTCGGGCGGGGAGCAGTCAGACACCGTGCTACCTCACCACTGCTGCTCTGCCACTGTTGCACTTTATCCGGTAGTAACTGATTGTACCTATTTATTTAAGAAAGATACGGGTCGGCTCCATCAGCTGAGGGCATCTTTTTACACTGTATTTAAAGCTTTCTTTTACCATATTTTGTATATCTATTTAACCTCCTTTAGCCAAAAAACTAACCCAATCCACTGGGTTTTGGGGGTGGGGGCTGGTCTTAGAAAAGAGGGGGATGGTCTGTCAGGATTTTTTGACCACGGAAAATAAAATAAAGGTTTACATTTTTGCTCTGCCTGTGTGTGTACCTGGTGCAGGGGCAAGGTTTCTTACCTTGGTTGACAGTGGGGTAGAGAAGTGGTAGATATCCCAGCTGCAGGTCCTCTTCCTCAGGTCCTGGAGAGCCACGGCTGCAGTGTAGATGTCGGTAAAAGACCTAAGGGGCCTGAAGGACAGGTTACAGAAACCGCCTTAAACCTTCTCTGTCAGTATTCGTCTTAAATATGCCCTAAACAAACACCCCCATCCCTAAATGATAATGAAAATTTATGGCCTAAATAACACAAACCCCTAAATCTCAAGTGCTGAGACAAAAGCCTCCAGTCTGCCACTTAAGCCAAAGTTTAACATTAACTAAGAGAACTGGCAGTATTTTGTGGACACTCTAAGGGTGCTTTAGCTTTAGGTAGGGACTACACAGAAGCTGTTCACACGATTGGTCGTGGGCTGAATGGCTCTGCACTGAGAACAGCAAAATTAGTAATAACAGAACTCTCCAGTAATTCAATTTATTGAGGAAGGATATATTACTCTGTATGGATTTTAAGGATAAGGCCAATTCTTCCTGCTTACAAAATAGTACTTCAGAGCCTAGCAGAGCAAGCTGTAAGACATCAGTTATGGAAGAGCACCTGAATGCCAGAAGCACAGGAAAAATGACCCATGTACTGGTGGCAGAAATACCCTATATCAGGAACCATGGCCCACAGAATAAGGTTACCAATGCACAAATCCCTCAGTGCCACCCCATAACATACCTGTACTTGTGAGATCTGGGACAGCTGAATGCTGGCTGGACTGCAAGCTTGTAAGGTGAAGTGGCATAACACGGCTGCTGATTAGCATTCTCCATCAAAAAAGCTTAGAGCTATCCTTGAAAAAAACATGAACCAAAAACCAACCAACTACCTCAAACACCATCTGTCCCAAGTGGACTTGGGTGCCATGCTGGGGGTCAGGAAAACCCCAGAAGAGAAGCACTTGCAGGAAGAGACAGAAAATGAGACCATGGTTTCTTGGGGGCTCAGGGTAAATTCAAGTTCACTGATTATAATAAATCAAATAACTTGTTCTGCTCCTGCAGACTTCAGGTATGGTAGTTGCAGTGAGCTCTTGAGACTCCTGCTATGCTCAGGACACATTCAGCAAAAGCAGTCGTATTTGTTACTGTCACCAAATTCAACTTTAGCTCTGACCCAACACATCAGTACCCAAGGAGAAATGCAGCCTCTCAAAGAAAAGAAAAGATGCGTATATTCACATTGCCTACATGAGTGGGACAAGTGACATGTACATGGGGATGCTTATCACAAATGACATCTTTCTACGATATATTACCCTGCAATAATTAAAAAAACCTACATCAACAGAAAACACGTTGGAGAGCACATTTAAGTATCGACATGTAAAAACCATCACACCTAAGGAATCAGAGTTGAGACTGGAGTGTGGTGGTTATTGCAACGTATTCTGTGTCCAGTAACAAATAAGGTTGTCATGAAAAGCAGGTTCACAAATGCTCTGGTATCTACTAGCATCTACAACTTCTCTCCCCTTCAGTTTGGGATGTTTGCTATCAACAGGGCCAAACTACCCTCTTGGTGTTTAGTACTGGGAAGTCCTGCTCCTCAAAAGCATTCAGTGCATATGCTGAGCTTGAGTCCCAACAGAGCAGGATGGGATCACAGCAGAGGTGTGCAGAGGGAGCAGCAGGCACCTGAGTATAGGGGTGCAAGGAGATGGTTCTTTTTTCCTGAGTTAGCTGTAGATCAGATTAGTTCCTGTCTGACTAAACTTACGTACCTTAAATTAGGCTTTGGCACCTTTCTCTGTTTACATGAAAAGGGTGGTGGGAGAGGACTCCTTTCTGTCTTCTTTATCAAACAGATGGTAACATCACAAAATAATGAGTGACATAATTACAAAAGCAATTGCAGGGACCACTACGATGTTCTATTGCATTCTGAGAGGTAAATTTTCCTAGGTAACTCAGCTAAATTACTGTCTATCATTATTTTACAGTATCCCTTGTACAATTTTTAATACCTTTTGAAACAGCTACTCACCTAGTCCTCATAACATTTCATTTTCAGCAATTAGCTTCTCTTAAAAAAATGACCTGAGATCATCTGCAAAAAAGTTTGCATTTTTGTGAAATATATCAATTCTCATAGGTCAATTTATTCAGTTACAAATTTCATTGAGAATAAAAGATTTATGCATTTCTCTTAATTAACAGAACAACTTTAGCTAAATATAAACTCTGCACTAAAGTTTTGCAGTGGCACAATACCAACACAGAATACAGAAGCATCTTTAAACTATACAAAATTTTAAAATTGAAAATAATCCTGTTTACATATTCTTTATACATTAACATATAAAAGACCTTATTTCATGAGGCATCTAAAAGAATCAAAAACATCTCTACAGCTATCTCTGAAAGTCCATATCTGGAAACAATTCATTACACAGAAGCTTTACAAGACTATTTAAACAAACCAATACACACTTTTTACAAGATTAACATTCCAAAAGGTATAGGCAGGTTATCACTTCTTATTTTTGCAGTTTACCTCACTGGTTATCTTTAATTATAAAAATCATCTTATTTATATATGTTGGGTATTGTTGAATAACCAGTAATCTAATTTAAAACTTGTGCAAAACAAACAAGAATTTGGAAAAACAATACGTTTAACCAGTCACTTATATAAAATACCACCTAAAGCACTTCTTTTGCCCTGTGTGAAGGGAAAAAGCCATAATCAATCTCTTTCTGGAAAGTTACATTTTTATATTCCTTCATTAGACTCCTTCTATAAGTTATGATAAATTAAGAGTTCCAACAAGACATTGACTGATCGATAGACCTGCCCAACATCCTCCAGTTTGCAGCTTATGTTTGCTGGCTGTATCCCGCTGCTGCTTCCTTAGATCGGGAACGCTCGGCTTCCCAAGGGCTGACCTGGCAGCTCTCAAGACCTACACAGAGGTGTAGCTTTACACAACAAAGACCTGCCATGTGGCTACTAACTCAAGCCATTTCCTCTTCGCCACTTCTAACATACCGGGAGATCCAACAGCAAGAGGTGTGCAGAATTAATCTGAACTTTTAAAAACTAAGTTCAAATTATATGAAAGTATGCTTTCAAGTTTACTATAATCAATGCAATTACTAAGAGATTACCAGTTAGCAAAACTACTGCATGTGAATAACAAATGGAGAAATCTAACGTAACGCTGGCCAGTAATGCTGGTTTCCTTAAGAAGCAGATATAATATATTTAAAAGGGTCCTTTCTGAGAGGTTTTCTCTTCCCTTATCTTCTGGCAGTTAGAGTATTTGGTGAAGCCTATAGAAAGGAAGAAGATTTTCCAGAACTACTTGCTGTACACTTGGAAGGAAGTTTTCAGTCTCTGTTGGTGTTATTAGCTGCAAAAGCATGTAAATTTCCCATCTGGCTCAGACCACTCTGAATATGTGCAACATGGATCTCAACATTATTCTGAAAACAACTATGGGAAGAAAAGAAGAAGGAAAGAAAGAAGTGTTAAACCCCATATATAAGAGTTGTGTCTGAATATCTCTACAGTGAAAAATCAAGGTGTGAACACAGCCAGCACAAAATTTCAGGTGAATCAGAGAGCAGTGCACACAATTGCAACCTGACAAACAAACATGAGAAAACAGAACTTCCACAAACAGCTGCATGAAATCAAGACTCAGGCACTCAAAGTAAGGTTTTAACATGACCAGAGTTAGTGAAATTAAAATATTATGAAGAGATGCTAAAATGGCCAAAATAAGTACCATGAAATGGAAGCATCATCACTTTCTTTGCTGGGTACATCAACCTTTACTTGACTCAATTCCAATATGCAATTTGCAGGGTTGATTATAAAGTAATTTCACTAATGTTTGAGGTTTGGTTTTGTTTTTCCTAATGAAAAATGCTATAAAACAGTATTTCTCAATAATTATTTTAAAATCAAAAGGCCATCCTACTGTCTTTGGAAAAAAAAATTAAAAATTAAAAAATTCATGTGTACAGCCTCCCGTTATTATGTAGCAATACAAGTAGTAAGGATATAAAAAAATACTTAGCATTTAGGTTTATTTTCTAAATAACATAATTTAGCAGCACAAAATGCTGGTGACAAATTGCTGGAGGGTACTCCAGACAAGTATCACTACACTCTTGCTACCACATTCTTGCTGTTTTTATGCCTCCTCAGGCACCTGCTTGTGACAATTGTTGAAAAATGGCCCATCTAGACTAGACTGGCCTTTGATCTGGCACAATATGGCTGCTCTTCTGTTTCTTGGCTTAAAATCTTGCCAATGGAAGCTGCTCAGAACCTCTAATTGTCTCATATGCCACCTTTTGATATTTACAGACAAGAGGTTGAGTAAGCCAAAAGAATACTGAAATTGTACTGTTCTCTAATTTAAAAAACTTGTATTACTAGTGGGATTTCAAAATCTGACAGTGTTCTAAAATAAGTTTTTAGCTGTCATAAATTACTAAAGAACAAGAAAATCTAGTTGCTGCTGCATCAATTTAGCATTTTGTAACTTTTTTTTTAACAGGTTACTTCACTGATAGGTTCAAACAGAAAACTGCTCATTTCACATTCCCTTTAAGAAGCCCCCCTTTTAGATGGGAACCTTCCTATAAGTAGAAGTTGCCAGATTACACACCTTAATTATAATCAATGTTCACCTCTAAAATACAGTAAGAACTGCCTACTATCACGAAGTGTGTAATTAAGAAATAAATATTCAAAAAGTAATACCTGATATTTGAGGAGTCTATTGAATTCTTAATGTCGTTTAATGAATCTGTTAGTGATTTAAATTCAAAGGAATTCAGATCACCTCCTTCTGCTAGACACTGTAGAAGAAGAAGACAAAAATGTTCTCACAGTTCAGCACAAAAGCTGGCAGAGCTTTAATACTATGCATTGTATGGGAGAAGCTGTTTTGTGCAAACTTTTTACCTTAATTTGCAGTAATATTGCTGTAAGTCTAGAGATAAGATCAGTTAAATTTTCACTCTCAACACAGAGTTGTCCTGTTGATGAGGTATTTGCTTGTCTGACGACTTCCTGAGCTTCCTCTTCACATCTGCGCCTCAGATCTGTGGGTTGGTCAGCAGGCTGGAGGCCCTGGTCAGGAGCAAGCTGCAGAGATATGGTGGGGAGACATTAAGAGGGAAGATGTCCTTTGCATCTGGTGGATGTGTGAAATGAGATGATTTCAAAGACAGTTCATAAGTACATAGTACACAGTGTTTTTTCTTTACATATGTCTACTTAAGAACTAGTATCAGGAAAAGTGTCTGTTGCTCAAAGGCAGACACAGAGAAGGAATCCAGTACAGCTACCAATAGTTTCATTTCAGTGTGACCTCCACCAAATGCCTTATTCCCAGGAAATTCTATTTTCTTCTTAGGTTGAGCAAAACCTCCAAGTATACAGAGATTCCAGCAAAATCTTACCTCATAGCAATACTGTTGAACTTTATGCAAAACTTTATTTAAGTCTTTGTTTAGTTGTTCTAGATCTAGCACAATAGTTGCATATCTCCTCTGAAACTCAATGCCTATTGGCATGGAATAGGATTTCTGTGGAAAACACAAAGCATATTAAAGTTAATGCAATACTGTACAGTTATAGATTTTGAACTCATCAAAAGGAGTTTTTACTTGAAAATTATATTGAGATATTTGAAATCCCAGTGTCAAATAGAAAACCATTAACAGATAAAATATTAAAACACAGTATTACTATTTATAACTCCAAATCAAATTGTGTAGGTAACAAACATGCTTTCTCTTCTTGAAGTGCTACAATAACCTATGGTAGTAAATGCTACAGAAGATGACTGTGGTCTGACCTGCTTATTTCTCCAGTAGCTGGGCATGGCTTCTCTCTACTGGTTGAGCAGAAAACTATCCTGCCAGCAGAGGAACAGTACAGGACAATATGGCCTCGACCATCTCTGCTGCAGGATGGGAGGCACATTTGGTTAGTAAGTTATTGGTCGCTTGAGGATGACTCAGTGCTACACACTTTCTGTTACAGCTAACAGTTCTGCCAAAAAAGAAAGTTACTACAGCTTATATTTGGTAACAGTATTTTGTAAGCACAATTTTCCACAAAAAGAATAAATACAAAAATACAATACCTTTTTTCTTATACTCTTTTCAGAATATAGCTTGACGTTGTTTGGGTGGTATTTATGAAATTGAAACAAAACATGCACTATATTATAAAATTTCCTCTACAAATCGCCTCTTGCAAGAGAAGCTCAACATAGTCCCAGCCACAAGACTGAGATACAGGTACCTCCTACAATCAAAACTTGTAGCTGTAGTTTTCACACCACAAGATAAATCAAATTGCAAGTCAAGAACCTTCATCAGGAGGATCCTAGTCCAAAACTCAAAAGGTTTCAGTTAGGAGTTCAGTTCAAAGTTCCCCATTAAACTTAATCACTGAAATGATCTCCAGGGATTTACAAATCCGAATACCAACTTAACAGGGCTTTAAACTAACACCATCTTTCAGAATTCACTGGAAAGTAGCATAAATTTGACATACTTTCTGCAGCTCTGGAACATAAAAAATCAAAACTTTCAGACCCTCTCCAGTGACCAGCTCCCCTGGAGGACACTGAACTACTCCAGGTTAGCTGTGAAAGCTGCAGACAATTGTGAATTCCCTATTGGAGAGGAAAGACTAAGGGCATTCTACGCTAGTGATGACAAAAGAAATTTCTCAGCACCAGCACTACTTCAGACCTGGGCACAACCCAAACCTGGAAACACTGATGAACAGCTAAATTGGCAGACAAAAGATGGATGGCTTTCAGTAGGATGGAAGCAGGTAACACCTCTGTCACCATGGATCTAGATGCTTCTCTAAGGCAACTAGCATTACCTTTACCTCGTTTTTATTGCAGGTCCTTTTTATTTATATTTGTTTATCCAAATGTTTACTGTTGTATGTACACAGTAATTTGTTTATAACCTGCAACCCAGACTAGTACAGTGATGTCAAGAAAAATGAGACAGAAAATGTACAGTTGTATAGATTAATAGCTCCTCTGAAGTCATCCGCTGACTCATGCAAATTTAAATCTATTATTATTGCCAGATAATAATGGCCTACAGTCAGTACCATTTCTGATTTTGGTCAGTTCCATTTATTTCTATATTGAATCAGTCATTAAACTGAAGTCTTCATAAAAGGATTACTTTAAACCAACCAGCAGCATTACTCTAACAATTATCAAATGACAATTATCTGAATTATTACCAAAGTCTGACAATTAAAGTACACCTGAATGAACTTGAAGGATTTAATTTTATCCATGTTCCGGTATGTTATTGATGTTGAAGTGAACTGGGCCTGGAAAAAAAATTCTTGTTCAAAGAAAACGTATTTTAAAGGAGAAGCAACACATACTCAGTGGCACAAACATAGATGGGATTGCCAAGGGACAAAGAGGATTAGAAGACGGGCTAAGAATATGGCCCAATAGGGAGTATGACATCCTCTATTTTTATCGGGACAGCCTTGAATAGTAATGGCAGTTGCTTTATGATTGCTGGTTTACAAAGGAAATAGAGCAGGGAAGAATTTCAAAGTATCTCAAAGTCCTTATCCAGGTTACAATTGAGCTAAAATGTATCAAATTTAGCATCTGTTTCTAGATTCCCTTCCCAGTCGCTTTTTTGCTCTTTTCAATTTTGTGGAATAAGACCAAGAAAAATAACAACACAGTCTATTTAGGACTTAGTAGCTGAGCTAACATCTGGGTTCTTCCTGGAGGAAGGCTACTGTCATTCCTATGGATCTTCTTATCTATGCAAAAGTACTAGTATCTCAGAAAAAAAAATTAGTTTGTTTTAAGAAGAGTTGGTAGTTTTTCATTATCAGAGTTACAGGTTGCAACGACATGTTTTAATCTTACTTCTCTTTGCATCTAGTTTAGTTACTAACACACAAAATTAAAAGATAAAACATTTGATATACAGGAAAAATAATGCAGTAACTGAAATAAGGTTTTGAAGAACAACATCATGGCATAGAAGAAGAAAATTACTGAGACACAGGGATGGGGCAGTAGGAAGCAGAGAAACAGAATGAACTCGTGCACACAATCATTGAAGGCACAGAGAGAAATCTTATCACAATGAATCAAACCTCTCAACATTCAAATATTTTACAAGGAAAAAAAACCAACTATTTTGTTTCAAGAAATAAAAGGGACCCCTCTTCCTCTCCACAAACCTTTAAGCCTTCTGTATGCTGCAGAGACAATAACCTGGATGGATGCTGGCAGAAGGCTGAGACTGAGAACTTTCTGCTCTCAAGTTAATTTATAGCCATGGGAGGTAGAAGAGCCACACTTACAATTTTGATTTACTGACTGCTGATTAGATAAAGTTAGCAAGAAAAACTATTCTGCTGCTGCTGCTAATTATGCTGTAGCTGCTGTGGTACTGTAACTTTGAATGCCAATCAAGGGCACTCGGAGCTTTACACAGAAAATCTCTGAAATGAGTAATTGCTTTAACCAGAAAGCTGAGATAATAAGTATCTACCATCTGCAAAATAGTATTACCACAAATGTCTTACCATACAAACTTGTACTCCAAATTCTCAAAGTACATAGTACTTCCTCACTTTATGTGTTAACTGAGGTGTGCTATCCGATGTCAACATTAATCAATTTCCAAAGCACAAAGCTTTCAAAGAAGAATCATATTTGAAACAACTGACCTCTCTAACTTGTCTTTAAAAATAAATGTCATAGAACGCAATAAAATACAGATTTTATTTAGACTATACTCCTAATTGTATTTGCATTAGCTGTTAAAGCATATCCTGTTTTAAGAACCAAAAAGAGAACATTCTCACCAGCTTTTCTGCTTCTGTATTCATTTCTCTCAATTGTTTGATGTGTTCCTTCTTGATCATAAGGATTTTCGATAACCTGGTCTAAAACAAAGGAACTATTTTTAGAAAGAATAGGTCCTTAAGCAGTTTTGAAATGCCATAGAAATTAAAGATAAAAAAACATACCTGTTTTCTTCATAATTTAAAACTTATTTCTCAGTTGTTGATCAAGTTAAGTTGTAGAAATAAAAATTAATTAAAATTAAATGATGGATTTTCCTGAGATTCTTAAAGCATTTCCAAGTGCCCTAAACTGATGAGTGCTAAAATCCATCAGCTGAAATTCCCTATTGGAAGACTAATATAATTAATGGCCAGCTAGAGGCTGAAGGAGAGCAAAGGGTGTTATGGCCATGATACTACAATTAATATCACTCACCTTACTACATCTTTTTTTCCACACAGTTCTCAGCTGTGCCCTCGACCGAGCATCAGCCCTTTGTGTAAACTGCAATAAAACCTGGTACAGAAATTGGATCTATGTTATACAGAACAACTCTGGGCTTTCCATTTCCCTCTTTTGTAATGGGAATACCCTGTGTCTCCTGCCCTGGGGACCTAGCAGGCTGAAGTGGAAATCACTGGGAGCACTCTCAACACACACATCACTCCTAAAACTACTCATAGTCTAGGGCCCTGAGAAAAATCCTAGCTTCACTACAACCAGCAACACTTTTATTACTGGAGTAAACAGGGCAAAAATTTCAGGTTTTATAAATTCCAGAGGGGTTAACTGCATCCTAGTAGTGAAACCCATGACTGGGAGAAATAGGAACTCCTAGTTCAACACACATCTGATTTATATATAGATCCTTTTGTGATTTTTAAGTTCAGTCTTTATGCAGCCAGGTTGCTTGCTCTCACAGATTCTAATTAGAAAATTGTTCCAGGATCTCTTTCAGCTTATGAGGAATATTCTGGGAATTTCCATGCTAAATGCATTCTTTTTCACTTCATAGCAATTTGTTCTGTATTGCCGAACAGCCAAAGCTGTTTCTCAGCTAAATATAGTGTTCTCCCCTTGGATTTACCCCTGTTTATTTGGAGACAATAAAAGCATCTCTTCTCCACTGTTTTTCCACCGGACTAATTGCAACTCGAGCCTTTCCAGACTCTACTTCCATAAAAGGCTCTTCAGCTCTTAAACTTTTGTGGCCCTTTTTGTATCTTTTTTCCACTCACTGCCATCTTTCCTGTGTTTGGGTACAGGAAGCCTGTAATAGTATTCTGAATGACACACCTGTAAACTAAACCTGTAAAATGGCATCAATACTTCTCTCTCTCTACTCCAAATATTTTGCCAGATGCATCTTATGAGCGGATGGTGAACCATGGTCAGAGGCAGAGAGGCAACACTGCATGGGTTATCAGCCTCCCAGTTCCAGCTGCTCATTTCTGTCCTTGTGCTGTCCCCCAGTGCCTGTGCTGAGCCAACACTTGCATTTTTGCTCTTTGCCTTTTGCATGAAGAACCCAATCACAGAAGAGATAATGACAAAGAAATAAATTTAGAAGGGACAAGAAAGAAAAGGTTTAAAATTGTTACTTGTGACCTGGATTATCTCTCTGATCTAGTTTCTAACACACCACACAAACATTCATGTTGCCAATAAAACACCTGGGAGGAAGAAAAGCACAGTACACCATCTGCCACTGCTGCCAAATCATCACCATCCAGCAATGGCCTAACACATTCTTCTCCTTCATGAAGTTGATGAGTCACCAAATTAATGCAGAATATATAATTTGTTCCCCGAATTTGCAAGGCATTTGATTCTTAACTTCTACTTTGACATGCAGACATATGGGAGGACGGACAGCGCTAGTTCTCCATTTGATGAGCTTGGATTTTCTATTATACTCATCCTATTCCAAGAGATACTCCAGTGATCAGGATAATCTGATTCTAAGAAAACTGTGACTTTCACTGTATCTGTCATGTCCACCAACTTTCTCTCAGGGGTACATTTTATTACATAGACCTCCATTTTCATTTGCCAGTATCATCAGTGAATGCTGTAATTCAGTCTAGCCCTATTTGTCTTGAGAAATTCTTGCCTCACAGCTCTATTTTGAGCATAACTCATCCTGTTTCCTGTTGCAATTTATAGTTCTCAATAAACTGGAAACAAGTTTTTAGTACAATGCTTTTCCACATTAAAAGAAAAGAAGGAACAATCTAACCAGAATGTTTAGATTTTCACTTCCAATTTCATTTATTAGTCATAAAATATGAACATTTCAAAATGAAGCGTGTGATAACTTACTACGGAATATTTTCGAAATTTTCATAACGAGAAAACAGTCAAAAATCGAGTATCCATTTTCAGATTGTTCCTCCTGCATTTAAGGTGGGAAGACCCCTCCTTTCCCCACATGCACACACCAGGTCACTGCTGTGCCCGTGCTGCATCACCGCACTCCCTCTACCGGGCATGCAGCGACCCTGCCAACATCTGCTTTGTCCTACAGTGCTGCCTTCTAATCGAATTTTTTACCCCAAAAGAAAAAAGGAAGCAGGGAGGAAGGAAAATAAAAAAAGCTGTAGCTCAGTGCTTGGAAAAATACCCTCTAAATTTTAATACTGGCCAGAATGTAAGAATGCAATCTATCAATTTTGACCTGCCATATAACATATGAAATATTTAAGGATACATTACATAATGAATTAAGCATGAAAGGTTTTTTTTAAATTTATGACTCATTTATTGCTGACTTTATTCTTAATATCATGTTAGAAGAAGACTGGCTCAAAAATTAATACATTTTAGTCCACAGTCTCAGATGTCAAAATGTAACAAGTAGTAATTAATATAAAGATTTAAAAAAACTAAGACAGCATAGAACAATGATTAAAATACTTATTACAACTCCCGATGTTTGCTTACAACTGAAAGTTATAGGTAAACAGAATATCCCCTAACATTTATTTGCCATTGTCTGCATGTGAATTTGGATACACTTCCTCTTCTTCCAAATTAATTTCAGAAAAGGGAAATAAGGGGTTGGGTTGAAACCTTATTCAAGGTGTGTTCTGTATTTTCTGTTTTGTCCAAAATTCTTCCCATAAAATTGTTTCTTTGTGTTCTTATAAATAACTGCCTGGCAATAGTTTTCTTGAAATAGAAATAGAAAGTTTTCTTGGAATCAATCGTTTTTTGACCACTTACTTCCTGAATCACCATTAAATCAAAAAAGGGCTTTGATTTTTTTCAAGTACCAGTGTATCAGAAAGGCTAGAACACCCTGAGCAGTGACTTTTAACATAAAAATACATCTGAACAGGTTAATACACCACAACCAATAATCAGCATTCACCAGTCTCATGTATTTCACAACACCAAATTCCAGTACCTCCTCAAACTTCTAATTAAAAAACTGGTTCTTAAAAATAATGCTTCAGGTCCTTCCATAAATGTTTAAGCCCTATGATTCTTCGTCATTGCTCAAACAGACAAATGCAAAAAATCTGTGGACTGATTTTGTTCAAAGTATTTTGAAAATCTTCAAGCAAAAATACATATTAATGTGGTATCTTTGTAAAATGCCCCCATTTGCAATACAAGCAAGAGGTCTATACTTGTGAAACTCAGATTTCCTTATACTAAGTAATAATATACAGCCAATGTGACTGACAAATCACACATTTTCATATTTAAAATACAGAAACAATATCATAAACAGATCAATTTGATGTACTAAGTAGATGTAAAGTTCAGTACACCTTAGTTACCTAGTTTCACTGATCATACTCAGTGACTCAAACAGGACAGCTGCTGATAGAGTTTAGCTGCATAAATAAAGACTGTATCTTTTGTGTATTTCAATTTTACCATAATTAATCTTATAGCAACTACATCTATTTTAAATTTTCTTAGCTAAGCTAGATGCCAAGCCACCATTTTCAAAATGAGCTTCATACAAGTTTCCTCTAAAAAAGCTGAATAGATGATTCTGTCAAATAAAATTGATTATGCTGAATGGCCCAAATGTTAGCGTGTCATGTGAGCTACAGACACAAATTTATTCTTTTGCCCAATTACACAGACTTTAAAATCTGAGAGGCATTCAGTAATATTATTTCTCAGTTCTTAATATTTTAAGCATGAATCATTCCAATCTCCTTTGGCATGTTCAAAACTGCTCTCCTTGTTAAAGACTTCAATCACTGATCTTAAGCTAAGCCAACATGAGCAATTACATTCTTCCATCATCCTGGAAAATAACTTGCTTCAATGTGTTTTAATATTCAGTGCACCTCAGCTTCCTAACATTACTTGTCTGTGCTCTTCTGAACTGGTGTACAAAACACACTGAGGAATTATTTTGTAAAGGTGAAGACAAAAAAGTGTTTTCTAGGTAGTGCTATCTAGAACATGAAAGTTTGCTTGCATGGAAATGAGAGCTGCTTTTCTTCTTCAAGAGGGTAGGACATTATACCACATAAAATATATATGATAATGCATATAGGCAAATGTTCTTTGCACAATGCAAGTATATTTTAAATAAATAAAAAAATCTTAAAGTTTGCATGTAGAAATAATACTTTTTTTATTTTAAGACAAAATGGTAGAGCTGGGAAAACAAGACACAGTTTTGAAGAAGACACTCTGTGGTCTGAAAAGCAGAATATTTCAAAGGTTATAAACAAGTAGGAAAATTAAGAAGGGGCGAATAAAAACAAATATTAACATCTCTTCAAAAGTTAATTTGGATATTACTGTATCTGTCATAAATTAACAGAAGGTAATTTAACTGCAGAAGAATTGGCAGAATAAACACAAAAGGACAATAAACAAAAAAATTAAGAGCTGCAGTTAACACTTACCACTTGAATGAGGAATTCTACTGGAAAGCCTCCTAGTGTTTCACTGTCTGTGCCTGAAATTTTGTTTTTCCATGAAGATTGTCCTAATAAAGGATCACTGTCCTATAAAGGATAAAACATCTAAATTAATAGCTTCTTTTCAGACAGTTTTGCTAAAATTTTGATTTGCTAAATAAACTAAGAAAATTAATCTCAAAAACTGTTTAAGGTAAGAGATTCAACATGTATCAAAAATACTTCAGTGGCTAATACCACATGAAAAAAGTAACTTACTGTGATTGGAGACTGGAGTGAAGGTGTGTATGGCAATCGGGGAGGAGTCATGAAGAAGCGCGAAGGCCGTTGTTTCTGTCCGAAGGCAGCAATTGGCATGGTTTCATGAGGCTCATTACTCTGCCAGACAGGGAAAGGGAAAGGAAGGATATCCTTAAGTGTCTGATTAATTTTTACCCTTTTGGAACTCATAATTTATTTCTGGAATCTGCACTAGTTGTGCCCATCCACACCCCAACCCAACAGCATGAAAAGAGTAACGTTTTGCTTTTGGTCTAGGCAGGAGCTTCAAAATCCTAATGTATTGCTGGAGTTTTCGAAGTGTTCTGGCATCACATCAAATAAAACCTGCACGAAGATTTCCAAAAATACTATTGGCAGACAAATCACAACTGTACAGGAGTTCAGCAGAGGCTCCAACCTCAGAACATCACAGAGACTAGAGGAATTATGTAGATCCAACACTACACAAGATACAAAAGGAAGTGAGATCCTCCAGAAATCTTGCCATCTAGGCTGGACTGTCTGGCAGGAACAAAGCCTAGGAGCTGGGAAATAACCTCCAATTGTTTGACTAAAACAAAATCCTCCGAGGTAGGTTCGTTAGCACAAGAAATTTCAAAATCAAGTTCAATCAACTCATAGTACTTGTTTGCAACTTCCACAGGCCTTTCCTGGCTTTACCACATTACAAAGGGCCAAGCTCTCTTAAACACTTTCTGCTAATCCTGGCAGAATCCCACTGCAGAATTTTCTTTGGGATCTTACATTACTCACTACATTTCTTCATATTGAACTCAGGCTATTATAACAGCCTGTAACAGTTGGTCTAGTAAATTATTCCAGCCTGAGCCATTATGCCTTAATCATAGAGGGTTATCCTGTTCTGTAAAACCATAAACAGTAAAAGTTCATTATCCTGGAATTTCCCTTGCATCTGTTATACTTGTTTCTACTTTATGACAATACCACCTGAGTGTAATATTTTTTATTTTCTTATTTTTCATTAAAACATATCATTGTGGAATTTTTTTAATTTCATTTTCTTATTACAGCTGTTTTTAGCATATGTCATTAATACTTACAAGAACTTCATAATCTGGGACTGTGTGTGTTCCAAGACCTGCCCTGTCAAAAGTCACTCTGTAGGTAGCATTAAGAGTGTCTACAGCATCTATTTGTCCAGTGAACAGACCATCATGGACACCTCGCAAACGTGCTTAAAAGAACAACAGAAGAACCAAGAAACCAAACATTACAATGCTATGATACAAACAACAAAAACAGATTTATCACATCTTTTGCAAGTAATCCTTTATATGTATACTTAAAGCCCACAGATTAAATGGGGAAAAAAAAAAAACTCAGGAAAAAAAAGTGTGTAGTAGAAATATTATCAAATTTTTACAAAATTTAAGTTTGCAGGTCAAGTATTTCCCAAATCTAATCCTTAGCACTACACTTATGTCTAAGTAACTCCCACTATTTCATAACCAATACCTTATGACAGATAGATTTTGCAGGCAAAAATCAATTTCCAGATGATTTTGCACAGCATTTCTCTCTGAACACCTCCTCTGATGACTGCATATTTAGCAAAAGACAGTGTGGAAGGCAGCTCAAGGATATAGGTTTAGAAGAGTGAGCAGAGGCAGTGTGGTGCACACCTGCTCTTCACCAAGAACTGAGGGTAGTGGTGCCGAACACAAAAAATGCAACAAACAGTAGTGTCCTGAATAGGAGATGCTGCAGTGAAAAGCACCTGGACTGAAATCAGACAGGAGGGAGGAATTAAAATTTTCAGAAAACTAGACAAAACCTGTGGAATGTTTTCAACAATATTCCTTCCTCAGTTATGGCTAAGCTTTTTTAGTAAGGCAATGTCATGTTTAGCATACACATCCAACTACACTGCAATATCAATTGTATACCTGTTTCAAAACAGACAGTTTTATATTTATGGAAAAACGAAGTTCAAGTTTTATATTAGGTCAGATTTTCAACTCAGGCAACACTCAATATTTTGAAATTAAGCATCTCTTTCCAAAATTTGTTAGATACACTAGACATGTAAAAAACCCTACAATCTGAACAGCAGAAATAATAAGCCATACGAAGTTTGCACCTCAAAAACTTATCACTGTTTTAAAAATACTACCTAATCTTCACAAGCTCCTTCTCAATGAACTAACCAAAAAACCATACAATTTTTAATGTTTTACATTTATTATAATTATGTGCATTAAGTGTATTATGACTTACTACAATCTGTGCAAAACACACTTGGCTGCTGTTTTGTTTATTTTTAAGAAATTACCTGTGACTTTTGTTCCTATCACAAGCGGTAATGGAATATCTTCTGGAAGATCTTTGAACTGTGAAAGATCTGCAACTTTCCGCTGCTGCAAAAGTCTGATTTTCTGCCGTTTCTGTTTTAACGCTGACCTCTCTTCCTCAAAGAATGCAGAGGAACACCTACAATATAATTAGATAAAATTATACTTAAATTCATCACTGAAAACATATGTATGTGAAGGCACATCAAATAAATTGGCACAGTTTAAAAAATCAGTGAGAGAAAATGAAAAGGCTTGGGGTGATGTGTTCAAGAGAAAAAAATTTCGTTTAACGCATTTAGATGGTCTTACTCCTCAGAATTCTCACTCTTAAAATAGGAGTCTATTGTAAAATAATACTCAGGAATACTAGCTGTTGCATTATATATCCAAAGAGTACAACTTTTGAGGACTTTTTCTGCTTATAAGGATCCACCTGGTGTCAGAACAAAGCTAAAGCTGGCCCCAGTCTACTCCGGATGCCAGGTCAACCATGAGGAGAGTCCTGTGAGGGCCCTGGCTGCCAGCACTTACTGATACTCGGGAGATCCTTTCATGGGTGCTTATCAGCTCAATTAAACTAACTTAGTGTGAAAGGACACCAGACTCAGCACATAAAAGGCCACTTCTCTCTCTAATCTCCTTGCACCTGTGCAGAGCACAGCTCAGCCCCAAAATCTCTATTATGCAGATGAACTGTTCCGAGATTGATCACAGTAAAAGTACAAATTTGTTTGATCTCGGGCTACTGTGTAAAATCAGATCATCTGTAGTCCCCTTCCCCATTTCGGGGGGTAGGGTCGTTCTTAAAATGCAATCTAAAAGATGGAAGGCTCACTGCCCAAGTGCTTACTTTTTATTAATTTTCACTTCTAACCTACTGAATAGGCAAGATTTATGAGAGAGATACTGAAAGCACAAAGACATTAAGGACTCAATCTTCTCTCTCATTCCTTACTAAAAAAAGTTTCTTCATTCTTGTGTCAATGAAAGAAGTAATTTTAAAAGGTGCACAAATGCTATTTTAAGTCTGTCTGATTGCAGAAAGTTATTTATCAAATAATTTTCCACCTTTGTTAATTGCTTTACTGCAGTCAAATGCAGATTAAACATTTTCTGTGGAACTCATACAGTTATATATTGATTACTGATCAATAAGAAGTTCTATTTTATGAAGTTATTTTAGGAGACACTGTCAACTCTGCTGCTGGTTCCCTCTTCTATGCTACAAATTATTTTCTGATTTAAATCCCTTCAAGATGTTCCTCAGTCCTCTCTCACTCAGTACTAAGCAGTCAGCTCCTTTTTCCAAGTCTGCTTCTACTACTCTCTTACTATACGCAGAAACAAACATTCTTACACTGGGAGAGTTCCACAAAGCCCTTTCACTTTTCTCCATGATTCTCTTCCTGGCATTGTGTACAAGAAGACTGCAAGCACTAAGCTGCCAGGATGGTAAGACCATTTTCTTTCACATTGATCAGCAGTTTCACATTCTATATGCATAGATCATTTGCCTTTCATCTTTTACATGTTTTCTAAGTTATACAGGGCATAGGCCACCTGTTTTGTCCTGATGTTAACACAATGAGATCCTAGCCCTAAGCAAGACATGGGAAAAAAACATAAGCAAGAATGAACTGAAGCTGTGAGGTACTTTTGTCAGGTAATACAGTAATGCACTGCTCTGAAGGTTCCCATACAAGGCTTTCCAACCACTTGCACCACAAAAATCACCACCAGTCTTTGTGTAGCCTAGAAATTCTGTTGTAGATTGAGGCTGTAGGTGTGTGTCCCACTCACCAGTTTACCGCTGAAGAGCAGAATGTGTTTACCTGCAATTATGTATTATTCCAGTGGTCCTCGTAAGGAATTTAAAGTATCTGGAAAGGGATATGGCAGAGGTAGAGAGGGATGGTGGTTGGGACACTTATGCAGAGCTTACTTGGATATTCTCATTTATTGATGCTATTGACTTCATATTTACTACTGGGGAGGAACAGGTGTGAAATAATATTTGCAGTGGGCTGTGAATATCAAGTTGCAAAATGCAGGTCAGAGCTTTTTAACTCCATTGAGGAGAAGAGTGGCTAGCCACAGCAAGACAACATAATAGGCAAAAAAAAAAGCCATATAGACTTCATATTAGTCCTTCTAATCATGTCCAGGGTCTTGCATCAGGAACAGAAATATCACCTGATGTTTTTTGACTCTTGCTCTTAGAAATTCAAATTCAAATGCTGATATACTGATCACCAACCTTCAAAGGTCCCTATAACAGCAACTACTATTTTACTGACAGCTCGGATGGTCTTTTTAGTCTCTGCCCCAAATGCTGTAACTATGGATGTAGAAAGTATTTGCAATCTATTTCTGGCTTCTGTTAAAGGAAACCTCCAACCCAATGTTATCTCATCTTGCCTCCTGTGAAAAAATGAAGATTAAAACTACGGTATAGATCAAAATTGCAATCTCATTAGTTTTCTGTAGAGACTTCTTAAGAGGCTGAACATTATTCTCAGTTTTTACCTTGCTCATGAGAATTTGAATCACAGAGGAATCACCACCATCATGTAGTGGCAGGACAAGCATATCTAAGCTTAATTCATATCCACTGCTATTCCATAAGTCTAATTAAGTTTACACAGAGTACACAAAACTAACTATTACCTCTTCCTTTTCTCGGAGCATATCTTTCCCCACAGTCTACTGGAATCTTACAAGCTTTTCAGGCTCTCATGAAGAATCCTGCTGTGCCAATCCAACACACTGCTGATGTGTGATAGGACATTTAAGGTAGCAGCAGACATAAGAAAATACTACAATATATTTAAACAAAACAAAACAAAAAATATGACAACCATGTGCATAGCTATCACACACAGACATTATCTTCTGTCATCAACACTGTGGGTGCAAAATGTCTTAATTATTTTTCTTTAATCCCTCATGGGGAGATACCAGTGTTGACACAGTATATAGCATATAATGAGGACAGACAGAAGAAATTTCCAACAGAATGGTAAAATAAAAAAAAAAATCTTTGCTCTAGAAGTAGATGAAAATTGTCTTGAAAAAGCATTTAAATGATTTAGAATACTTCAAAGTCTTTTAAAACTAAGGCCAATGACCACTTTTGACATCTTGAAAGAGACTACCAGTAATTTAAAAAAAAAAATTAGTAAAGAAATAAAATAAGCATTCCTGTTTGCTTTTTATGTTGCTATAAAGCAGTAACTCAAAGTTTTTGTTAACAAACAATCAGACTCTTTATGCAGCCAAATACTTCTCTTTCAAAATCCAGATAAAACAATTTCCTGTCTATTTAGACCTTTGGTTCCTTTGGCATGAATCTCTTTTTTAAAAAAATAACTCTATGATAGCTGAACAAAAACCCCCCAAATCAAACCCAAAACCACTCTCCCTATGGCTAAAAAAAAAAAAAAAAAAAAAAACAAAAAAA
>VZTE01006171.1:91904-113007 GCA_013397775.1 Eulacestoma nigropectus
AAAAAAAAAAAAAAAAAAAGGCAAAAAACCAACCCGAAGAACCCCTGGAAACCAAAACGAAGTTTGCGACCCACCAGGTTGGATGGGATTTTGCAATCTGATCTAGACAAGGTTCCCTGCCCAGGGCATCCCCTGACCCCAACCCCCCCTGGAACCAGATGAACTTTAAGGTCCCTTCCAACCCAAACCATTCTAAGACTCTCTGGAGTTTTACCAATGGTCCACCAGAATGAGTGGACATTGCTGAATGAGGCAAGCTGATCATTCAGAGAGGTAACCACTTTTGGCAGAAGTCAAATGAGAAATTGATCACTTAACCTCCAAATACCCCCTTTCTCTCTCAGTGGGAAGCATGACAACAAAGGAACGAAAAGCTAAGGTAAGCTCAAATTACATGAACATCTTTCCAAGAGGAGCTATTTTCAAGCTGGCTCTGCTGCCTTCCCTTGACTGACGGTTTTTACTTATGTTGTTTGCAGGTACAGAAGATGAAATGTTCTCCATCACGCAAAATATAATCTGACTCAGCAATCTATGAAGAAATGGATTCAGTCCTTTAGAGTTTGCATTTACAGAAATAAAAGGCTGATTTATTTATGAAACACTGCTTACACAATGACAGGTGGTTGAGTTTGGAAGGACCTCTGAAGGTTATCTTCTCCAACCCCTCCGGCAGAATCACCTCCAGGAGGCTTCTCAAGACTGTGTCCAGAGAGCCTTTGAGTACATCTAAGGATGGAGATTCTACCAGCTCATTTGTGCCCATTCCCTCTTTTCCTGTCTCCAGATAATACTGGAAAAAAACCTGGCCCTATCTTCTCTATACCTTCCCTTCAAATATTTATGCACAAAAATAAGATCCTCCCTTAGCCTTCTCTAGGTTAAATGGTGTAGCTTTTGTGAAAAGGCTGAGCTCAATCAGAGGGTTTAAGAATTAAAAATTCTAAATTAGAAAAAAACCCCCTATGTATTTCATTAAATTCTGGCTACTTCTCTACAATGGACAATATTTTATGGGTGACTTTATCTTTTCTCTGTCTTGACAGCCAATCTAGGAAAAGCTGAGGATATAGAAAATGGTTTAAAAATAAAAAATAAATGAGGTGAAAATGTGCACTTGTTTTCCCCATGAAGAGCTAGTTATAGACAGAAAAAAAAAACCCTTAGTGAAAAATTGGCCAGTTCTTCCAGGCCAGGAAGCAGTGCAGTATAGAAGATACAGTAACAACTTCAACACATCCTAGCTTGGACACCCAGTTATCAGGAGTGGCAAGAGAACATTTCAAGCATAGGCTCATGAGAACTATATGGACAGATGCATTTAAGGAATAGGGTGTGTGGGGGAAGAGAGGTGCTCAGAGAACACCTCAGTAAAATGAGTTTTACTACTCTTAAGATATTGTTTTGTTCTACTATTTGAATGCAAAATTATTTTAAAAGAAACAATTCCAGTAGCATCAAAACTACATGTAGGTGTTAGCTTAAAGAAAAGAAAGAAAAAATTACCTCCGTGGTTTTCCCATTAATCGCCTGATTTTCCCCCATTCTACTCTTGTCAATTTTCTGGTTTTCAAAGTTGGAAAAGATTCTTTCAGGCATATACAGAAGTCATTATCTCCTTCAAATAGTGGCCTGTTGAAACATAATTAGTCCTATGTTAACCACACTTTGTAAACTTTCGTCAGGAGATCCCAAAAAACATCCATCATAAGAAATACACTGAAAAAATAGTATAAATTAGTCACCTAAATGAGACACTCCTATTCCAAGAACAATTTTATCCTGAAATAAATTCAGGTGAAAACAAAATCAGGAAGTTTCCAGGACTATTGTTCTTTGAGCCTTACTATTACTGACATTTAAAAATGCTCCTCTCTCTAGTTACTACAGAGAAACACATGTAATTCATCCTGCTCTGTAACATATATAAAGGCACCAAATGGAACCTCAGCAGAGCCAGCTCAGTGTCATAAGGATACTGCAACACACAGAAGGAAACCAGAGAGTGAAATATTGAAAATAAAGGGAAGGACAATGTGGTACTGAGAAACAGACAGACAGTACCTTTTTTCATCAATTCATTCAATTGTAACTCAGATTCTCAACAGAGGGTTCCAAAATATGGGAAATTGAACCAACTCCTCACTCTCTACAGCTGTACAGGTGAGAATTCTATTGTATCATCCCATGACTCCATGGTGAAGCAGAGGATCAGTATGAGAGAAGTGACAGTTCAGGGAACAGACCTACACAACTCAGGAATCTCGCTATGACCCATCTCTATCTCTGTTTTATGACTGCCTTTTTCTTTGTAGTACCACATCCTTCTTAGGCTGAGGAGACAAGGGAGCAGCAACAGATATGCCCATCTAATAGAAGGCTAATCATTAAAGACTACGTGCAACTGGAATAGATCCCTCCTGGTGAGAACAAAAGGATAACTGCATCCTAGATAAAGCTGCTTTTTCCCACTCTTTGCAGGGCACTGGGGTTTGGAGAGGAATATACCCAAGCACAGAACAAAAAGGATCTTGGAAGCAACACTGCTTTCAACTGAGTGTCTGGGGTGGCAGGAGAGAGGAAAGGTGCACAGATATATGGAGACTTGGGCAAGAATGGAAGAGAACAGTTTTGCAGTAGGAGGATCTGCAGCTGTGGCATGAAGTGAAAAGGAAAACACAAAGAATGATCCAAGAGGCTCAGGAAACAGACAAGGAGGAGTATACAACAGTTTCATTTTACCCATATTTACTATTGCTAATGTAAGATATCTGTATAAAGAACAACTATTTTGCTTGGGTTTTTCTTTTTTGGAGAAAGATAATCTGTATTTGATTGTTCTTACTAACACTTGTCCTTAAGCAGGCAAACTCTAAAACCACAGCAACCACAAGACTGGAAGCTCTGGAAAATGGTGAAAGCAAGTTGCAGGTGCACCTGCTTCTCGGGCCTGTGATCACTGTAGTAGTAAGTAGCACTTCAGAAGTCTCTGCATGTCCAAAATCAATGGGACTTCACAGAAAACAGTCCTCTGCAGCAGTGTACAGAGAATTCAACTGAAACAGTTTTAATAATCTAATAACCACAGATGATAGTTGTAGAAATAAAACTATTTCAAAAACTTACAGCAGACATAGTATTTTATTTGATTATTTCAATCTTGGATGCAATAATCAGATTAAAATATTCAGAGACTTGTACAGTGAGCCATATTTTGTCAGTTGACAGCTCTACAATTTAAGCTTTGCATTAAGTCTGGATCATATCACTACAAACAAGATATATCAAAGTTTTTCTTCCAAAGATATGCAGTCTCTTAGTAAACTATATTATAATACCTTAACATGGTCATATCTTATGAGCATTACAAGCTGTATTTGATTTTCAAGGCAAGGTTTTGGCAGATGGAGGCTGCAGGGGTGGCTTCTTTGAGAAGCTGCTGGAAGCTTCTCCTATATCCAACAGAACCAACATCAGTTTGCTCCAAGGTGGACCCATACTTGGCCAAGGCTGAACCAATTGGTGATGGTGTTCGTGCCTCTGAAACAATGCAGTTGGGAAGGGGAAAAAACCCTGTGCAATTGCAGCAGGACAGAGAAGTAAGAGTATCTGAGAGAAACAGCTCTGCAGACACCAAGCCAAGGTCAGGGAAGGAGGTGCTCCAGGCACCAGAGCAGAGATTCCTCTGCAAATCATGGTGAAGCAGCTGTGCCCCTGCAGCCCATGGAGGGCCCCATGCTGGAGCAGGCTGTGAACCCATGGGAAGTCCACACTGGAGCAGGCTCCTGGCAGGACCTGTGGACCCATGGAGAAGAGCCCATACTGGAGCAGGTTTTCTGGCAGGACTTGTGACCCCATGNCCTGGCAGGTCCTGTGGACCCATGGAGAAGAGCCCATACTGGAGCAGGTTTTCTGGCAGGACTTGTGACCCCATGGGGGACCCACACTGGAGCAGTGTATTACTGAAGAAGTTCATCTCCTGGAAGGGGCCCACACTGGAGCAGTTTGTGAAGAACTGCAGCCTATGGGAAGGACTCATGTTGGAGAAATTTGTAAAGGACTGGCTCCCATGGGAGTGTGAGGATTCCTCCCCCAGAGGAGGAAAGAGCAGCAGAGACAACGTGTGATGAACTGACCACAGCCCCGTAATTCCCTCTCTCCCTGTGCTTCTGGGGGCGTAGGACACAGAGAACTGAGAATGAAGCTTGAGAAGAAGGGAGGGGTGGAGGGAAGGTGTTTTTAAGACTTGTTTATATTTGTCATTGCCCTGCTCTGATTTGATTGGTAATAAATTAAAGTAATTCCCCAAAGTCGTGTCTGTTTTGCCCAGGACAGTAACTGGTGTGGTCTCTCCCTGTGCTTATCTCAGCCTTTGACCCTCTTGTTACATCTTCTCGCCCTGTGCAGCTGAGGAGTGATAGAGCAGCTTTGATAAGCACCTGGTGTCTAGCCAAGGTCAACCCACCACATCTGCACACACTGGTAACTACCAAAGAGGTTTTCAGAATTACCTGCTAAACTGAAATTCTAGTCTACTAACAGACCTAAAGTTTCACAGACAATTCTTTAAGAATAAACTACAAGTTCTTGGACTGTTGTAAAAATCATTATTAAAAATGTCACATACTAAAATTACTCCTAGAAATAAGTAGGGTTTGGGTTTTCTGTTTTGTTCATTTTTTTTCAAGGGGGGGAAAAGGCACGAAGACTACTTCTTTCAAAGGAATTAAATCCTACAGATGATGAATTTAAAACTAACAAAAATGCACATGAAATTTTCCCACTTCTGATGAATATATGCCAAAGTGTTTTTCTGTTGCTATGACTGCCTTCTCAGTTAAGGAAAAAAGCTACAGCAATTGTGATTAAAATAGGAAGGAAAAACAGCAATTATTTTGTTTGTACATTATGGAAAATAATGCTTGTTAACTCTGAAGCCATTCTTTAGAATATTAAATACTTGTGTTTCATCTATCAGTCAATCAGTGTAGATTTTAAGATTCCATTCATCAATAACGTTTTTTACATTTTAGAAATTAAATTGGTTCTTTTAAACAATTCGCACCACTATGCTAGTGACATTAAGAGAACAAGTGGCAAAAACTCTGAGGCACAAACTGCAGAATCAGTCTAGGAAATACATTAGGAGATCCAAGAGGGATGCTGATATCTGAACAACAGCTGAACAGTCACAGCCTGAAGCCCTGTTAGTGATCACAAAAAACCAGGATGATGGGGAAAAAATATTTCATACCAACATTTACACCTTTTAGGAAAGCAGCACTTCATGGAAAAGCAGTGTCCTTCCTATCTCCTCTGGATAACACTGATCCAAGGGTTCAGAAAAGTCTAGGTGTTCTGACTACCTCCTGTTTCAGATGCTAAAAGCATTATGAATAAAATCTGGTAGCTGGTAGAGGCAGAGGTGATAAAAAGAAAATTATATCCATGAAGGAAGGCTTTCCATAGAAGACTTTCTAAAGTTGCTAGTTGCAAAGAACAGAGAGCACATACGCTGCTCATTAGAAAAAAGAAAAAAATCCACCACCACCAAATGAAATAGTATTCAGTAGCTAATAATTTAAGAATGAACTTTGGAGTATCTAACCAATATATGGAACTATGCAGCTCAATTTCAGAAAATTACTTGTTTTGATACTAATAAGAGATAATGATACAAACCAAACATACTTATCTATATTTGAATAGAACCATTCATATATGCACCACTTGTGAGCTTTGGGCAGCTTGAGCAGGTTACGAAGCCGTAAACCAATCTTCTGCGATACTTTCTTTTCTGGTGTGGACATTGTTGTACTAAACTTCTGTGTAGTAAAAAAAAGAAACAGTTAAACACAGTCTAATATTTGTCAGTATTCAAATAAAATATATTTTTCTGATAAAAGTCTGCACATGTTGTTTCATGACAATTTTTTCTTGCAGATCTATAACAACCCTTACTGCATTATACCAGCAATGCAATCCAACAGAACAGACAGCAAATTTTAACAGGATCAATACAATTATCTCCATACAAAGCTCTTCTAACAGAAATATTTTCCAGCACTGAAAACTACATTACTGGTAACAACAGCATGGCACTAAAATACATACAGACTTCAAAACTCTGAGGCCCCACCGACTGTCTCAGGCAAGCATAACTGGTGTTGCAGCTCAGATGCCAGCAACAGCATCTGCCTCGTTCGCACTAGAGCTTCTACTCTTGCTTACTCTTCTTAAGCTGAGGATAAAGCTAACAGAGGAATGTAACAACCAAAGCTTTGAGCAGTGTGTCTGCTTAGAAAACTGCAAGAGAAACTAGCATGGACAGAAGCAATCAAGTTTTACCTACATTTGACAGCTATTTGATAAATCACAGAAAAGACACTGTCTTACTTAGATTGCTTGCATAATACACAGACCCATGTTTAAACAAGACTATAAATAAAAAAATAATTCTGTAATTTTGTTCCAAGGATGGCTGTCTTAACAGACAGAAAGAAAAACTTTTCTACAAAAAATAACAGCTTTTTGAGACTATTAGTTTAACTGGATCCCCATGCCATCATCAATTGTTATCCTTTCCCAAACATTCAAAGTATTTTGGACTTTAGTAGCAGCAATAATAGGATAAAGCATAAGGTAGGCACCTTGCTGGCTCCTGCTGCGCTAGATACAGGTCCCCTTTTTCCCACTGGAACTCCAGGAAACAAAGCCCAGTGGGACAGCGAGATCTGTGAACTACAACAGCTGCAGTCCCTCACAAATACTTATCTATCAATCATTGGACCTCCTGAATCAGACATTTAAGCACAAAACAACGGGGCTTCGAACATTACCAAGTCTTTCTACTCTTAAGAAATCATGGTAATGAAGAGAAATGTCATGGTTCTCATCTCTGGCAAAACGGACCCAGCCAAATGGCAAGTGCCAAGCTTTTCACATCAGACGCTGCACAGCACAGTTCAGAAGGCAAACCAGACCAGTATTCAAATAGCACTTTTTCAATGAAGTAAATTCAGGCTCATAAGGTGATGGCACAGAGAAGTGATGTGGATGACAAACGTACTACAGAGCCAATTCACTGATACTAAGAGATGTTGCCCTTTCTATCATAGCAAATAAACGCTGACAAACTACAGCTGCTCTTTCGTGCTGTATCAAGGAGTGGACATTCAAGTGGAGGACAGTAAAACAAGCTCTTTGAACTGAGGACTTTAGCATTACAGAATCAAGAAGGTAAAGCTGGCCATGAACACAGGCTACAAATCTAGAGCAAGTCCCTAACTTGCTGGGATACATGTAGTTCTACAGCAGCCTTCTCAATTATGTAATCAGTGCAAGAAACTTAGGCAGTTTTAAACTGAAGTTGAATAAATTTATGCTGACTACAGGAGTTGATTGTTTGCAGGAGCATGATGGGCAATTAGTCTGGAATTCTTTCTAGCTCTGTGTGTTCATGTCCAAGATCACAAAGGCCAGGTATTCCCACAAACAAAGGAAACCAGTTGTAAGGATTGAATTGTGGCTTACTTCTAGCAACAGTTTTCCTCACAAGAAGATTCATAAACCAAAAATGCAACTTGAAAAGCAAATACATTTTAATTTTCAACTAGAACAGATAGGCTTGTTCCCCTTTATGGTAAAAATATCTCCAAACGTGTATAGGTACCTGTGGAACCATCGCAACCTTCTGATTTCTTTTGGGTGACCTTGTGTTTATTTGTCTGTCATCTTCTTCACTGAAGAGTCGACTCCGTTTTGAATTTCTGAAGGGCTGTATGAAGCAAAATTAAGAATGAAGTACAAGCAAAAAACCTGATTTCTCTGTTCATGCACAGAATTCACAGTGAGAGAAATGAAATGCCTCTTCTCTTGTCACGTTGGTTTTCAGGCACATGGTACACAATAAATTGTGCCTCCTAGCACTTAGAGATCTAAGGACTGAGAGAAGGAGTTCAAGATTCCAGGCTTTTCCAATGCTAACTATAACCATTACTATAGTGCTGGCCCAGTTTCACAGAAGTATTTAGAGCTTAACTCCCACTTGTTTCCATTAGAGTTAGGTGTCTAAACACTTGTGTATCTTAGCTTGCCTCGGTTATAAGTAGTACATCTGTTAAACAATTTGTTTTGAATTTTGGATCAAAAAAAAGGTTTATTCAAACACTGTATTTGTTTTGTATGTTCTCAGCCTCATAGAATTTTAGCAAGAATTTTCTAATAAAGTGATGTGTGTTTGTTGGTTTTTTAACTCATTGAAAGTATCTACAAAGCAAGATGCTAAGAAGCCTGAGTCTGAAGAAACTAAATCTTGAAAAAGTTATGTGACAATCTCAGAAAAAAGAATTTGGAATTTATGCTAAGGGAAATTTACTTGTGTACTGCCACAGCTCAGAAAGAATTTGAAGGCTGATTGAAAACAAGAAATGATATTGCAAATGTGTCATGAAAAAATTCACTTAGTTATTCCTCAGCGTCTGACCTTATGGCAAAAGACTCCTGCTTTCAGTGAGGACGACAGAGCAACGTGTGACTGGCTGTCAGTGCTGAGGGCAAGCAGCTTTTCCTTTTCCTTTCATGAAGGTTTTGTGGCCCAGCACAGGAGCCAGCCATGACTGAAATGGGGCTACTTTACAGAACCCCAAGACCGCACCCCTCATACTTCAAACTTCTTACAAAGGTGATGAGCAAAGGCAGAATAAATGCAGATTTGACTTCTTTCAGTGCAGATGGTGAAAATGCTACAAATTGGTACAGGTATGAGATCTGTAACACTCACAACGTGAAGAATACCAATGACAAATATGAGCCCTTCATAAGAGTCAGAGACAAAATAAACCAACACAGTTAAACAAAACTTCATTAACAAGCACTTGCACTTAAGAAAGACATTTAATACATCTGTGACTGGTCAACTGCTTGAAAAGAGATTTTCTATTAAATTAATCAGTGGTAGCTAAAGATCTGTCAGCCCCTTGCCATCTGAACATGGGGCTTTCCCAGGAAATGTACCTCTCTTACTCTAAATTATATATACTTTATAAAAAGAACTACACAAGTGTATTTAAGTAACAGAAGTGCTCTGTGTGTGATAGACACCTAAGCATATGCAGCACACAGAAGAAAACATTCATTCCTGGTAGATGTTACAAACCAGGAAAGACACGTGCTGGACAGAGGAACTATATATTGACAAGGTAACCAAACCATCATGATCCAGAGCAAGCAAACTGTTTTACAACCCTCAACAGAAACTGCCAAATTTTACTCCAAAGAACTATCCAAAATGAGACTGTGCCTCACACCAGAGCGAAATAACAAGTGTTGCAAAGAGGCATCATCTACAGTAGCTAAATAGGTCAGGCATTTTTGGAAAGATTTTTCAACCAACAATATAACCAACAATATAATGTCATCAAAACTTTCAGCATTCAGTAAACTCAAACTACTTCATCACATCTCAGCAACATGGGTCACTGCCAAGAAGTCAGACTATGCTCTGATCTTTCCCCCAGCTTTCTACAGAATACTGAGCTACATTCAGAGTTTGACTCCATTTTTACCTCCTACAGCCACCATACCTAAAGATGGACAAAGTTTTTATACAGATGTTACAGCCAGTCACTTTGGGTTTTTAGCACATGTGATCTTCTAAATTAGCAGTAAGGCTTGTTTCTGTGAGATGATGGGCATTCCTGGGAAGCAGCTGAAAACTGTGACATGAACTGCAGGAACTATGGGTCTTCACAAAGTTCTGGTCTCTGTCTAGAACTGCATTTTGTAGACCATATGTTCTCTAGCATAAACAGATAGCAACATGTGTGTCTATATGCAACTGTATGAACCCTACCATAATAAATACCGAGGGGAAGATCACAGAACAAGAAACAAACAGTTAAGCAAAAACAAACCACAAGAGTAAAACGGTCAACCCAAACACCAGACATCCCACTGGAAGCTGCAGTGCTTCATTGCTCTTCATATGCTCATTTCATATCCCCATCCCAAGGCTGTTCTTTAACGTAAGACCTCCTATGAAAGTTCTCAGAATAAACAAATTTCACTGACAGTCCTTTACTTTTATTAAAATCTAAATTAAGGCACAATGATGGAAGTGCATTATGGCATTTTCCCTTCCTTTCCTTTATGCATCAGTTCTTAGCCATAATTAGAAGTGAGATATTTCATGAGATAGAAAAATAGTTGACCAGAATCGGTGATTCCTAAGCTCAAGCTGGCAGATACAGCACAAATACTTCACACAGCACTGACTTTACAAAAAACAGAGAGGAAATTATTCTGACCTATCTTGAACGAGGTCAGCAATTTAATTTGTTTGATTATTCATTTATAAAATATGTTTTCATCTCATATGCACACTGTGCAAAGTGCTTGTGAAGGACATAGTTTCACATTTGGACATTACAAAACTATAAATCTCAGCCTTTTTTTGTGATCCTTACATTTGATTCACTGTATGGTATTTTACCAGTCCTGAAGCTTTTTATTGCTTCTTACCATGTCCACTGCAGAACCAGCATTTTTGCTTTTCCAAACGTGTGTTTTCTGCAGAGAATTATATTTTTCATTCCACGAACTGGATAAACTTCCCTCTGTTGTGAAGAAAGTACATCATTAATATACATACATGTATGTGTATGTTTTAACATAACTACTGTCCAAAAGCAAGCATAACATCATCAACTACCAAAATATCTTTTTACTTGCAACACCTTTGAATTCAGTAACAAACAGATTTCAGATTTCAGTATTTTTATTAAATTGTTCTTAACACTAATTTTAAAAAAACTGAAGGAGGTTTTCAGTACAAGGAGAAACATAAACAAAATACTTTTTACTTGTGACAACGTTTACGTTTCTTGAAACCTCCTTTGCTGCAATCAGTTACTTCCACTGTCAGGTTGATACACATTAACAATTGTACTGTGGCTGTAACTGAAACCTGGACAAAGCAAAGCTCTACAAGACACAGACACCTTCTAGTTCCAGAAAATTATTAAGTGGGTGTACACCAAGTAAATAAAATTTTATTGCAACAAATCTGCATTAGTTACAGCATATTCAACAGACCATGCCTTCTTCCTTGTGTAACAAAAGCCTTGTAATTTATAAAGAAGCTTTAATTACTGGGCAAATTAGAAGGATTAAAAATTTGCATGAATGTTCATGAAGACAATTTCAAAGAAAAAATATAAGCAGCAGGTTTTTGATTTAGCCCACAACTTGCTGACAGACAACACAATGAAATTGTGATATGCCTTCCTCATGTAAATTTTGTCACATGTACAGTTCTCGCTGAGAGTCTTTCCCGTATCTCATCCTCAAGAGATGAAAGATTACCCCTATCTTCTCATCAAACTTGATGCCTAGGCAGTACTTTTGAAGAAAAAACACATTTCAGGAATTTCACTCAGAAGAGCAGTGTCTAAATACACCACCAATATATGTAGTTTCAACTGCCAAGGATTATTATTCTACAGAACTACAAATACCTACAATAAACCCAATCATATTTCAACAAAAAACCCTGTGATTTTCTTGAACTTTCTGAAGCCAGAAACTAAGTACACATGAAAGTCAGATCGGGTACAAGTAAATAACATATTAATTTCTTACCTTTCAAGCTCACAAGTGCTTTTGCTGAAGAACCTGCAATATATAAAAAAATCCACATAAATCACAAGCTATTTCAAACCATACAACCGATGCAGAGTCTACTCATTCTTAATTAATTCTCAGGCAGAAAGTGGAATTTAATATTAAAATCTTTCACAGCTGAATGAGCAAACCCAGCACACCCTTCATGGCACTAAGCATAGCATTATATGTTTATTACCAATAAATCTTGAAAGCATATTCACATTTTGGTTTTTCCTTTAGTTTCACACCTACAAAATAACTTTAGATATTAAACACCTATGTTTAACACAGCAAATTCTGAACAAGCTTTATGTCCAAACTACATTCTCCCACATGGCTGCTTGTTTGATGCAGTTGTAAATGTATTTTACAACTGACAAAAAAACTAATGAAGAGCTTGTTTGGGTTTTTTTTTTAATGATTTCTACCAGTTCAAAATTCTTCAATGCCCAAGATTTCCAGGAAAGGAGTAGTTTATGCTCAAAAGGAAGAAGATGGATAGCTAGTTGCCCCCTGGTGGTACCTCTTTATTCAGAAAGGCAGCAGATTCAGATCTCATAAATGCAGACAGGATTGTTACTTGGCTTAAACTGTTCAAACAGTGCAATAAACATGAAAATTTCACTGCTCCCCTTCCACTGCATCTGTAGAACCTCTGCAATGCTCCTGGGCCAGGAAAAACAAAACTGGTCCTCACTACACTGGGCCTTCATGCCTGGGAATTTTCAGTTCTGTAAGAATGGGCTCTTTGAAGCAACTGCATTAGCATAGGGGAAGATATTTCTGCATGACAATGCCTCCCCAGAGTCATGCTTTTCTCTCAAATCAACTTTATCTTTCCAGTTATGTTCCTGTGTGACAACCACTTTTCCCTCTCACTTTCTGCACTCTCAGCTTCATCTTCTCTTTGAAACTGCTGCTCCAAGAACTTTCTGACTCCAAAGGTCCAGAAATTCCTTGAGGCTGCCTTTTATCTAGCTTCTTACCTCACTAACTTCACAGTGCCAGAGATACTTGCCTCTAAGAGAATACATTCCAGGGAGTGTCACAGAGCCAAAAGAATTAGTCCCTCTCCAGGGAACTGAAAACTGAACATTTTGGATTGGGCTGGGCCATTGAAGAGAATACAGGTGCAGCAACAGCAAAAAAACCCCTAATCCCTTATGTTTTCACCATAGTATTTTGCTTGCTACCATCTTATTAAGCCATTTGTTAAAAAAACATATTTCAATTAAAACAAGAAAGGAAAAGGAAACAAAATTTCTATTTCTTTTTCCCCAAAAGATTAAAAAAAGAGTTTAAGATATGAAACAGAACTAGCTTTGACTCACGAGGGGTTTAGAGACCCTCCACCCCAGTATCTCCCAAGATGTTCAAATCTACAACAGCTACCACATCTGGGATTACATGTCAAAACCACGGTGACACACCTGGGCTATACTGTCACCCCTCTTGAACACTTCTTTTCTGATCTATCACCTTTGTTGGGTTGGAGATCTATCAGTGACTGCTACAGGAACACAATTCTGTGATGATCTGTTCCACAGGGAATTCAGCTCTTGAAACTAAGCTGTGTATTAGAGGTATCACAATTTTTTTTTACATTTTATGCTAAAAATCCAACACCATATAGTGCTTGCATAAATACACAGGTAGTCTGCTATCAACCAAGAATGAACAGCTCTGAATGGTTACATTAAGAACAGTGAAGAACTACGGTGTCCTCAAATTTACATAAGGGATGGCGGGAAACGTGCAGGGGTAAGTACATGCAGTTTAAGAACATGAGGAAAGCACATGCCCTTGGGGATGGAGAGGCAGGAGCAAGGTCATCAGGACTGTCAAATGGAGGAGATGCTGCCTTTGCAGAACAGATCACTGTTCTCAGAGACCTCAGGGACTTCATCTGAACATACAACCATTTTCCTCTTTTTCTCACTAGCTTGTTGACGTAAATCAAATTCAATCAATCCAGTCCAGGGTGAGTATTAACACTGTTAACAATGGAAAAGAAATACTCAGTAAGAGGCAGCAAAGCTTTATCTGGGGTGGTGTCAATCTCACAGCTGAAGTGCCTGAGATGCTTTTCTAACCTCTAAGGGTTTTGCTTCACCTCTGAGGGTGATGATGGGCCAGCAGAAGGTTACTGTGCTACTTCCTAGCTTTACAAGATTAGCATTCCAAAACAGCTTTAGTTGCCAAGGAGTTTTCCACATGGGATAGTTAATCTTCCATAAATGCATGTTAGAATAGGGCTGCTCATTTGTTTTCACTTGACCTGTAATTAATATATCTGGGGCATCTTTATTTAGGAATACAAGTGTCCAAATAAAATACTCCTGATCTATGGAAGTTCAAAAGTTAAACAAAGTGCAGAAAATTGACACCAACACTTCTGTAGCTTAAAGCTTTAGAATACATGTAGGATACCAAAATGACAATGGACATGTCCATAAGCTTCATTTTACCTCAAAGATAAACAATATGACACAACATGGCTTTTCTTATCAAGTTCTTCTATACTGATTTTAGGGGCTACCTGCAACAACACCGAACTCCAAGGATTATGGTACACCTCCCTACTTTTTCCATTTAGTTGGGCAGTACTGTCAATACTACCAGGGCCACAAAACCAGAAACTAGGATGATGATCTAAGCAATATTGTGTTACAATAAAAAACAACCAACATTTAATACAAATAGAAGCATTTCAAAAACTACAAAAACTGCAACGTGATGCAGGATAGGTTAAGTTTATGAAAACTATACAAAACTTTACTTAAAATAATGATTAGATTTATAATATACCAGCCTCACACTAAAGGCCAGTAATCTTGTATATTCCTGTTCTGAGTAACAAATATATAATCACAGACAGTCTTTTTAACCTGCATTTTAATTATAAACAGAGATTAAAGTAGAATACACACACACACTTGAATGTAAATACCTATTATGACAATGACACAGATTTCATTTCCAGAAACACTTAAAAAACAAATGGGCGGAAAGGAAGAAATAAGGCCTGTGAATCATACAGGTTATTACAACTAAAATCTACTTCCAGCTCCCCTAGGTTTAGAGGATCTTGGAGGTGACTGTTCTTAGGGAGGAAGTACAGGCCGCTCAGCACAGCAGTGGCTCAGGAATTAGAAGGCCTGCTTTCAGAAGGCTACACTGGCACACTGTTCCAGTGCAAACTGTAAATTACCTTAGCCTTGTCTTAGTATCCTACCGAGTACTGCTCTGCATATGTTGTTAGTAAATCAATTACCTGAACACAGTGTTCACACTTGACTAAGTCTGTAAAATTAGGAAAAGATTCAGCAGAGATCTAGGAGATAAATTTCAAGATCTAAAGACGTGCCTTACTGTGAAAAAGTTAAGACACTCCAAACTTGTTCTTCCCAAAGAAGGTCAAGATCTGCACTGATCACAAGTATCTACAAAGGAAGATAATTCAGATGGGTAAATAGCTCCACAGCTGGGATTTTTTTTTTAAGGAAAGGCATAACTAGACCTATTTTGTGAAAGACTACATTAGATAAGTTCAGGTTAGCAATGAATGCAAACTTTAACAGATTTTATGTAACTATACCAAGAAAAGGCATCTTGAGCTCCCTATAACTCAAAATCTTAAACCAAGTTCAATACATTTTTAAAGAGAAAACTAGCTAAAAAGGAAGCTTGAAACTGATGCACAGAATTTCCAAACACAAGTATACCAGCATGCTTAATGAAGAATCTAAGATGATTATAATGGCCTTTCCTGGCTCTGAAAAAAAACCCCCAATGATTCCGTAAAATAACTGCACCACAGATGTGCAATAAAAATAACCGTGTTCTAGATTATGAGGTGTTAAATAGTATCATAACAGGAAGCTCATCAGTAACTAAGAGTCAGGAATAAATGTATCGATGTGTTTTGTAACAGTTGCAAGAAATGATTTTCAGGAAGTCCACATAAAACCAAATTGGCAAAAAGCCACCATGGTTAAAATCACCCCAGGTCTGCCCAAGCCTGGCATGACGAGGGCCCTGATGTTTTCATGCTTGGCTGGCTTAGAAATCCACAGGCTGCAGCGGTGGCCAGCATGGGTCCCTGTGCATGGACAGCTCCTCCAGCTGCTCCCTCTGAGCACACAGTCACCAGGAATCCTTCCTCCAGCCCCAGCCTCCTGCTCCCAGCTCAGAAGAGGACATACAGAGCATTGCAATAAAGAGAACTTAAAAAACTTCCTCTATCTGCTCTAGAAGCCAAATGAACTCTCCATAATGTATTTCTGATGTGGAGATAGGCTTTGAGGCGTGGGAGAAGAGCGCAAAACCTTTTACCCTTTTCAAAAACAAAAGACAGGTTTAAGTGTAAAACCAAGCACCTACTGCCTCTCCTTGTTTGAAAACACTAACTGAACAAAAGAGGAGTTTGACCACAATTCAATATGGGCAGCTGTGAATGCTCTGATAAACATTCTCAATACTAAGATGAAGTAAAGCAGTTTTAATGCGGCTTCTCAACTGCTGATTTGAAAATCTAAACAGGAACACACACAAGCATATTATGTTTGTGAAAGTGTTTTCAGTTTTTTTATAATGAATTTATAACAGCTGATAATTTTGAAAATAATTGTTACAAGTAACCACAGGGATGTTCTATAGCTACTGATTTTCCTAACGTGTAGGCACAAAGGGGCATATCTAAATTAGTATAGAACTTCTAGGATGCAGATCAGCAATTACATGATGTAAAGCCTTTCCTCTCCAGATCGTTACACTATTTTGTCTAAATTTGCACAGGTGAGCAGTTATTTTAACACTGGTTGCATGACTACCTCAAAAACCTATGTAATTAATCTACATTGCTGGCGCTAAAAATGGTGTGACAGAAGAAACTCATGGAGAAGGAGAAAACATGAGCCTTTATTATAGACTGAGTCATTAATCCTCCAAGAGATCATTCATCTACACAAGCACAGCACAAGTTGTTTCAGCAGAGGAAGCATCTCAAACAATTGGCCACCGCAAGGAAAGCTTATTCAGGAAAACTCGGGAAGTAAAAAACACACATCAGAGGGAAAAGTGTCTTTGGGGAGTTTTTAAAGCTTCCCCCAAACTTTGGGCTCATTGAAGATGCAAACAAACAAACAAATAAACATTAACTTTTCACTTAAAGCATGAGTCAGTATTTCCCTCATGTTATGAGCCCACTAGTAAACTGGCATATGTTTACTTCCAAACCTTAATTTAACTACTGGATGGAAGTAGGTTTTCCAGCCATGTGAACCCTTCTACAGGACTTTTGTAGACAATAACCACAATACCAAAGCCCTCTTTTTGAAACTGTGTTCTCATAATGGACAATACGCTGATACCATGGTAACATAAAATTTTAGAGGTAGGCAGCACAAATAATCCCAAAAATTATTAGTTGTCAGTACTGTATAGCAGCCACAAAATTAACCCTGAGCCTTCTCCCAAATACTGCAATCTCACAGTTCTGCTGATTTTTTGCCTCAAACATCCAAACAGCAGTGCTGGGCTCATGGCCCCTTGAGGCTGCAAAACGGAAGTGCCAGAGGTGTGCCACATCCCTCTGCAGCCTTCTAGGAAAGCAGCAGAGCAGAGCACCCATGAACCACAGCAAAAGGCTGTGCTGGGAGTAAAGACAACAATTTCTGCTTGAAGTGCTGCCCTTACGCTGAAGCCTCTCGCCATGTGACAAAAACCCATGCAGAAAGATCCTTACCCTCTTTCCCTTCTGCCTGTCCTAAAACAAAAGCCCTTACGAACAGTACCAACCATGCCTACCAATACACGGTAATTGGCAAAACACTGATTTCAGAATCGGTACTGTAAAAGTTGAGCCCTGACACCCACCACCCCTGCTGTCTGCCTTCCTTCTCCGATTCACCTGCCGCTTGTTGGAGTTTGCCTACGCACAGCGCGGGAACACCGCACTCCGGTGCTTCACTGCTGGCAGCGGCCCCGTGTCCGTGACCCCTGAGTTACCAAAGCACCCTCCTGTCAGAAACAGAATCTCTCTCTCCCTTTTACAGACCCCGTTCCAGCATCCTCCTCCCTCAGACTGGCTTGTGCCAAAGGACGCACCAAGACGTGGCTTTGCCTGTGCTGTTCTCTGCAGAGCTCTGCCTCCAGCAGGACCAGGACAATCTTTAGTCACATCTGCACGTGCTGCCTGTTTTAGCAGAGCCTCACCTCAGCAGAAAGTTCATTTCACATCAGAGCCTCCACTCAGCTTCACTGCACGAGCTTTAGAACCACACAGCCCACAAATCAGATTGCTATTACCAGTAGCAAGAGACAGGGCAGCATTATGTATGCTCCAATACAACCCACTGTTTCCCTCTTCTGAGACACAGAGAAAAAGCCATCTGGTCTGCAGCAGTAAGGCTGCCCACCATTTACCTCCACTGCAAAGTTACCAGGAGATAAGAAGAGGAAAAAAAAGGCATTGACTAAAATTAGTCACTCATTCGGCACCAACCCAACAGTCTGCAGAAACAAATTTTTTGTCTTCAAAATATGAATTAAATTATTAGTATTTGAAGTACTTCTGCAATTGGGACCTTTAATATTCTGGACTTTTTCAGCTAGAGGACTTGCCACAGATTTGTTCTTTCTTCACCTGCATCCCAAACTACTATATGCCTCTCCCCTGGCAGCACAGGAAAGGCCTCGACCTGCAAAGAAATGCACGTAAACTTATGCACCATTTCAGGCTGACGGCGTGAACCCTCTTACTGTTTTATATGGACAGAATACCAGCTTCAGAGAAGAAGATCATAGTAACTTTATCAGATAAAACAAGCAGGTATCACGACAGAGAACCATGTGCATTACATTCATCTCCTGGGTTAAGGAACAGTCACTGCCCAGCTGCATTACAGAAACTGCCAGAGGGCAAGTAGGTGCTATTAGAATACTCTGGGACAAATTCCACTTCATCAGACATTCAATCAAAGTAAAACTGTGTGGTTCTTGCCATACAGCAAAAAGTCAGTTTTCTTGTCACCAACTACGGTGTGTTTATCTATAATTCTTTTTATGTGAAAACTCAGTTACAGTCTACTACTTTATTATGAACTAAGTTGGAGAAAATTCACAGGGGTGATACATAAATCGCAAAGTCTCTTAGTCATGAACTATTTCAACTTTTTTAGGAACTTATTTTTATACCATAGAGGATATTCCAAAACAAATTTTGCAATGCTTACTGTTATTATCCTTTATATATTAAGCTGCAGACTGAGAGCTGCACAAAGTCAGTGTTAAATTAATCAGGACTAAGTTCACATCTCCATTTTAAGTACAGGACTGGAAATGAAAGAACTATGTGTGGCAGTAATTAGTGTAATCTGAAAACATCCAAATCACCAAAACTGGATACAAGAGGAATGGAAGCACAAGACAAACACTCATTGAAACATGCACAGTTCCAGCAGTTCAGCAATGCTACAGAAAACATGAAGCTCCCTATCTGAAGGAAAACACCCCCGATTTGCACCAAACTTAGGTAAATACAAACCTTAAGGTCAAGGTCAGCACAGCAGAAGCTTATTGCCTTCACAAACAACCACACTGCCTGCTTCATCTGCCAAACAGAGACTGTAACACTGACACTGCTGGCAAGGGTCTCCAGCATAGCCCAATCCTAAGGGAAACTAAGTCACACACTCTGCTATGGTATCTGCTACGGGTGAAGTGACAAGACCCGTCAAACCTTCCCGATGTCACCGTAGGCAATATAAAGCTGACAGAGAAGAAAAAGTTATTTTTCGTACTTCACATTAACTTCTTGAAACATACAGCGCTTTCTCTGGAAAATGGGCAAGGCAAATGGAGGAACAGTAACTGAAACATTGTCCATTCCAGTGAACAGGGAAAGTTCCTTTAGTAAGCAATAAACCGCTGCTAATTATTAATTACAGTCATGTCAATTGGTCCATGACTTGTATTAATCAGTCTCTAAATGCGGCACAGCGTCCACGACTCAGCTGCACCAAGTTGAGAGTGTCAGCTCTATCCATAATTTATGATGATCCTCCATAAATCTGTTCAGTTAACACAATGACACCGGTCATGTGGGCACATTAACCAATTTTTCTCCTGACAGTTGTTGGAGCTGTAACAAAGACCCACACTGAGTAGCCAGAAGCAAGATTTCCACTTCGAGTCGCCTCTCTCTGAGAGTCTTTGGATATGGAAAGAGTTGATATCTTGATGAACTTGCATGGTGCTTAACAAAACAGTGTCACCAGAAGATGTCTACCCCGTTCTGTGCACATCTATTGAAACTAGTAAATGCCCTAGTTTTAGCTTGGCAGGAGTTCACAGTTTGTAAGAGGACATATCAAGATGGCATCTAGACACATTTTACATTGAATAATTTCCTCTTCTGTAACACTCAAGTACTTTCTACATAAATCCACATATACAGCAACACATCTGGTTTTTATCTATGCTAATTTTTATCTAATCCTTGTGCTCATTGAAAACAACATCCACACAAACCCTATGGAGCTCACAGAATCACTGAGGTTAAAAATGACCTCTGAGACCATCGAGTCCAGCCTTTAACCAAACAACATCATGTCAACTAGACCATGGCACTAAGTGCCACATCCAGTCTTTCCTTAAACACCTCCATGGATGGTGACTCCATCACCTCCCTGGGCAGTCCGTTCCAATGTCCAACCAGCCCTTCAGTGAAGAAATTCCTCCTAACACTCAATCTAAACTTCCTCTGCTAGAGCTTGAGATTATGCCCTCTTGTTGGTTGCTGGGAAGAAGAGGCCAACCCCCACCTGGCTACACTCTCCTTTCAGGGAGCTGTAAAGTGTGATAAGGTCACTCCTGAGCCTCCCCTTCTCCAGGCTAACCACCCGCAGCCCCCTCAGCTGCTCTTCAAAAGACTCAGGCTCCAGTCCCTTCCCCAGCTCCGCTGCCCTTTTCTGGACACGCTCCAGCACCTCAATGTCCTTCTCGAAGTGAGGGGCCCAGAAGCGGACACAGCACTCGAGGTGCAGATATACCTATCTGTAAGCATGAAAACACGTTTACATACTGTCTTCCTGTACAGCCAGGTTTCTGCTGCTGGCACACAACACAGGGTCTCTGAGCCCTTCTCTGCGCATTTATCACTGCCCCCTAGGCACAGTGTGTGCACGCCCTGACCCCCAGCCCCGCGGAGATGCTCGCACCGGGCACGGTACGGGCTACGAATACACGAGCCCTCCTTGCCCCCACGGGCGACAGCCGGGTCCGGAGCGCCGGGCAGCCCACCCCTTCCCCGGGACAGGACGCTCCTTCCCCCGCACTGCCCCGACCCCCGCGGGCAGGGCGGGCTGTCACTGCGCCCCGCCCGGCTCCCGCTTCCCGCCCCGCCCGCCCGGCAGGTGCCGCCCGGGCGGGGCGGGGG
>VZTE01006171.1:113167-152224 GCA_013397775.1 Eulacestoma nigropectus
CACTCTCGTCAGGCAGCTGATCCAGCTCCGCCATCTTGAACGAGCCGCGCCGCTTTTTCAAAGGCTGCCTGGCGCGGGGCATTCTGGGGGAGGAGACGGGGCCGGGCGCGCGGCGGGCGCGCGCGCGGGGCGGGGCCTCCCCCCGCGGGCCNCCGCCCCGTCCCTCTCGGCCCGCCCGCCGCTTCTTCCCCCCGCCGCTGCTCCCCCCCCACCTCCGCCCCCGCGGGCCGTGAGGGGACGGGCGGCGGGGCTGCAACGGGAGCGGTGCCGCTACAGGAACCGAGCGCTCCTCTCCGGGCCGCCCGGGGCCTGGCGGGACCACACACCCATCGCTAAGGAGTTGGAGTGGACATTATACTAGTTCCAATTCCCTGCCACTGGCAGGGGCACCTTCCACGAGACCAAGTTACTCAGAGCCCCGTCCAAACTGGCTTTGAACGCTTCCAGGGCTGGGCTAGCCACAGCTGCTCTGGGCAGCCTGTCCCGGTGTCTCACCACCCTCCCAGTAAAGACTTCGTTCCTAATATCTAACCTAATTTCCCCCTCTTTCAGTTCGTACCCTTCCAGTTTGTACTCCTTGTCCTATCACTACTACAGTTCCTGACAGAGTCCCTGTCCGGCTTCCTTATAGCTCCCCTTCAGGTACTGGAAGGTTGCTATGAGGCCTTCAGGCCTGAAGAGCCCCAACTTTCTCAGCCTGTCGTCGTAGGGTAGGTGCTGCAGTCCTTTTATCACTGCCATGATCCTCCTCTGGACTTGCTCCAACAATTTCCCTGTCCTTACAATGCAGGATGAGGGGGAATGGGGGACTGGCAGTTCATGGTGGGGGGGAAGGGGGTGGAGGTGCTGGCTGTCACAAAGGGTCACCCCAAAATAGCTGTGCTAGCTTTGAGTCTTTAAACAATCCCATTATATTATATCCATCCTCCTTCACTGAGTAATAACTTTTTGCTAAACTGTGCCTATTTTATTTGTCTCCGCTTTCATGTCTTTAAGCCGACCCAGTGTTACATCCATCCTCCTTCATTAAATAACAGCTTTTTGCTAAACAGTGCCTATTTCCTTGTCATCACTTTTCATAAACAACTGCAAAGGTGAGGGTCCAGGAGGACTAAGGGATCACAACAATCCCAGCACAGCCAGCCCTGGCCCCACTGTCACGGTCCGTGGCACTCCTCCCAAGAGGCAGCTGAAATGCTCACCGAGCCCAAGGCCTGAAGGTCACGGTCTCACTTGTTCTCACTCAGTGCCAGGGAAAGCCAACAAACCCCTAACAGTGAGTGGCTGTTGCCTAACCAGCTCCTTATCTTGGCCTGCCCTCCACCATCTCAGCCCTGAAAGCTTTCTTCAAGCAGCAGCAGTGGGTTTTTTTGTGTAGTTTTCTTAGATCTCTGCACCACAGCGAATTTTAAAGCTTCTGCATCAAGAAACATAAGCATGGAGATACCATCATGAACCTCAAGCACCTTAATTGCTCATGGACCAGACTCTTTATGTAAGTTTGGCTTTGATAACAGTATCTACTGCTACTTATACCAACCAAAATTCCTTTTTTAAATAGATATATAAATAAATATGAAAATGCAAATTGAGCTTCAAAATAAATAAACAGTATATCTTAGTCAAGGCTAAGTCTGTGTCACATCTGAAACATTACTGCCAAGAGCACAGTGGTGTAATGCAAAATGGATGCTACACCTGGTTGTATGCAACTCTTTGAAAGCACCTAGGTGAAACCAAAGATTCTACAAAATACAGAAAATGCATCTCTTGGGACATGGAATAGAGTTTAATTTGTGTTCTTAATTTGCTAATGAACTCAGATGACTAAGCACTCTGGCAGGTTGAGAGGGGCAGGATATAGGTCATGTTATTAAAAAATTTAAAATACATAAATAAAATCAATGCTGCCCTTGTGCTCAAGGGGAAAAAAGCCAGTTTCTAAGCGTAGAAACAAGCTGAGTGAAATGCTTTAGAAATTCCCCCCAGGGCTTTCTATGTACATTGTAGCAGAGCTAAAAAAAAGGGAAAAAAAAAAAGAAAAAAAGAAAATACAAAGCCTAGCTTACTTTTCCAGACCCTCTTTTCAGGTCATTTTGAAAGGTTGTTTAAACAGTCTTCCCTCCTCTTAGCCCTCAAAGGGCCTAAGACACTTCAGTCAGAGCTTTCCATACTGCACAGCTCCAAAGAAAGCTGCTACAGTAGACAGATGCAAAGGACTGTAAGGCACAAAACTAAAGAAACTAATAACAAAACACAACTAAGTAGTAATCTGTGCTATTTCAAACCCTAAACTCCCCCCCACCAAACATTAAACCCTGCACCATTTTCCCCTTTTAATAAAACACCTCCACCACCCAGAAGGTCTGACAGGGACCAGACCTTCCAGGCCCAGTTAAACAATGCGTTAATGACACTAATATTTCTCTGTATTTCAGCTGTGCTCCCCTTGTTCCAAGGGCTGTATGTTAATGCTCAGCCGAGACTGGCGACACTGAGACTTCCGCAGTTGACAGAAGACACTGATCACCAGCGAGGTTTTTACTGCTGTGCTTTGTAAACCTCGTCATCCGTTCTGGCTGCGCTGAAGCAGCGTTGCCCAGAGCCACCCCGATGCTACAGCTTTCCCTGAGCAGTGGCTTTGCAGGGGAGGGATGAGAAGTTTTCTACAACACAATCACATTTCGCAACAGTCCTCAAGAGTGAATTTCTACAAGGGAAAGAGGAAAAAGGAATCAAAGAAACTCGATGCCTTTCAGGGAGTCTTTGTAGACTGCGATAAAACTAGATGAAAAAGGTAAGAGAGATTTGCCCCCTCCCAAATGCCTGCTGCCAATCATCTCACAAATTAACAAGTGTGAAGGAAGAATTCAGCTCCCAACAGCATGATGATGATTATTCCTTCATTTCATTCCAACAGCTGCATTTAGAAAATATTTAACAGAAGCCGTTAGCACTCACCGTGTTGAAAGGGTAACAATCAACACTTATTACGATACCTGGATAAAGGACCTTTTACATCTCGGCCTTTAATGAATGCTGCAGTATCTCTGTGTTCTGGTTTTTTGTTTGTCCTGTGTTCGCTGTTTCCAAGTCACACAAACACGACCCCATTTGACAAAGCCCCAGCCAGGGCCATTTGTCAGTGTGAACACAAATACACAACGTTTTCAGTGCATCCTTTTACCGTTCTGGCAAATTTGCAGTTTGCACTTGGGCGATGTGGAAACGACACAACTCTTCCGACAGACAGGCAGGGTGACTGAAAACATCCACGCTCACTGCCAACAACCTGCCTTAGGTGCTGCTGACTCAGCTGCCTGACACAGCTGGAGGGAGGTCTCTAAACTGGCTGCACTGCTGCCATTCGCTCGTGCCAGGGTCACGTTAGGCAACTGCTCCTAATGGTGTGAGCCGAAATGCTGCAGAGAGCACTTCCACGCTCCCATTGCTCCTCAGTTGCTGCAGATGATATTAAGACATGGGTTACACCACCTACTGACCAATGCATTCGGAGCCCTGTCAGCACAGAGCAGGTAGTGCTGCGTCCAGGGGTCGGGAGACAGCTATGCTGTCATTTTCTCATCTCCCCTAGGCAGGCCCTGGCAGTAGGAAGAAAAGCACAGACAGCTGGCAGAAGAGAGTGCTCCTTAGTCACTGAAACACCTTCTTGTGAAGTCTGAGTCCTGCTGCATTAATCACATTATGAAATTAGACTTTGTAACGAGGGGGTGGGGGAAGCAGTAGTTTTCCCTTTGAGTTGTTGGGAAGTCATTCCTTCTTCTTGCCTTGCCTGTCCCTGTGTATCTCACTTCTGTGGAAGCGACCTGCAAGGCCCACATTCTACCTTCACACCAGCACAAATGAAAACCATCACAGTGACTTGGATGGGACCTACACCTCCATTTCTTCTCACAGGTGCCACTTCATTTCCAAAATGACCATCTCTGGAGAAGCAGCCTGGCATTAACTTGAAAGTCAAAGCACACACAAGCACACATCTTGTTCAGATGCGTGTACTCCACAACAGTGGAAACTGTTTTTATGGGCATAACAGGAGCGTAAGTATAATGGACTAAGTTAGGGGCCTCAACACATACATAAAAGCAATTCAGGCAAAACACTAAGTGGGATATAAATTGGCTACATTAACATTTCAGCAGACAATTATGTCATTATATTCCCAGAATTCACAGAGTGAGGTCTGTAACAGTCTTCCAGAAAGCAAGCTGAAGCAGAGACCTCAGTTGTTACAAACACTGCAGGCCTCATTTAAGAACAGGAGTACAATTATTTATGGTACTGAGAAAGTTTGATGTGTCCAGAGGTCTTTTTTCATATAGAAATTATTTGTTGAGGGTTCCCCCCTCCCCCCCTTTCCTCAGATTAAAAACTGAACGGGGGAAGGGGCAGAATGTCATTGTTTTATGGCCTAAGTACTAGGTTGGGCAACTTGTGCTCTAATTTTTTTTCTCAGCCACTTCTTTCCTGCATGAACTCGGGCAAGTCACGAAGAATTTACACTGATGGCCAATCAGTAAGCCTAGGCTGGCTTCCTTTAATTAACTGCATGGACTATCTTAATGTTTGTGAGCTGTTGTACAACAGAGCCTGCAGCCACGCTAAATAAAGATAAAATGGTTAAATATTTATAAATTGCTGCTTTTGGTAGTTTAACATTTAGATCAGAAGCCATTCCTCAACATGCCTCCCCTGAAAAAAGCAGAGGATGTCATGGGACCTAATGTCTTGACAACTCGTTCCTTTCAAGTGCTTTTGACAGAAATGGGGCTACCTATTCATCCAACTCTGCTCTGTGCTCGTACTCCCAAAGCAATGCCTTCAGTGGTTGTCACTGTGCTGCTCTCCCCAGCCTGGCCCTGAGGAGAGTCCATCCACTGGGTCCAGCGGTACCAGCGCCTGCTTCCAGGAGAGCAGATCTGCTCCTGCTGTCAGACAAGCTGGCAGCAGCAGCAGTGCCTGAATTCAAATCAGATTTCACTGCAGGACAGTCCCAGGGCTCTCCTACAGTCCCCAAAGGGCACCTGCTGCCTCTTCAGAAAGTCTTGTATCTTTTCCTGCCATATTTGCGAGGTTAGGGACAGCTTGGGATGTACTTGCTTGTGCTGCAATTGTAACTGAGCACTACATACACAGCACAAAGCACTCCTTCTGCTGCTTGGGTTGGAGCAACAGGGAACTTTCAGCCACCTCTAGTACAGGCAACAGAGGGAGCATCAAAATCAGCTGCCTTCTACTGGTCCCAAACGGAACTGTTAGCTGCTTTTTTTGAGGGGGAAAAATAATCATCTATGCCATAACTAAATTGAACAAGTTCTCACGTTCTCTTTCAGAGACTGATAAGATCACACTTAAGCAACTGACCAAAAAGGTTTTTTGGAAGCAAAACAATGATTAGCCACTGGTTAAGCTACTTAAGAAGCAGAAGACAGGCCACTCTCCTCACTTCCTCTTAAAATACATTATCACCAACCTCAATCAGTTTTTTCTGTTGAGCTGTCCTCAAGCTGTACAATTTACCCAGTCCTTCCACATTTCCTTCTCTCCCTGAACACAGCTTTATTTTCCATCTATTACTCTTCATCCTCCTCTCCTTCAGGGGTCCTGGAAAGACCTGCACCATTAGCAACCACTTCGGCTTTGAACTCCTTTTACAAAAGGCCCTGAGACACAACAACGTTTTAGGAAATGTGTTGGGTTACACTATGTGGTGACAGAGAGATAAGCCCGGAAGGCCGGAGAGACAGCCTCTTTCCGGGGCCCAGAGGTGACCCTGGGACTGTATCCAGGGCACCGGGGATGGGCGGAGAGAGGTTTGTGGCTTGTGGACAAAGCTGGACTTGTGAGAAGTGGGGATTGTACTTTGTGACCTTATAGGGTATTGTTTACCTGTTACCATAATAGGCAAAGTCTGTGATAGGTGATAGGGAGACACTGTGGTGAACATCTTTCCTGTTTACATGATGTTATATCCTGTTCTGTGGGAGTATTTAGGGAATTCGGACTGCGCAATAAATGGGATTTTGTCTTTGACTTTGCACCTCAAGGAGTGCGGAGTTATTGCCCATGCGTGATTACTGCAGAAATGGATCTGCTGTTTCCACACAGCTAACTAAAAACTGAAGCCAGAACCATCAGAATGGGCTTGAACTGTCCCCTTTTTGGGAGTTAGCCATCACTTTCCCTAAAGCCTCAGGGAAATCAGTAGTTTTTGAAGAGAATGATCTGATGTTGCTCTATGGTTAAGTGCTCCCATATTGCTCAATGACTGACTGAAAGTGAGAAGTAACAAGCATCATGAAACATTGAAAGTATCAGTTTGTATTGCTGTTTTGAGACAGATTTCAAGACCACCGACAGCGTAGCAACAGACCTCACTCTAGGTCTTGATGACTGAAGCTTGAGCCCAAACTCAACTTAGAGCTTTGTTAGGACATGAGTCTACAACAACCAACTTACATCATGTTGAAGGTAGGTATTTAAAGGAGGTTTATTGGGGCTAATACTAAATTCAAACAGCCACAAGCTCATTTTCCATGTTTACCGCACCAACTGTTGACAGATGAAGTCTCAGTGGAAAGTCCAAATTTTCATTTCACCATAACTTCCTGACACATGACTACAGATTTCAATATTTGGCATTCGATCCTCAGGACAGATACCATGCTTAAGAACATTCTGCCAAATACATTTAAATTATGACTCAAAAGCAAAACAATTTGGAAGTTTTGAAACATAAAGCTGTTAGTATGAAATTAGCTTTTATTTTTTTTTTTACCTCAAAATAAATGCACATTTATTGTTTATTCAAGTGAAAACTGAAAAAGAGTATCTTTAACAAGGGGAAGCTTAACAGAGCAAGTATCACAAACACGCTCAAGTTCCTTCTCCTGCTCTTGCCCAGCTCTGTTTGGCTAAGAACACCAGATTATTTATTTTTTTCTTTCTTGTCAGTTTGGTCAATTAAAAGAAACACTTAAAGCACCAGAATTAGAAGTGGTATAAAACAAAACCAGGTACTCATTCTCATCAGAATTCAGGTCCATGTATTGCCACACTTTTTATATAAAACTTTCACTAAGTGTTGTACTAAATAGGATTTAGTAATCTCTTCTGCAGTTTAGCTCTTGATATCTTGGTAAGAGAAGTCAATGCACAAGCATGTCAGAAGTCAACGCTATAGTGTAACTACAGTATAACTCTAACAGGGCTTCTAAATACTGTTCACCAGAGTGATGTCTTATAGTTGAATTTCAGTTTCAACAGGTACTTCAGATTTACCTGAGCAACATCATACACAATATATCTGGGAAGAAAGTCAAGGAATAATTACAGTAGTTGATATTAATAACACAGAAAAACCTCAAAACACAGTGAAACTTGACCTTTGAACTTATGTTACCATACAGATGCCGGTGTGATTAACCAGTTCTAAGAGCACAAACCACAACACTTGCAATCTGACTTTTCCTTGAATCTGAAAATGTTTTATGCAATAGTTAGGAACAAGCAATTAAGTCATGTGGATAATTGTGCAGCAGGAATCCTGAGTGACAGGCGGGTGAACCGACTTAGATAAGGGACTGTGGCTCATGAAAATTATTTTTTGTCAGAGCAACATACATCTCTTTTGCTGCCTAAGCAGAGGAGCCATGTAGCCTAGATGACAGCTGCAGTTTCAGATGCAGCATTTACAATTATAATTGCAGCTCTGTTGCTACCTTCCAGCACAAAGTCATTAATGCCCTCCTAATTTCCCACTAAAAAACCCAAACTGGAGCCACAGAGAAGACCTCTACAATGGTTGGCAGTGTTTGCACATTCTTATTTTTCCAGAGACAGTCCCAGCTCATCTATTTGTTTTGCAATGCTTTAGGCCTCAAATTTACCTCTAATCCCAAAGCGTAAACCAAAATAAATACACATCATGTTACCTCAACTAGCTAATATCAACTGTATTATAGTTTATCATCTGGCAGATGCTGTATTTAGGAAAACTCAAGATAAAACCAGTACTGCCATGAGTTGTGTTGCCAATACTGCTTGTAGGAGGAAAACAGCTCACCAAGGCCAAAGGCGGTTTCTACGAACCCAGAGATTTAATTACTGGGTTACCTGCTTCACTGGCAGTGAAGAGAGTGAGCTGGGACTTTAGACATCACTTATTTGTATTCTTATGAGCTCTTGTGGATTTAAAGCACTAATTGATTTGGAAGCACTGCTGCCTAGACAGAGACTTACTGGCTACATCTCTGATAGACATTTGGGTTTGTTTACCTCAACACTTGCAGAGGTTTGGGAAATAAAAAAGATGTGTTAAGAGAGTGCAAGAGCACAGAGCTGGCTCTCTCACCTCCTCCTGGCCAAGATGGCCTGCCAAAGCACCATGAGGAAGAAATCAGACTGGAGTGATGTGAAACCACAGGCTGCATTCCCCTCCCCTTGTCCTGGCACATCTCTGGGCAAGACACTATAGGGCAGTGTTGCCTGGCCACTCCAGTAACTTTGGTATGGAGTCCTGTTGGGGAACAGCTATTGGTACATGTATTATTTCCTTTTTTTTTTTTTTTCCCCCCCAGAATGACAATTTAAGTGCAACAACCGTAAAATCATCCCCCTTGCAGAAGAGATTGTCTGCAAATGCTGCCCCCCAAAGCAGATCTAAAACGAACAAAACACAGTGAGGCAAAACTCTTACTGGCCTTAGCGAGGTCCTGCAAATGCAGCAACACTCAAACACCGTGTGCAGCCAACGTAACAGCAAAGGATACTCATTATACAGAAGACAGGTATCATTAATTCCTGTGGAGATCCCATTCCCTAAGGGAACCTCTACCCCACCAAGGGTGGTAGTGGCTGTGGGATCAGGCGCCGTTTTGCCCAAGCCTAGAAAGGGAAAACAAAATTAGTTGCAAATCTAGAAGGCCAACAGACTTTGCACAAATAGAAATGACCCAGCCAGCCAAATACTATTTCACATATACTTCCAAATCAAGTGTAGAAGTATCTTCAAAAGAACACAAAGAATACAGTCTGATTATTCAACTCAGCATCACCATCGTTACAGCAGTTGTACTCTGCTACAATAAAAATGAGAATTTTAGACTTTCAACTGTTAATTGTCTAATCTGTATGATCAAAGCTAAACCAGAACAGATTTAAAGCTCTCATATTCTAGCTCCAATAATGAAAACATGCACATTGCAGCATTTTCAGACAAGTATAACAAACCAATTCTTATTCTTGTTAAAATTTTCAATATCAATCTGATTTGACATCCAGAAGTACATGAGTAGTATGTATTGAAAAAGGTGCTAAATCACATTTTATTCTATTTTAGGCAACTGATTTTTTAAGCCTCTCAAAATGAATAGTTTAAGAAAAGCCACTCATTACTGAAGACACTGTTCTTCACTCTCCCATCTTGGTACAGACAACAGTCATGATTACCATTTCTTTTGCTTGAATTAGACAGCTAAGTCTTTTCTCTCATCTTCTTTTTCAATATATGATACTTTTTGTGGCTAGAAGTGCAATGAGAGCACTTGTTCCATCTGAACTTTTATTCTTAGCTTCTCCCGTCTGTCCAAGCTTCTAAGCCACTTTGAAAGCTAAACAATTATTCTTCTGATCTATTCATCTTTCTTCTAAAATACACAGTATTGTTACGAGGAAAGACAGTAAGAAGTTGGAGAATGCACTTTAAATTTTCTCCAGTGTAACATCAAATGAAAGTTTCCTCCTGAACTTCAGGCACCTTCAGTCTTAACACTCCAAGTATATTAACTTCCATCTTAGAACACCACATACACATCCTGATGCAACTTCCTAAAGGAAGTACAGCTAAGAAGTGACTATGGTTCTCTTTGCTAAGCAGAGCGCCACAACCAAGTCTGCCATCAATTACAGATCACCAATGACAACTACTAATGCTTACCTTTGACACTGTGTTTTCCCTTGGGCAGTTTTGTGATGTGGGAAGCATTCTTTAGCTCATACCTGGACAGCACAAAGAACACACAATAGCACTTTACATTCATCTTAAACTATCTTGCTGAAAAAAAGAAAATCACAAAATTTTCAGGCTTCAGTTTAAGATGAGTAAATGTAAAGTTAATCTAAATTCTAGTCTTCTGGAACTCAACAGCCTTCCTTCTTTGTCTTGGTTACTAATTTTAAGGACGTCGGCATTTTGTACAAGATTCAGGTAGACCTGCAACAATAGCTCTTATTTTAAGAAAAAACAAATCTTGTTTCTGAAGAAAAAACACGTGTTTTTTCTTCACACTGAAGAGAAGGCTTGCAATCTTAGCATCACTTTCTACAAGGATGGATTAAACACATCTGGCAAATACTCTTCCTAAGTTACTTACATATTTCCGAGGGCAACTTCTCCCAGTAGTACTAAACCTATGGGATCAGCTTGAGATGTGTGACAGTAGTTAGCACTCTTGGATACCATGTCTGCAAAATAGATGCCCTTCCCAAACATGTAGCCGGTCTGCAAGCAGGAATTAAATCAATCAGTCAATCAATCAATCAATCAATGTGGGGCAATAACACAAGGGCAGCATTGAATTCACCTGGCTGAGCTCCCAGGAGAGCAAAGCTGCAACTCAAGCTCTCGTGGACACCAGTGAGCAACCCACTGGGGGGACACGATGTTGTCTGAATGCTGGCAGATAACACAGGGCCCTCCCCACACAGAAATTCCTGTATTTAGGTTGTCCCTGCCTGTGGCCATCTCTGGGCACAGGGATGTAGGCAGCCAGAGAAGCTGTTGAACCTACCACAGGAGCTTCAGGCGGAGCTATCCGCAGACCCTGCGAGAGGATCCCGGCAAAGTTGGTGGTGCGGGAGCCGTGCCACAGCAGCTGGCGGTTGTGGAGCTGCTTGAAGGGCTTGTAACGCTGGCTCTCTCCCTCACGCTCAATCCTGAAGATCTTCAGTTCAGAAGAGGATAGGAGGAAAAGAATAACCAAGCAAATAAAATGTTACTTTCATGCAACTCATCAGAGGGGAGAAAAAAAAATATCATCCAATCTGCAATGTACATTGATCTGCTAGGGAAATTGATTGGGATGGGTTTTAGTGTTTGTAATTGGCTGTGTCATGCTAGCAAAAAAGAGGTAGCGATAATCACGCAGTACTTGTTATCGACAACTTCTCCACCTTTTCTTCTGCATTTTCATGAGGCTCTATTTTTCTGAAAAAATCATTCAATGAACTAAGGCTCAATTTCAGATGATTACTCCTCCACCTCTCTTTTGAGGCAAATTAAATTAAAATAAAAACACCAAAGCAAAAACACCTCATTAAGCTTAGATTCATCTCTGCCTAGACTTTTGCTATTCTAATTAAAAGGAAATCTTCTATCAAATCATCCCTCAACAGAGGAAACTGGGTAAGCTACTCAAAATTATAAGGCAATTGCAAACAAGCAAGTCAACTTAGGAGAGTCCATCTTCCCAAAGATAAACCCCAGTACTGCCCAGCTTACATCCACGACTTTGAGGTCATATGCGTTGTGCGTAGCAGCATGAGTGTTCTTCACGTATTGTTTGATAATCTTGGCTTCTTCTGAATCTTTGTCAACAACCTGCAAAGAGGCAAATGAGAAGTTTCCATAGCACACAAACTAGCAGCCACCTTACAATATGACAACATCCACCCTATGCTTGCAACTGCCCCCTTTAAACCTCCTCTACCATTTAGGTGGAAATATATTCCTAGCTAGAGAAGATGTACAGATACGTATAGACAGTCACAGAATGTCTGAGACAATGCTGGAAATTGAGACGATTTTCAATTCCACTACTCAAAGAAGGGTCAGCCAAGGACTGAGTGCAGTCAAGCTTTCAACACCTCCAAGAACAGAGCCTCCATGGCCTCTCTGGGCAACCTTTTTCAGTGTTTCACCACTGTCAGAGTAAACAAATTAAAAAACCCAAACCAAACATCAACAAAAAACGCTTTTTCTTTTGTTTAAACACAAATTTCTGTATTTCAATTTGTGCTCATTGCCTCTTGTCACTGGAAACCACTGAGGAAAGTTTGCCTCTGTCTTCTTTCTGTCCTTCTCCCATGAGGTATTCCTAGATATTGATACAATATCCCTTGAGCTTTCTTTTCTCCGGGTCAAAACAGCTCAGCTCTTTCTGCATCTCCTTGAACACATGCTCCAGTTCCTTAACCCATCTTGGTGCCAATACATCTGTCCAGTTACAGTTTAGGTGATTTGTTTTACTCCAAACTAACAGGACATCAGCTTATATTCACAGCCACTCATTGCCTTTTATTTCCTTTACCTTAATATCTGTCTTAAGTTTTTCATAGTTGATGTCAATTGGGTCTTTATCTCCATCTTCATTTCCACCTCTGAGAAGGCTGTAAGCAACCTCAATATCAAGCAAGTTGTCCAACATCTGCACTTTAGCCTGAAGAATTTAAATAGGTTATTTTATGTTACTTAGGCCTTTGACATGTTCGGAGTAAGTCTGTGATACCCCAAATTATAAAAATGTATGACAATCACTGGCCACATGGTGCCATCTAACAACACAGCATCACTGTCTTTAAATATATATGTACACCCCCAAATACATTAAAATATACACACATATATATACATAACATCTCTAGCTTCTAATACCTTATGCATATAGTCATTTACACAGATATATGCACATAAACAAAAAGATATTCTGAAGAAAAGAAGTTCAACCGCATGAAAGCATGAGGTTAAACTTGTTTTTCTTCAGATTACCTTTTTGTTTGTGAGGTTTTAACACTTATTTTAACCTTGTGCTTTTATGGGGTTAAGTAAGTGCTAAAACCTCACATATTCTCTGTGTTAGATGTCTGACATGAAGACCTGTTGCCTGCAAACAACATACAGTTTCCAGTCAATACCTGAATGTATTCCAAGTTATTTAGGAGAGGTGGCTTCTTCATCCCGAAGTCATGAGGAATCAGTGTATAGAAGCGGTTGGAGAGGTCCAAAATCTGGGATTCTGAACCACTGTCAGAAACTGCCTAGACAAGACAACAAACACCAAAAAAAATTACTGAGTAAGACTAAGTCTCCATAGTAATAAACACACACAAGATACTTAAGGACTAACACAGGAGCAGCAATACAAACAGTGCTCATGCTGAAACTCTCACAGGACTAAAAAAGAGCAATTCTACTTAATTGTCTTGCATGCAGCAAGTCACAGTATTTGCCCAGAAATACACAGAATTGTGTACGAGAAAAATTCAATTGGGATTGTGTTTCTGGAGGGCAAAATAAAGTCTTCAGGATATATAAGTGGTGCATATGCTTGTCAAGGTTCTGGTCTATTCTAGCAACTGAAGAACTTCCTGTATCTATGCTTTGCCAGGGAGCCCTTGGCAAAAGCAATGGGTTATGCTGGTATACTTTTGCCATCTGTACAGGTAATACCATGTATTCTGGAATGGTTCAAATCACAATGTGTAAATGCAGCAACATTATCAAACCAGACCCTTTCCTGTGTCAACCTTTATTCTCATCCTCTGACAGACGTATCTGGGGTGGAAACACTACGAGATCTCACTACTAGATCAAGGCACCAGCTTCATTTGCTCAACTGCCATTTATGTCTGGTGCAGCCTCAAGTTTGAGCAATAAAAACGTGAAAGACACAAGTACTGCCCACACTTCACAACAGTGAAGAGAACTAACTGGTTACCCATGGAAGCCACACCCTCTTCTCCAGAGGGAGAGAGAGAGAGAGAGCGAGCACAGATCTTCATATGCCCAGCTCAGATTCACCCCACTAAGCCCAGAACAACTTCTGAATTCCTTTTTTTCTCTAACATCTCTTTTATGCTCACCTGCTGAACCTCATTCAGGATGGAGTATGCACTCTGGATCTGTCGCTTGCTCAGCTTTCCCAATGGCATCTTCTGCAAGTCAATCTGATAAAGATATAAGTATTAAACTCAAATTTCACTATATTAAAACCACTGCAGCATTCCCTCTCTGGTTTCTAGAGAACTAATTTCTCCATGTTAATTGGACTGACCATACGAAGAATGGAAACATTTTAGACCCTGTGGATTGAGGAATTACATCAGGAGGACACACCATGGAGAAGATATCCTATAACCAAAGGAATACTGCAATAGGAAGCTAAGCACACATACTAGGGCAACACAAAAATAGGATATTAAGTGCCTGGCATGAAGTTTAATATTAACTTCATGTCAGATGCATTCCTTAAACACATAAGTAACCATACACTCAAGGCTGGCAAAGAAGCAAACTGAATGAATTCTTGTTCATAAGATCATCTGTGTCTCTAGGTATGATCCAGACACCCTCTTCCAGCTTTACCCTACAATTATCAAGGGTCAAACGCAAAGAGGTTGTGAGGTGCTTCAAATTCATTCATGAAAAATGAGCCAAAATCCCTCAACTAAGTTAAAAGCAATGTCTTGGCTGCCTGCATTTATCCACTGATTTAATTTAGATGTTTGTTTTCTTTGTGTATTGATGGATCTTGGGAAAGTATTGGAAATCCTTACACTGTTAAAGGACCACCTGAATGCAAAAACATTCAACAAAAATCAAGCCCAGTAGAGTCTTTCTAAAAGATCATACATACACCCTCTAGACTCTTGACAGTACTCACCATACACCCTGCAGGTCAAACTAGCTTTTACTGAAATTGATGGATTTAAGATTTAGCTCATGGACAGAAGATCCTATGAAACCATGAATATCACATACTGTCTTGGCTAAGTCTCACATTATTTATCCCCTATAAGCTAGGAAACCCAGCTGTATGCAAATCTTCTCTGCAAGATGAACTCAGAAGGCTCTTCTAGGCCACAGAGACTGGGGTGAAAGCCCTGAAGTGATTTTGCTTGGAGATTTCCACCCTGTACTGGGCTTAGGAACTTTCACCTTTGGTGACAGCTAAGCATAGACAAAGCCAGATAGCAAGAAAAGCCAAGCCGGGCTGCAAGAGGGAAGACAGGCTTCAAAACTGATCATGTCTTGGGGACATGAGAGGCACAAAGCCAAGATAAATAATCTAATGAAAACCAATCTGCAATAGATTTGTAGCTCCCAAACTTTTGGGGCCAATACTCTCTTGCTGAGTACCACCTGTACCAATCTGCAATATCTCATTATTAGCTGAAAAATCATGCAGGACATGTACAAGTAAAACGGGCCACTTAACTTGGATGTGCAGAATAGTTGCAGACACCTGTAATAATTATAAGTTATATAAACTTGTAAACCAACACATAAAATCACTAACACACAAACACTAACACTTACAAAATAAAACATCCCCCAATCATGTGATTTAGGAGCACAACTCCAACAGAGCCCACAAATAGCCAAAGGGCTGGAATTTGTGTCTCCTATGACTCATGGGAGGTAGACAGTCCTGCAGAGCTAAGCTCTGATTTAAAGCTGAACTGCATCCAAAGCTTTATCTTTAGGTGTGCCAAAAGAGCACAGCAGCCAAGGGGCTGGGCCTAAAACAACAGCACTGAAATTACCACTAGGTGCACTGAGGGCAATGGGAAGAATTAGCTCCACATCACAGATGTGTGCACCAGGATTGTCACAAGAGGCAAGGGAGATGTTTGCCTTCCACCCAGGCAAGGGAGGACACAGCACTAGAGTAGACTCAGTCCTCTAACAAGCCATTTCATCTAAAGCAATGACATAGGTAACAGTAATAAACTCTTGTATGCTTGGTGAGGTGAAATTATTGAAAGCTCAGTTAGACGCAGGAAGATAAATGCATCAGATAAATCCATTGTCATGCAATGGAAAGACTAAGAATTTGCTACAGTTTTGGCAAAGCAAGAGGTGCCTGGATGGAACAAAATACTCAAGATCAGCCTGATTAAAGGAAGTAAGCAGTGGTTTCTGGAGGACCCACAGAAACCTCTAACCAGGAGAAATATTATTTCCTCTAACAGAAAACAGCTGTTCAGCAGCATCAGTAGAGGAAGATAAATCTAATAGGAAGACTGGCCCATCTGGAGTCTCAGTTCTGCTATAGATCTGCAGATGGTGTGAATTAACATAGTTTCAAGAGAGTTCTACAAAACCAGATGACATGAGATGATGATCAGTTCCGAGTCTTTAGCCAGTGGTAGTTATAAAGAATTATTAATATTTTACGAGACTTTGATGCAAAGCACCACTGAAGATATAGGAGAAAACACAATTTAACCAAGGTACTACAAAATGTTGGGCAAGCCATCTGAAAGCTTTCAGGTAAGCTGCAGAATATGGTGCAAAGCTGTTCTGAAAGGTAGATACACCACATAATGATACAGAGAGCAAAGAGCAGCTACTTAAATATGAACTCTTTGGGCAGGATAACTAAGCTGGCTGAAGAAACTGAAATTTGTTATTTAGAATTAATCCAGTTTCAATGGCTGCATTAAAAGAAACAGCAGGATCTCTGCACACCAGTAAAACAGTGCAAGGAGAGGCAGATCATGCTACCAAACCACTCTCTGAAAGCTTGCTAGAAGGATGGATGAAGAAGTATGGAGGAAAGAAGAATGGATGAAAATAGAGTTTTATTAGAACAAATGAGAAATACAACCAAAACAGTCTCAAGTCCGCCCTGTGCAGAAGAGGATCTGAACTTTGACAAGACACTTCCATTAGCGTACGTATCAACCGGCAGCATTTCTCTAGTCTGAGTTGCATCTCATTTGCTACCTAAATCCATGGTACTCCTGCACTTCCTAGCCCCCAAATGTGGTTCCCTTCTTAGAAAAAAAGGAGTGCCACCAGTGTCACATCACCAGCACATTGGTTATCTGTGTCAATACTTTAAGAGCATTCAGCAAACAGCGGTCACTATGCACATGTGACTGGAAAAAACACAAACAAACAAAACCACAGAATGATTACTGATCCCAGGACTGGCAGACAATTCTCTCATAGGCTGGTTAAACTGAGGACATTGACAGACAAAAAATGCACCTGTGTTTTAAGAACTGCATGTATCATAACTAAGTTACTACTTCCAGGGCTTGGCAAATTCCAGTCAGGCTCTTGCCTTTAAGACAGATCTAAAACTCACACTCGACTTTTGGGAAGTATGGAGCACCCTGGATTGCAAAGAACTTGCTTCTGTTTGTTGCAAGCATGATGGAAGGTTAGAAGGGAGAAACATGAATGTGTGTAGTCACCTCAAATTCCACCATTGCTTTCTTCATGCTCTCCACATCAAAGATCATCTTAATAAGATCTTGGATTGGCTTAGCAAGTTTTGATTTTGTCCCAGCACCTACTGTCAGTTTCCTGACAGCTTCTTCATCCTGGAAGGTAAAAATAGTATCAGAATTAGCAAAATCACAAAGGATAAAACTAACAGGCTGGCTGCCATGGCAACAACTCAAAACCAATTTAGTGTATGCATACTATGACTAGCCTGAAGTTCACAGGGAGCGTGGGACATTGCTCTGACATTCTGGAACAAAGTGGGCTTAAAAAACCACCTATTCAGTAATTTGGCAGATTTTATTTGAAGAGATGGCACTGTAAAAAATAAGCAGAAAGTAGAATTAAGGGAATAGGAACTCTTTGCATCTCTGCTTTACCTCAAGCAAGTATTAATTACTTTTTCTGCAAGCTTTCTGCTGCATAGAGACTTTTGTATGAAAAAATGACTGTTTACTTTGCTGCTTTTATGACAAAATAGATGTAATAACTAGTTTCACCAAGTTTTTGCAATAAAAACTGTCATAGATGTGTACAGGAATCACCAATTAGCCATAATACCATCTCGATGCCTTCATGGAGAGAGCATTACACGAATAAATCATCAGCCAGGTGCTTTGAGTAACACTGTACATTACACTGAAACAGACACTTTGCCACTGCAATATTCAAATTTCCAGAATTAAAGCCAAGCTTCGAGTGCTTTGCACTGAAAGATGACATCCATTAATCTGGCCCCAGAAAAACACAACGTCTTGAAAACATGTTCTCTGGCAACTTTATAGCTATTAACAGCATTCAACTATTTAGTCTGAAAATAGTTCAGGTTACAGGTATGCCTTTAAATAAACACACAAACCCCCACTGGAAAGAAGGAAGAGAATTCTTATTTAGCTTAGCTGTCTAAATAGCCAAATCTTACTGGCAGTGAATAATCTCTCTTTCCCAGCCTGCTCAATACATGCACTAAGTGGAATGCTGCATAGGAGTTGCTTCAGCATTTGGGAGGATTTTGGAGGCAGCAGACAGATGAGAAGCATCTATTTTAAATTTTAAAAAATCGAGTTTTCAGACAGAATGTATGTGAACTGACTGCTGAATTAAGTTCAAATTAATATCCCTAAAATTACAGAGTAAACAGGAACAAGCATTGAAGGGACATCAGACTTGATAACAGAAAACTCCTTAATTTCCCTACAGGTCTATTTTAATGGATGGTACTCCTTGACATACAGCCCTCCCCTGTAGCACAGAGAATATGCACCAGCTGCACTTCATTCCCCTGGTTTGTTAAGTGAAAGTGATCCAAGAGCAAGCACAGAACAGAACAGCGACAGCAAGGAACCTCAGCAATGCTCCACCTGGGACAGGGGCATTTCAGGGTTACCTGTCCGTAATCTATTTCCAGTGGGTAGAATTTTTTGGGATATTTAGTGAAGTTCTTTGAATGCCAAGAATTGCCAGTTTTCTCTTCGTACAAATTCAGGAAGTGTTCGACGGCATCTTCTTTTGATGGCATCTGCTCCAGCTTGTTACTCCCGATTACAGTGCCCACACGGCCCCAGGATCTGAACACCCAGTATCTGGAGAAACGGAATGGGAGAAAAGAACAGGCATCAGCTACTCCAGTGCTATCAGCCATTTGCATACCACTCATTTTATAGAACGCATTCTTTTACCAGTGATTGTGGGAAATCAACAGAGGAGTCACCACATGTCCAAGAACTGGCGTGAAAAATGCCCAGTGTTAACACACCAGAAACCACAGCCCTGAGGATAAATGGGTGCCCAGCAGGAAAAGAGAGGCTAACATCTCTTCAGTCAATGTTTTGCAAATACAGATCTCCAGACTATTGGGGTCATATATTTGAAAAACAAAGACAACGCATCTTCAAGCCTCAGGCCCCGGAGTTCTGTATTTTAGAGAACCAGAAGTAAATCAAGTATTTGTTTATACTACTGACACCGCCTTGGGTGAGCTTCTGTAGTATTTATGGAGATACAATCAGCCAACCTTTCCAATATGTCATATACGAAATGCAGCCACTGAAATCCCTCCATGTACTGAATCCCAGGCTTGATACAACCTCACACACACGAGGCAGCAACAAGAGCTTATTACAAACATGGTAAAGTGCAATAAATCTGGAGCTGAACCACAGTCACTGCTACCCTGGATTTCTGTGTCACTTATGTGTTTGGCACGGGCAGTTTCATTTTAAAGAACTTTCTCAATCTCTTCATCAAATCAGCAATGCAACCATTGGACAGCTCTGCCATGCACCCATTGAGACTGGAAAGCTAAACACACAATCAGCTCCTGACTACTTCATGCATTTTGTTACGCTTCAGGGCACACAATTCAGGATTACATTGTGGTAGAACAGCCAGAATCTGGTTTTGTTTCCCAAGGTTACAGCTCTGAAATTAGAAGACAAAATTGACTTAAGAGAATATGGGGGGAAAAATCCCCACCTTAGGTTTTGTCAACACCACAAAGAATGTCTCCATGCAGAGCAGAGATTTCTCCATGGGTGGCTTGTTTGGAAGGTTTGGAGGAGTTCTTTTAGTTTTGGTTTGGTTTCTTTTGTTTGTGTTGTAGTGGGGTTTTTTTCAAATAACTATCCCAATCCATTATCTCCCCGAAGACATTTTACTCGTACGTGGCTTTTGGAGTGTCAAAAATCCAGTATTTATTAGAAAAAAGTGAACAAAAGTATTTCAAAGGAAAACTAAACTCACCTGTTCTCTCTGTCATCCTCTAGCAGCTGCAGTTTATAATAGGAGTTTGTTCCTTTCACAATATCTACTAGTCCCAGGGTTGCACTGAAAATTTTCCCACCTTTTTCAAAGACATGAGCAGAATCCTCCAAACCTGCAGAGAAGAAACAAATTAGAACACAGAGGAGGAGGTTACTGTTTTAGCTCTCCCTCCTGCATTTGCACTCATCCAAATGTTTCATGCAGCAGTGTGATTTAATAAAAATACTGCAAAACCAGTGACCACACAGCTCATTCAAAACTACTTGGAGCATGTTTTAATGAATTGTGAGCACGCACCTTTAGAAAAACTGGAGCGAACATCAATCCTAACTAGAGGAAAAAAAAATTGTAACCTTTGATAGAGGATAATCTGAAATCTAGGATCTAACACTACTGAAGGAATCCTCAGGAGAGATGCAGCTCTGCAGGCGTCACATTAGCAAATGGACTGAAAACCAAAGGCTGGCCTTGGATGCAGTCCAAATTGTCAGAACATCCATGCCCCACAGGTTTGGAGAGCAGCATCACTAGATGCTCATGCCAAACCTGTGTCCTCTGCTGGCTTGGCCTTTATTCACTCCACTGACAGGAGATCCTAAAGCTGAACAAGGTGCACGCCTTAGTTTAAGGGGTCCTTCTGAAGAAAGCTGCACTAGAAAAGCCTGGAATATCCAGCCTTGGATGTCAATCAATATGCTTCCTTTGATAGCAAGGAAAACGGTCTAAAAAATCATGCTCCTTTATGGAACCCTCACCCTTTCACAGAAAAACCCTTTTGCAAAGCATCACGCATCCTGAAGACTGTGGGTGGTGCGGGCACAGGCACTGTTATCACTCACCAGAATCAGGGTCTACTGCTGCTCCACCCTTCACTGTTAACTTCATTTTCTTTTCAGACTTGCTAGGTCCTGCAGTGAAAGACAGTTAATTTTTTTCTTAGGTGAGCAACACAATCTGACTTGAATCAACCTTAAATTATCTGTTTGCATAATTATCACCCTAAAGTGAATCAGATTCCCAGTTATGAGCACACTGACTCTAGTGGCTTTTTTTACCTAGCTCTAGCAGCCAAATCACAGCCCCCACCCCACCAAGTAAATGAGAAATCAGATTTCCCCAGATTCTCTCCATCTATTTCTTTTCTCCTGGCCCCAAGGGATGGACTGTACCATTTTTTCACCTGCACTGCAGATAAACACAACCACAAATGTGAAAGTGGGATTTAAAAACCTCACAGGGCATGGGGAGTGTTTGGATTCCCTGGGGATGCGACTGTGGTGAGACAGTCTGGCAATAACACACCCAATTGTATGACAAGAAACCTCCACTTGGAGGACACAGAGAACGGTTCCGAAGAGAAGTGAGCAAATGTGATGGTTTTGTTCACCATCCAGGGTTAATAATGCAAGCTGTCTATGGCACTGGTGAGCAATGCCACCAATATTTTTCCTCCTCTGTTAAGAAAAGACTCAGTGCTCTGGACTCCAGTATTTTCTCACTTGCCAACACCCCCTGTGTAAAACCTGTCATTTTGGTGTCCCAGTACCTCTCTGGAGCTGCAACACTAACCCAAACTGGCAGAGAAAGCTGATGTGTTATGAGAAAGAGACTGGACTGATGGCTGGGAGCCTGGGCAGACTGAAGTTGGGGAAACAAGAGCCAGCTCAGGAGATAGTTTCATGTTTACTTAAAGCTAGTCTTGCCCTGAGGTCTATTACATAAACTTATCATGAGAAAAACAGCAGAAAATTCAAGGAAAGGGTAAGGACAGACCATACTCAGGTTTGCTGTGTGCATGCACAGCACTGAACAGGCCTGTGGAGAAATAACTGCTTTGTTCCTCACCTTGTTCTTCTTTGACCTTCCCAGCGCTCTTTGTACTTGGGGGCTTGCTGCTCTTCCCATCCACAGCCATTTCCTCGTGCTCCATTTTCACCTCTGCACCCCAAGGTGAAAGCACATGGAGAGACACAAGCTCCTGGAAGTCCTTGCTGGAAGATTTCACATCCTGAAGAAACGCCTCTGAGACCACACGAACTTTGGCCTCCTTCACTTCTTCCATCTTCTTGCTCATTTTCTCCACATCTTCTGCAGAGGCAGAATAGGGAAGGGAGAAAAAAATGCAACTGTGAGGTTTTAGACCTCAGCCTCTCTCTCTGGCCATGATTCAGGGCTCTGTAACAGTTTGTGAAAACAACTCCCACTACATGTTTCATATTCACCATGTTCTTTGGAGAGCCAAGTCTCTCCTTGGTTCAAAGCTGCAGCTTGGGCTAGGGCAGGAACATTCCTGTTTTACCTGGCTGGTCCAGCTCTCCCCTTCCCGGAGCTCAGCTGGAGCTGGACTTACTGATGGATGGGAGCAGATCTCCCACCTCAGCAGTCAGTTTGCACAACTCCAACACAGAGCAAGAGCAGACTCTAAGCTGCCAGCAGAGCAAACAAGTGCCCTCAGCTCTGGGCAAGCATGGACACAGCCCCCAGCACCCCTCATCCCAACAACAGTGGCTTGCACACCACCATGGTCTGCACACAAACTCCAGCTGCCACTGACCTACGAGAGCCTTAAGGCACAGCCTGCCGGGTTAACTTGCTGGGTAAGCAAAACTCAAACAGCACACATCTGTCTTTACTTTTCCAAGCACACCCAGGCCATGTGTGCACACAAAACACTCCCCCTAATCCAAACACTGATCCCCAGACAGCTCTGAGGACAAGTATCCTCTGTAATCTGCTCAGCTCTGTTACCAGAGCCACCAGTAACCGAGGCATGGCTGCTCACTCTGGGTGCTGATGCACAGGGTGGCCTTGTTAGCTGTTGTCGTCATCTTTCCTCCCAGGTCCTCCACGATGCTCTTCACCTCCTCCTTGTTCTTTGACAGCTTCCCAACAACCAGGATCTTCATGTTGGTCAGTGGTTTGTCTAAAGGTTTGGAAATGACATGTTAGCAACAGGCACAGAGTCCCCTGGACAAACAGCGAGCACAAAGGGACAGCATCCCCCCCCTCTCTGTACAATCAGCTCAGCTGGCAGGGAGATGAGGGGCCAAGCAGGTCTGACCTGTGCTAAGCAAGCAGAAGAGAGTTCCCCTTCCCAGAGGAAAGGCAACAAAGCTCAGCAGCTGCCAACAAACAGAAGGGATGGAAGACAGGGAAATGGTATGTAGGCATATTTGCCCTTTTCTTGGTTTGTTTTGTTAAGTAAAAAGACTCAGTCTGCTTTCAGCACTGTGCTACTAGGGACTGTGCTCTGCTTCCCTTTTCTTTTGATGCCTGGATAGCATGGGAGAAAGTCACTGTGACATGAAAACTCCTGCCTTTACAAAAGGAAATCTTTTTCTGAGGGTCTGCAGAGAGAATTATCTCTCAAGCAACACTGTTCCAGTCTTGATCTTACAGACAGTAAAAGGTTCTATCATGCAAACCCCATAAGAAGTCAGGAGCAAACTGGTAACCATCTGGGGCTCCATCACATTGTGTTAACATTGCACTTCAGGCTGGTCCAGGACATGGCAGGTGTCTAGGAGCATGTTTGCACTGCTAAAAGATAAATGCAATCAACTTTGATTGACCAACCGAGGGTTGTGCTTCCTCTTCTCCCCTCAACTCAGATTAGTTCGGTTGTTAGCAAACAAAGCAACCTGGCTTTAAATCCAGTCAACCTTTCGAGGTTACTTTCAGAGGACTCTGGGGCTGGAATCAATTTGCTGATCAGAAACAAGACCTGGGTTACTTTGTCTTCATTGCTAAAATAACACAATCTGGCTAAAGTTAACTGCAGAATTACTCCCACCTTTTTAACCAAGTAACAAATAATGCTCTGCAACCAAAACTATGGCCAGAACTAGAAAGGCTGAATAAGAAAGAAGTCAGCACAGTTCTTAACAGAGAGGCTTTATCACCAAAGCATGCAACTCATTCCAGCAACCTACAGGGAGTTTCTTAAGTCCAACCTTTTGCCCGTTTGTGGGCTGGAGACAGCACATCTATTTTGCATAAGGGGAGTCAGTGATTGGTAAAGCCAAATCTCAGTAGATGATTTAGAAACAAAACAAATCCCTGAAAAACCCTCCTGCCCTTAAAACCTAAAATTATGTGGAATATTTGGCATTATGGACATCCCTGGATGGTCCCCAAGAAACCAAGCAAGGCAGCATTTTGAAACAGGTCTCCCCTGAGACACAATTTGCAACATCAGCCTTTACATTTCTGATTCACTGCATACACATCATTTCCTCACAATCAAGAAATACCCAAAATGATCTGTGAGTAAACAACAGGACCTCAAGGCCATGACCCCAAGTGACCCAGCGTATCAGGGCCTGCCCGTGCTAGGAAGATGAGGCACGTGAGACACTTTTTTACCAGGACAGCTCTGCCTGCTTGAGGGCAGGAGAACAGTGGGACTGTTCAGGGTGGCACATTGTCTGGCTGGGAATGGCAGCCTGAACATCATCCTGAACTCCACCAACCCATGCCCAGCCAAACACGTACCTCTGGGTGCAGACACAGTCTCTGACAAAGGAGCAGATGCGGAGGGAGGAGGTGCCGAGTTCACAGCCGCAGCATCTGGAGGGAACACCCTGTCCTGCTTTTTACATTTAAATTTCTTCAGGTAAGGTATTTCCCGAAACTCCTGTGGGATGGAAGCATAAACAGAGTTTAAAACCAACAAATATTGTTATCAGATTGAAAGGACAAATTGAGCACTAGCCAGATGTTGGCATTTACTGTACGTCTTGGAAATTATTTTCGAGATATTCACACTAAGCTGGACAAAACCTCACTTTACTGAGAAAACAAAGCTGGAAGAGGGTAAATGATGAGTTTCTAATCAAATCAGCAACATCTCTTTCAGTTTAGTGTTGCTGGAAAAAATATTATTTATTTATGCACTAGCTGCCTGCTCCTGGAGCAATGTGGCTGTGACAGGACTTCCCCACTGTCACAGCTGCTCAGCGCTGCAGCACACTCTGCTCTCTGGCATCCAGCACTGACTGCTGCTTGTTCAATCAGTTCAGAAATGTGCTTCAGAACATCAAATATGCAGGGAACACCCACCTTTGGGATCACCCAGTCTTTCCTGCTGGGAGTCTGCGTTTTAGCAACGCACTTGGTCCAGGCAGTGATGTCCCCTGAACAGTAATAAGCGTCACTCTTGAACACAAACTGCCCCTTGCACTCCTCGCAGGGCAGCAGAGCTCCAAATGCCATCCCATCTGCTACTCGGTCCAAGATCTAAAGCAACAAAGAACACAGAGCAGGTCATGGCAGGAGGAGGCAGGAAGCACACGCACCGTTACCCTGGGCTGCACAAGAACACAGCTGCCAGGCTGCTGGCACGCAGGCACAGACATTTCCAGCACGTCACACACGCTCTGAACATAAACCAGGCCTCTACCCGCACTGATGGATATATGATGCCTCAGAGGCATGGCACAAGGTTTCTCCTGCTCACACCCCTGGCTCAGCCTCTCCTCTCCAGGAGGGGGGAGGTGATTCTCCCGTCTCTGCTCTGCTCTCATGAGACCCCACCTGGAGAGCTGTGTCCAGATCTGGGGCTCCCACCAGACCAAGGATATGGACCCGCAGAAGTGAGGCCAGAGGAGGGCCACAAAAATGACCAGAGGGTTTGAGCATCTCTCCTGTGAAGACAAGCTGAGAGATATGGGATTATGCAGCCTGAAGAAAAGAAGGCTCCAGTGAGACCTTGTAGGACCTTCCAGGACCTAAACGGGGTCTACAAGAGAGCGGTGAGGCAGTTTTTACAAGGCCATGTAGTGACAGGACAATGGCTTTAAACTGAAAGAAGGTACGTTTAGATTGGATATTAGGAATAAATTCTTCACTCTGGGTGAAGGGTGGTGAGGTACTGGAACAGGCTGCCCAGAGGAACTGTGGATTCTCCATCCCTACAAGTGTTCAAGACTGGGTTGGATGGGGCGTTGAGCAACCTGATCTAGGGAGTGGCATCCCTGCCCATGGCAGGAAGATTGGAACAAGATGATCTTTAGAGTCACTTTCAATCCAACCCATTCTATGAGCTTGTGGTTCAGGAGAACATACCTACCAAACAGCACCTGACCAGGCTGCCATGCCAGAACAGCCAGGAAGGAGACCAGCTACTGCATTTGAGCACATGAGTAGGTAGGTGGGAATGTAGGCTCAGACAAGTCCAGGTTTTCCTGCCTAAGAGTATTCCATGACCATTTTGAGTCTAGACACTTCCCACACCCCAGCCCACACTCCTTAAAAGAGTCTTGATAAATACAAATACTTAAAGCAGTATGTGGCTCTGAAAGAGAGCAGACTTTCACAAGTTACATAGACTGAAACGGACTGTTTTTAGAAAAGAAACTGGGAAAGAATTTGTACAGGTTTTGCTTCATTTTGCATAATTTAACAGTTGAGGGAGGCAATGTGAAGTGCCTTAACTAACCTGCTCACGAAGAGCCAGCACCAAAAAAAAATATGGACCACTTTGAGCATAGCAGAATAAAAGCACTACACCACGACTAAGGTGCTGAATTCAGCATCACTCACCACCACACCGCCCTTCACAAGCAAGTGTAACAGCGGTACCAGAGTCCTGGGATAGAAGGACTGGGCTTTGCACCAAATTTCCTTCTTAAATTTTATGTTAGGAACATTCTTCAGACTCGTGGACCTTGCAGCAACATTGGGTCAGGTCAGCTTCACCGATTCCAAGACCCCGCACACACGCAGAGCAACTACAACCAACTCACGGCATTCTCCCCAGAGGGGACCTCCTGCTTGTTGGCGATCAGCAGCTCTTTCAGGTCATTAGTGGAGCAGACCTTCCTCAGCTCATCCTTGATGCCCCAGATCAGCTCCGTCTGCTCCTGTTGACAGAACCCAGCAGCTTAGAAAGCAATCAATTGCAAGTAGCTAAGAACACTCCTAAAACCGCAGTATGTGCACAAGGTTTTAGCAAGTCCATGTTATCTCAAACACAGATTGTGAGATTAAGAGCTCCAAGAACCAGTAACTCTACCAAAAGGGAGGGTCACACATTTTACCAAACACCTAAAACAGATCCTTAAAGTCACATCCTTCAAATGTCAGTGACCTTACTTAGAAAGCTCTCAACATTCTTTGCAAATTTCACCTACCTAGCTGACACTGAGAACAGTGGGGATGTAGCTGCATGTGAGCCTTCCATCAAAAACAAAAATCAGAAATGCTGAATACCACTGTTCTTTTTTTAAGATAACTAAGCATTAGAGGAATTTCTACCAGATCAGACACCTGCAGCAGTGTGGAAGGGCATGCACATTCTTTTGGGCCTTTCTACAAAACTTGAAAGGGTTGGGAGGCAAAGAAGCATCCAAAAATATCTCAGATAGTTTCTGAATGTTATCCGCTGGCTACAGTCAAAAATGTAGTCTGCCCTGGAAGAAGTGGTTGACTGGGTTAAATGGTTTAATTTTCAGTGTTAATGATCATGCTTGATGAAATGCTATCAAAAAAAGTGAACCCAAAGTTAATCCTGATTTACAAAGTGCCTCTATTTGTCCCGAACATCTGCACTGCAGCAGCAAAACCTTAAAAACATCTCAGCTGGAATTTTTGAAAATTAAGGTGCTGCCAACACAACAAAAAAGAAAACTTTCGTTCAAAGCCAGAGACACTGTTTCACTACAGCTCCATTAAGACTTCAATTGAAGCAAAAGCAGCTTGTTAGTTCTTTTTCTTGGGAACTTTCAATAAATACAAAATTCCTGAAGCTGTACTGGGAGTTCTTCCCACAATATTCTAGAAAGTGAAAGGTAGAAAGCTGTGATCTATCACAATTTGTACCCAAGAACTGAACACATCTCCTCACAGGGTGAAAAAGATTTGATTTTTCATTAATCTAGTTGTGCACTTTCTCTCTATTTAGTTTTTACAATGAGCTATTTATTGTTTTCCAAGCTTTTCTGCAACAGTGCTTGGGCTCCAAGCTTCAGCCACCACAGCCAGATGACACAAGAAGGAGCACAGAACCAGCCTCTCAGAAAAAAGGCATTTAACCTAATCTATTTAAATCCAATAAGCACAAGTCCTAGAGAACATCCTTCCTGTCTTTTGAGAGAAAAGGGCAAGGTGAATTGCCTTCAGCAAAGCCTCACTGACAGGGCACCTCTTGTGCCAGGACACAAGGACCGTCTGTGCTGCAACTGCTCTCTCTGGGTACAAGGTACTGCCTTCTCTAGAGGCTACAGCTCTTCAGCTAGTGCCTGACACTGCACTCTTCCAACAAAGCACTTCTTAGGTCGTGAGCAGCTAAAACTCACCTTCAGCTGTTTTTCCTGCTTTGATTCTTTCTCTTTTTCTTTTTTCTGCTTCTTTTTCACAGTCACGTTTCCATCTACCTCTTCTCCTTTTCTCTTTCTAATAGAGAAAAACAAAACAAAACCACGCACACATGAAAGGAAGTTATTGAAATGGCTGTCCAGCAGTTACCAGAGCTCAGATTACTGACTGCAGATATCTGCAGAGGCTTGAATATCCTCAGTGTTGGCAGGCAAACCCATTTTTCAAATTCCTCAGTGCTAGATTATAGACGTGCACTTGGTTCTGCAATGTGAGCTGCCTCAATCAGGTCAGTCACACTTAGAGGTTTCCCACGGGGTAACCATACAGTGTGGGAGAAGAGCATGTGGAAGACTGCAGTATTCTCAGGTATATTCATTTACACCTGTATCAGTTACACCAAAGGCATACCTAAGGATCACTGAACAGCTCTCCAAGTCTGGGGAGGTGTAGCAACGCAGGTTAAAAGACCAAAGTGCCTTTCAGCTGAATCAACAGCTTGATCAGCTTAGACAGGCTATTTGGAAATAAAGGACAGCAAACATGGTAACTTTAGGGAGCTAACACACTGGGAAACTAGGTATTTCCCATCTAGTTTCTCTTCAGACTGGAATTAAGTCAGGCCTATGAAATCAAACAGGTGCAAGTTTCTGCTTGGAAAATGCTTTCAGGCTCACAGTGCTTTTGTGATGTACTGTTGGGAGTTGCGTGTGTGTACTTTTATTGCTATTTGCTAGGCCTTAGAGCTGAAGGGAGAAGTTACAGAAAACACTGCTCAAGAAAGACTAGGAAAAGAAAGCCAAATGAAAACTGGGGGATTTTGGCAGACTTCAGAGTGACAAGGGACCTCAGAGGAAGATCATTTATGTTTCCAGAGTCATGTCATCCCCTTCATCTGCCTGGAGTGTGTGTTCTCCTTGTGAGGACACCAAGGGAAATTTTGCCCCAGCTGAGATAGGACGGGCCGGCAACTCGAGGCAGAGAGTGAACACGGCTTGGATCTCACACTCCATTTTGACAGAGCTGCTTTCTGTTATGAAACATCAGCCAGGTTTCTTCTTAAGAAAGCCCCTCTCAACTTTGTAAGCTGTGGCTGATGGTTAAGTCATGAAGGTGACATTCGCAACTTCTCTCCTGCTTACAAGTTCAAACAGTTCACTTTCTAGGACTTGGCTCCCATTAAGACTAACTCTGTATGACAGCTATAAAGCTGCTCCAGGAGGATGTCAGGAGGTACTCTCCTCCCGGAGACTCCTGCATGAGACCTGCACATTCTATTAACTGTCCTGGCCCTAAAATTAGGCTAACTGCTCATTTTATTTGCAGTGGCCACAACAGCCCACCATTAGCACCTCTAAAAAATCTATGGTTCTGAGTACTTTGCAAGACTTTTTGAGGGGCTGGTTTTGCAGAAGAGCTCATTTTCCAGCTGTGCCCCTGCCAGGTCCCATCAGTGTGGGGGGAAACAGACACACTGTGCTGCCAGCAACTGCTTGAGAAAAACTCTATGCTGTGTTCTAAATCAGCCAAGCGGCAACCAACATAGCAGGACTGGCTCCAGCACACACAGAGCAGTGCCTCCAAAAGTCCCCAGGCCAAGCAAGTCTTCTCTCCTCCTCAGCTGCAGCCCCTGCAGGGGGCAGGACCAGAGCATCCACTGAGCCCCCCCAGGAGGGTAATGATCTGTACAAGTTTTAACAGAGCCAGGGGTACACAACAGAATATGAGAAAAACTTATCAGCCTGAGTGCAAAGCATTCTGCTGCACCTTCCCAAAGCAGGGGTTTAATGATGCAAGTGCTTAGGAGGGGTGCCCAGCCCTTCGTATCTGCAGAGTCTGCTGACAGTCAGGTGCCTCCAGCAAGCCAGCACTCACTCCCACAATGTAATTTGTCTCCTAGTCCCCAAAAGGAGCAAATCCAGCACAGCAGCTGCTGGAAGGCGATCACTCTGCTGAGAGGCCCTGTGACCCGGGGAAAGCGTCCAAATTCCAGCAGCCACTCACACTTTTGGCAGCTTCTCCTCACAGTCAAGGGGACAGCAGTTGCTCTCACAGACAGAGTGATTACTGTACCTGCTCCAGCCACTAGAACAAACCACGGAGGAAGAGGGATCATCCCAACTGCAGAGAGGCATAAAGCTGTTGTCACCACCTTCTCTTTTGTGCCTGGCTATGCCCAAGGCTAAAGCAAACACTAATCGTTTTAAATTGCCTGGAGAAGGGAAGGGCAAAGCTGAATTCATCTTGCATCTTCCCAAAGCAGCACATTCTAGAGCAATCAGCAAAACACACCCTCACTGACACATATCAAGATGCACACAAGGATCTTCCATCCTGGGGCCCCAATACTGTGGTGTTGCTCACAGCAGTGGGGTGCTACTGTGTACACCCTTTCTCCTGCTGGGGAAGGGACAGTCTTACACCTCTGACAGGTACAGCTCAATAGCTTGCCTGGAAGGACTGGTACTTCCCAGGCAATGCAAACCACTTCTCACTGTGGAGGACACACGAGATTTATTCCAACTTCTGAGAAGACGAAGAGGGAAGTGAACTGTCCCACTCTAGCCTCGCCCTTCCTGACCATCTACTCTATTTTTCACATTCCCCTCTTCCCCTCCCTACAGTGAAAAGGTGGAAAGGACAGTCACAGCAACCTTGGATAAAGCCAGGAGCCCACCAAGGGAGGAACAAGAACTCCACTTTTCACCTCCTCCCTGTAAAGCACTGCCAGACTGTTGGTGACCTGAGCACTTAGCATTTGCCTCAGGCAACCTCTGCAGCTAATCCAGCGCTGCATGACATCTCCAGTGTGACACTTTGCTCCTGTCCTGGGCAGCAACTCCACCTAAACATTTGAGGCAGAAAATACAGGAAGTATTACAGCTCAGAGCAGGAGGGCAAAACACACACTGCCAAAGAAATACTGCCAAAAGCAGCTTGCAAGCTGCTACTGCATTTCCTACAGCAGCATACAGGCATTCACTCCACAGAGAAGCTGTAGGCAAGGACACAAGATCCTCCTTTCCCAGGTCTGCAGAGTGCTGGTGCTTCAGCAGGACAGCCCCATAGCCCAAGGGAAGGTTGCATGTCTCACCCAGAACTGGCTGAGGAAAGGAGCCAGGATCCTTGCATTAAATCTTCCCATATTTGGCCTTCACAAGGAATGGATTTTCCAACTTATTCTTGGTAGCCCTGCTCAGCACCTCACCCCTCTCATTTGGAAAAGGCACATCACAATGCCACTCTTACAGAAAGGGCTGACAGGGCAGTCCCAAAGTCTGAGATTCTCCTTGGAGTATGGGCTGGACATGCAGCAGCAGCACCTGAATTTGGATGTGTCACATCTGAATTGCACAGACTTCTGAGTCAAGATGCAATTTGAACACAGCACAATTAGAAATATCTTTAAAGATCATTTTGAGACTCTCACTTGCAACAGACACTAACATAATTTCTGCAAGAGGCTGTAACTTCTGTTGTTAATTTCTGTTATCTGATCAAATGCACAAAGTGAATTATCTGAGGTAACTGCATCTCATTCAAGTTTCTGGAGTGTTCTTCTTTTGGCTTCTCCATAACTCCTGTGCTTTCTTGGCAGCAAAATCACCAGACAGTTAGCACACCATACCTCTCCACTCATGCTGTTTATTTACACTCTCGCTCATGCAGTTTGTTTGACAGACAACTATTTTTCCAATTGACCCTTGCCACCCTTGGCTCAAGCACACAGCCCAAAGAGCAGAAGGTAGGGGAACGTAAGAGCCAGCCAGCACCTTCACGGTTGAGGGGCTTGTTCAGCGACTGCTTAGAAAGATGACACATCCTGCTGCTTTTCTGGTGTGAAGTCCTGGTTCACATTACTCTACATCACCAGTGCAAGCTTTTTTTCCACTGCAATTCTAGGCTTTTATTTACACAGTGACTTGGCAAATTACTTTGTGGCCTTTCTTTACAAAGCCTTCATATTTTGCATCCCAGAAGTGGCCCAGAAAAGCAGAGTCAGGGCAGACAAGAGAAGCACTTACACAGTCAAATCTCTAGAGCTTTGCTGAGGACGTGGGAGAAAACTACAAATAACCCTATTAAACTCACTGTTCTAGGACAAAGCAGAACTCGCATCTCAGCACAAAAAGCAAAGGATTGCTTGAAAAGCTTTAAGTGCACTAAAATACTGCACTTCTGCTTACACCAAGCAATGCACACAGAGGTAAAATCCCTGCACGGAAGGACAGCAGGCTGCTCAACAGATGCACACAGCTCCTCTTGGTCTCTGCCAATTCAGCTGAGTGAGGTGAACAGAACCTGACAGGGCTCTGGCCAATGCCCCCATCCTGTGGCACTGCAGGACCACCCCACAGCACCCACACCACTGCCAAATGCTTCTGGAGCAGTGGCTTGCCAAGCAACTGCACACCACACGCATCAGCTGCACATCTGAAGGACCAATACTGACAAAGACTGCACAGATTTGACATGGCCACGGCTTCTCAGAACAGACATCAGCCTCACTGGATATTTTTCACAGTGAATCCTTGCAAAAGCAAAGCTGAATTCAGTCTAAAATGTAGAGAAGCCCAATGTTTTCCAATGACAAGATCTTATTTGTAGGATCCAGAAATACCTTATGTTCCTTCCTCCACAAGGGCAATGCAACACTGGTTTGTGTTACGAAGCATGACTCTAGGCAAAGTCATTTCAAGAACAAGTAACAAAAGCCTTCATTAACAAAGAAAGATTCACAAAGCTAGCAAGTCACCTGGAAACACTTCTCTGTCAGTACAAGTTCTGTCAACAGCCTCCACTGAAAATCTCAATGCAAGGCAATGGAATTTCAGACATACTATAAAAGATTCAGCAAACAAAAGCATCCAAGTGTAAGCACTACATGGCCAATAAACACCATTATCAGATTGAGTGCCTGTCACAGATCAGCAGCTCATAGATAAGAGATGTCAAATCAATTCTCTAACAAGTGGTTTGAGCAGAGAAACCATTGCTGATAACAGTATCACACAAGGAGATGCAGAGCCCAGTATCCATTTTTACTACGCAGGCATTATTTTATGGTTGAAAGCCCTACATCAGCCTTCCAAGTCACAGCTGCAGGTCTCTGCATTGCCTCAAGGCAGTCACAGGGGGCAACTCGACTGCACGTTCCCAGGGACAGGGAATGTCTGTTGTCATCCGCCTGAGGTCACAGGAAGGACCAAACCCTCCTACTACCAATATTCTTTTAACAGAGACAACAACATCCCGTAACATTTAGCATGGATGCATTTAAAGGCAATGGCTCCTCCAGACAACACAACTTCTTACACTAACCACCTACCCTTCACTCTTGGTAGCTGGAAGCTGCTTCTTCAGAGTTTCTTTATCTTCAGCTTTCAAGATGCTGAAGCCCAGCAGCTGGGTAGCCCCGTAGGCCGGGAGGAAGCCCAGCTCTGCTCGGCGGCTCACAAAGCAGTCCGGGTGGTACCAGTTATCTATCATTCCCAGCTGCGGCTTTTCAGGATGCACCATCTTCTTGGAAATCCGGATCTGGCCCTGAGGTAGATTAAAGTGACACAAGAGCAATCGTTAGGCCATTCTGGAAGGAGCAGGATGTTAACAAGTTACCAAAATGATGCTTCCTAAACATCTGTAAAACAGTAACAGTTCTTCTCAAAACAAAAGTCTGCAACTTTTGTTCAAGCCCTCTCACTACAGTTCCTCTGCTTTCTTCAGTACTTGCTAGGTTGAAAAAGTCACCTTTTTAGGTAGTTTTCTGTTCAAAATCCACTCAAACTCGGTAATCCTGTTGTCTTTATTCCAACTTCCAGTAAGCTTTACCAAGTGAAACTCATATGAACAAGCCTCATAAAAGCAAATCTAAAAATCAACTTTATGTCCCTACCACTCAAATATCAATGCCAATATGATCTTATCCTGTCTTACTGCAAATTACTTTTCAGATGTCCAACAAGTAGCTGGTTTGCAGTCCCAGCAACAAGCAGGAAAAGCTGCAGTTTGTGGTGTTTGTCTTGCCACAGAAATGCTGGTGAGCAGCGTTCCCAGCCTGCTCTAAGACCCAAGCGAAAGGAGGGATCACCAGGCTTGAAGCCCAGGCTACCATGCCTGAGGGATGCCTTTACTGTCAGCTGTCCAGGACACAGTTACTCCTCAGACAGAGAAATGCAGCTCTGCAAGTGCTTTCCATATGCAGGACAGACAGGAAGCAATTATAAAAGCCACTGTTCGAATTAAAACTGGTGAGAGAAAAGATGAGATGGAGAACTCTTTTACCTTTTCTATCTTCTGCTCACAGCCTTTGCAAGTACTTCTGTTAGACTTGGCATATTCTGCAGCAAAGTCATTTAGGCTTTTCTCAGCCTTACCACCTCCTTCCTGTTCCCCTCCTTTTCCTGGAGAACACAGCAAATACAGAATTTGGCTTTAATATGCATTCCCTTATTTTCTTGTTCTCTGTCCCAGATTGTTAGCAGTCTGCATTAATAAACCTCTGGTGTTCCAGCCACTCATTTGTCCAGAATTTGAATATAGAGCAAGACAAGCAGTCCATGCTCAAAAGCACCAAAGAGCCACCATAACCATGCACTGCACTGAAGGTACCATTAAAACAACATACTGCAACAGCATCTGTTAACATTAAAGAACTGAAAACTAAATACACCAATCGTGATAAGAAACAATAAATGTTTTTCAATATATCTGCCAACTGAGTTGGCTTTTTCCCCTCACTGATTTTACATTCTGGATGATACTGTCAGCATCCTAGCCCTGGAGTGCGGAGACACCTCAGCAATTCTGACATCACTTGCTGAAGGGACATGGACATCAAATCACCATAAAAACAGCCCAGCAAAAGAGAGCACAGTTCCAGCTGAACTCCAAATACCACGAGTAATTCCACCTACCTCCTCCAGTCCCTCCAGTTTCAATGGCTTTCTTGATTTTCTCCTGATCTTCCCACCGAAGCTCAGGAAAGCCATCAATGTCCGTGTGGGACACAATTCGAGCCCGCTTCCAGAAGCAGCTGTAGTGGTGCCAGTGAGGGACTTTGCCATCAAACATGGGCGACTAGGAAAAAAGCACATTAGGCCAAGATGAAATAATTCAAGCAGAATCAAAGGGAAAAACAAAACAAAGCCCAAGATAAAAAGGAGTATCTGGATAAACACATATGATTTCTTTTTCTTTTTTATTTTTCTTTAGATCAAGAGATGGATACTATTTAGGACAAAGTCTAAGAAGAAAATCTAATAAGACAGACAAGCTGCTGGAGAGATGTCCCAAAGGGGATAGACATGGAAGGAGCATTTAGCTAGCTTAACCAGTTCATCACCCTGCTGCTCAGCCCATCTGTTTTACTGAAAAAAAAAAAGGTCACAGCCTCTGTGAGACTGTGCAGCACAAGAGGCTGCTGGCCTCACTCCACAATCCTTTTGAGAGCCACTTCTCAGGCAAACTGTCCATATCCTGGAGAACTCATGTCAGGCACAAGATAAGAAGGGCAGCTCCAAGGATTGTAGCCTGAGGAAATTCCTGAGTGGCCTGCAGGAGGTAGAGACAAAATTCAAGGGAAACACCAGAGCTCAAATAAAGTCAGAGGTCGAGAGCAGGCCACAAAGATGATCAGAGGGTTGGAGAACCTCTCCTGTGAAGACAGGCTGAGAGATTTTGGGATGTTCAGCCTTGAGATGCTCCATCCCTGGAAGTGCTGAAGGCCAGGTTGGATGGGGCTCTGAACAACCTGGTCTAGTGGGGGGCATCCCTGCCCATGGCAGGGGGTTGGAACTGGATGATCTTCAGGGCCCCTTCCAGACCAAACTATTCCATGATTCTGTGATCAGGACAGAAGCATCTCCCAAGTCCTTGAAGTGCAGCTCCAGAGTGCCCTGCCCCACACCAAGCAATTGTTTTCCAAGTGCTCCTCTTGTTTAAAACTCAGACACAATAGGTACCATCCTGGCATCCCTCCAGTTACCCACCAGGCAAAATAACCTTACAGTGGTTTGGCTCCAAATAACACATACAAACAGCTGCTGTACAATTATTATTACTGATGATACAGAACTAATGACTTAGGAAAGCCTTCCACGCGTCACTCACTAACAGCAGGGAGCCAAAAACAACCGCAGAGTTTCGTGCATGAGCAGGAAGGAAAAGGAAAGGGCTTCGAAGACCACAGCATGGAACCAGGAGAGATGGGAGCCCAAATTACAACCAACCATCTACCCAACCTGTAAGAGGACATTTTTATTTCCAGATGCACTCTTCCCACAAGCCAGGATTTGGATTACCCAGTTACCCTCACAGCACCACAGCAGCCACCCTGCGCTTGCTCTCAATGTGTCTGTAAGTCACATACATTTTTGGCACTGAAAGCTGGACACCTCTGGGCTTGTATCTGGAGTTTTCCTGGAGGACTCCTCAAGGCTGTCCCCAACACAAAGGCTTTGGGGGCACAAGGCACTGGGGTGTACAAAAGAGAGCAGAGCTGGCTCAATCTTTAAGACAACCATACAAGCAGTGAGTAATCTCCTCTACATGCAGTTTTAGACTCTTTTCTCTGTGTGGAAAATGAAACCTCCAGGCAAGCTGGGCCTTGTTTACACAACTTCTCTCAGCTCACCTATCTCTAGATCATAGTTTCCTAAACAAACTAAGGAAAAGAAAGAGACCGATTCGCTTTCATATTGCACATTCAGATAACAGAAACCGCTCAGTTCCAGCTGGAAGCAAAAGGCAAAGCTGGTGCTGGCCAAGCACCCAGAATCCCACTGTCATTCAGAGCTCTTCACTTGAGGAACCAAAACAAGAGAGGGGAGTTACAGCAGACACAGCCAAGGACTAGGTCTGGGCTTCCCTTTAATTTCTCCAGCACAATTTGCAGAAACGCTCGATGCACTGACGCTGGCACAGAGGCTGCTCTGCAGGGGATTTCCCCAGGAAAAAGCAAGGGGCCCGCGTGCTCTGGTGAAATTCATGCATTTACACAGTGATGCTCAGCAGCACGGTGTGCTCTGCTAGTACAAAAACTGGCAGTGGGCAGAGGAAAAAGCAAGCAAATTCACGAGGTGGTGGGGGAAAGAAATAAAAATACAAGTGTTTGGTGTAAGACCGGCAGTTTTGGGGAGATGTCTGGCAATGAAAAACAGTGGTTCTGTGAGGAACGTCACGGTCCCCAGAAGATCGCTCCATGAAACAAACCCTAGAGAACCAGAACACGACCCCTGGCCCCCGTGCTGAGGAAGGGCAACACGCCTCGCATCAGCCTCAACTGCTGGGCAAGACAGGAAGGGATAACAAACGTGAGGAAGCCGAGGAGCAGCAGCCGGAGCAGGGGAGGAGAAGCAGCTCCAGCGAGCGGCTGAGGGCAGCCGGGGAGACAAAAGGAGAGGCAGCAGGAACACGTGCGAGCAAACGCTGCAGCTTGGCACCGCACGGTCCCACATCTTTCCCAGGGGAGGGAGGCTCTGGGGAACAAAGGCAGAGGCAGGTATTTCCCCTCCGGGGCAGCAGCTTTGCCTCCAACCCCGGCAGACCTGCCAGCCCCGCCCGGCAGCCAGCAGGCCCCCGCAGCCCGGGCGAGGGGGGACCGGGCCCTTCCTCCCCGCCCCGTACAAGCGGTGCTTCTCCCGGAGGCACAAGCGAGGTACGTCCTCCAGATCCGGCTGCTCGGGCGTCCGAGAGCCACAGCACCCACCCACCCATCCATCCATCCATCCACCCATCCGCAGGGCTTTGCGCTGGCGTTCGCACGCCACGTCCTTGCTCGCCTTCCGCCGATACACGCATACGCCTTTGCTTACCTTGCACAGCAACACCCCCAAACTCAGCCCGCCCCCAGCACGCTGCAGGTGCCCCCTCCCACCTGCCCTGCTGCAGCCAGGGGGGATGCAGCACCCCCTCCCAGGAGAGCGGCGTGTGCCTCGCCTGCGGAGCGGCGATTCCCTCCGCATCCTCCCGCAGCACGGCGGGATGCCGGGTCCGTGCACAGCTCCCAGCCCCCCAACACAGGACGGGGCTCTTCCCTTCCTTCCAAAGGGAAGCAGAGCAGTCTCTTCCCCAAAAGGCCAACAACAGCGTGAGGGCGGCGGAGAGCGAACCGTGCCCTCGCAGCCCGTTCGCCCACTGCGGTTCAGCTGTCTCACGCCTGCCATGTGCCAGCCAGCTCTGCGAGACCACCCGGGCCCGGCCGCTCATCCTGCGGCCCCCGGGGCTGCCCCAGACCTCTCGCACCTTCCGGGCCGCAGTTCCTCCGTCTCGCATGCAAAGCGCCCACCGAGCGGGGATTCCCCGGCCCCGAGCGCTGCGAGCGGCAGACGCTTCCCGGGGCACGGAAAAACCCCGCCGCGGAGCTCGCCTCGCCCCCCGGACGGCAACAAAGCGCCTCTGTGCGCGCCCCCGGCCCCACCATGCTTCCGAAGGGCGAACTTTGCCCCGCTTCGCCTCCAGCCGCCCCTGCAGCCCGGGGGAGCGGGGGAAGCGGCTCCCCCCGCGCCGGGGAGCGCTGCGGGCAGGGCTGCCCCGGGCACCGGCGCTGCTGCGGACACGGCAGCGAGCGAAGGCGCCTCTGCTAAAAATAGGCTGCGCTCGCCCCCGCGGCAGCGAAAGGCGCGGCCGGGCGGCTCCGGAGCACCGCGGCGGGCGGAGGGAGCGGAGCCCCGGGCTGGCCCCGCCGCCGGCGGTACCGAGCGGAGCGGCCGGCTCAGCCCGCC
>VZTE01006171.1:152476-202352 GCA_013397775.1 Eulacestoma nigropectus
CCCCGCCCGCGGCAGCGCCAGCCGAGCGCCGAGCGCGCAGCCCCGCCTCGCCGGCCGGGCGGATCTGCCGCTCGGGCATCGATTGGGCGCGCCTGGAGGTTCCTCCAGTGTATCAATGGGAGGCGGGCGCGGCGGCGCGTCCCGTGGTGCGGGGCCGCGCTGGCCTGGAGGGAACGCGGGTTCGAGTCCCGCCGCCCTCTGCACCCCCCCGCATCCCTGTCCCGTCCCCGCACAGAGCGGGCTCCCGCGTCCTGGGAGAATCTGAGCTCAGCAGCTCTCCCGCAGACAAATACTGGCCGCGTGATGCCACTTCCAGGCGGGCGTTCCTGTCGTGCCCAGCGACAGGACGAGGAGTGATGGCCGTAAACTAAAACACGAGGATTTCCACTCCAACATGAGGAAGAACTTCTTTACATGAGGGTGGCAGAGCACTGGCACAGCTGCCCAGGGAGGTCGTGGAGTCCCTCTCTGGAGACATTCAAACCCCACTTGGATGATTTCCTGTGTCTCCTGCTCCAGGTGACCCTGCCTTGGCAGGGGAGTTGGTCTGGATGATCTCCAGAGATGCTTCTGACCCTGACAGTTCTGTGATTCTGTTTCCTCCAGCCCCTGGAGATAACAGTGGGGCTGCTGACAAAATCAAAGAAGAGCACTTCGATAAAAAAATCTGGGTTTTTTTTTCTACCTCACAGTAGATAGTTATGCTCTTCTATCAGCAGAGGGCATCTGCAGCTTCCCTGGAGAAAGGAAGAAGAGAGCACTGAAGTTACTCCAAACTCTTGCCAAATACTTGTCATTAATTTTATAGAGATTCTGAAAACGGGGTTCGACTAAGGCAGGATGTGCAGCCCCGGGTGGGCTTCAGGCAGCTCGCAGGTGTCACTCAGAGGTGCACACCAGCATCTCAGCAAACCTGAGATGTTGACACACCTTTTATCCTGTGCTGCCCATCTCCAGGCTGTCACACGAACGCAGAGTTTGCCTTCACAGCGAGCCCCGCAACAGCCTCTGGACTAGCGGTGTGCCCGCGTGGAAAGGATGGGTCCTGGGTACCTCACTGGGGATTTGGGGAAGGAGGAAGAGAAATCTCTGCGAAGCACTAGATGGTGCTGCGAACACACATCCAGAGACCCAGGTGCTCCATACAGCGGAATCTTTGCTCTTGCTAATTACTCCTTCCAGGAGTTCTTGGCCCTGACACCAGTGGTTCAGAGGCAGATCAGTGCATTTGGTCCCACCCTGGGGAAAAATGAGGAGAAAACCCAGGAGAGTTCATCTGGATGACCTGATGAGTTGCCCCTCACGCTGCCTTGTATGTTTACCAAGGGGTTTGCCCTGTTTGAAGGTGACCAGCAGAGAAGCTGGAGTGGCATTCACCCAGCTCAACAAAACTGCTGCCACCCTGCTCCATCCAAGGGCATCCCAGAGGAAAGCAAATAACAAACAATTAAGGGTTGACTTGGAAGAGTTGTCCTAAGTCAAGTCAATGGCCTATTTCACCCTGATCCTGCCTCTGCCAGGAGCTGTCATAAGAAAGGCCAAACAAGCACTACTTGATCTCCCAAATATTTCCCAGCCTCACGAGATTTGTGGCTTAGGGATTTCCTGCATGCCATCATGCTGGGGGGAATTTTTCTTCCAAGGATTTGTCCAGTTTCTCTGAAAAAACCTCTTTTGCTTATATGTTATTTATTTATAGTGTTTGAGCAAGAGAAATGGCTGCTTGTTGGTTTTTCCTCCGGCTGGGGCCAATTTCACTCCTAAGAAAGGCAGCCCTGTCCGAACACCAAAGTGCTGCTCCACAGCTTGCAGCCTAGACACTTGCAGAGGGTCTGTAAGATGTCATGAAGAGCCATACACAGACATCTACAGGCTTGCAAGCATGAAAACAAGCGAAGAAAGTGACTGTAACAAATGGCTGTTCAAAGCTTAACTTTTTTCTTTTCGGTTGTGAAAATACTGCATTAATGCTGTTCAAAATGGGGTTAGTGGATTTTCTGTTTTGAAAGGGGTAGGTGATTCTGCTGTACAAATGAGCTTGAACACTGCTTGAAAGGATCAGGCTCAAAGCTCTGGGCACTTTACCTTTTCAACCTTACTTTGGGAATTTCACAGGAGTTTGGCTACAGCCAGTGCATTGCTTTGAAACAGGAACGTCTACACAGCAGGAATTACGTTGTTATGGTCCTTATTGCAAGGTAATTTCCTCTGTAGGCAAAGTGTCGTCCTGATTTTTGGTGTCAAGAGTTGCCAAATCTTGTTAGTCTCTTTCATAAACCTATTGATCTGAACAGAGCTGCCTCACTCTGTGTCTTCCCAAGTGTGAGACATGTGGATCTCAGCACATCCCTTCCTCTCTCCTGGGGCAGTGGGGGACCTCTGAGTCAGTGCTAACACAAACAGCACCGAGGATACCAAGGTTTTGTTACAACACAGGGAATGCTTTGGCAGCAGCTAGGAGAAGTGGCCACTTTTCTGGGGAATCATCCCTTTAGGTAAATCCAGTTTTTCCAGCCCTCATATTTAGCTGCTGGGTTTTACCAGAGCCTGCATGCAGCAGGAGCAAGGGCAGTTAAGGAGGGAAATATTTTTATGATCCCTCACAGGCCGTCTACATCCCTTTCTAACAATATTCCCATCTCAGTGGACTGATGACTTTTGAGATCCTGTTGGATGACAAGTGCTGCACCAACATGTGAGACCAATGGTTTGTTTTTCCTCTCTGTTACCAGAGTAGAACTCATGGTTATCCTCAGAGGTGTTTTGATTATCTCCATATGCTGACACTGAGATGCCAAACTGGCTGCTGGTGCTTCCCAGGAAAACCAACCCGTATGACCCCCGTGCCCACGGGCTCTCATAGCTCAGTGTGCTGCAGACAGGAGCCTAGGTGAGGAAAGGGGTGTAATCAAAGGATCTGATTTGCAGGCTTCATCATAAATGTCAGGATATTTGGAATTTTCTTAAAGCCTCTGTTTCTGGAATCTCACCTCTAGGATGCGCCCAGCAATTTCTGATACCCAGAGGCAAACCAGAGAAAAACAGTAAAGAAGAAAACAACGGCCCAAGAAACCCCGGCTCTGGCAGTTTTGAGCGTCTCAGACTGTGAAATTCAGTGCCAAGCATTCAAGTGCCTGGCTTTTGACTTCAGGGCACCAAAAAGAATTATATTTTCTTTTCTGGGCCATTTTGCATTAGACTCCTCTGAAAGACAGAGGGAAGTAGGTCAAACTCCTGGTACCAGGAAGACATAAGTTATCTCTTCAGTGTCACAGGGCCGAATGCTTCCCCTCAGATTGTGCTGACAGAACCCTGAGCACTAAATCTTCCAGACCGTGTTGCTTTGGGCTCCATTTCTGACACATGCTTGAGATGTCTCCCTGCAAGATTTCCACCCTGCTAAGCATCTCACAAAGGGTGAGAAAATGTTGGACATACATAGGGAACATGATCACTCACAGCCTGTAGGGGAGTCAGAGCTGTTCTTGCTCAAGCCTGGATTTGTTGCTGCAGGAGACTTTATATTATCTGGCCTTTGATATCAGACAGCTCGAGAGTTTTGTAGCAAAAACCCTTTCAGTGCTAGGTTGTCCTGTCTATATTGATGACCCACTTTTTTCATGCCACTGCATATGATCAAGTGTGGCTGGGATGACCCTGTTTGCATCCGGGCAAGAGGCTACAGGCAACCCCAGCTGTGGCTCAGCTGTGCCTTCTTGCTTATGCAAGTGATCATCCCACTGACATCCCTGAGACTACGCCAGTGGGAAAGGGATGTGAGATCGTGCACCCCCCATCTAATGGAGCGTCTTGCTGTCTTTTCTTGCCATGGAATAAATCAGGCTTATTGTCCTGTCTGGGGGTTCTAAAATATGTTTTGAATAGCTTAATAACTTCCCATGGCTCCTCTCTCCTGGATGATCATTAACATATGCAATCTCTTTTGCTGTATTTAGAGTGTTCCTGCAGGGCAAAGGTGAAGTTTCGGTGCCCAGAGCTGGCCTCCTTCTCAGCCCTCCTGAGCAATTTTGTATTACAGACCAGCACAGACCTCTGTTCTTTAGAAAGCTCCTTTAAATAAACCTGTTTTTTCAGCATTCCAGATGCCCAGGAAAATTGATGTAGGAAGAGGCAAGGAAGGAGGGGTTGATAGAGGAGAAACAGCATTTCAAACTGCCTGGGAACATGACTGAGTAGCTTTCGCCCAGTAAATTCACTGGTGTGACTTACATGTCCTGAGTCTGGGGAAGATCATATTCCAAAGCCAGTGGCAGAGCTGAGTGCAGCCACAGTACTTGCCATAGTTAGTACCTGGGTGCTTGCCAGGCTTTGAGGTTATTCACTCTGACATTATCCCCATGTAGGAAAGACAGTGCCATTATTCCTGTTTTACTGTCCCCATGTGGCAATCGAGACACAAATCACTATGCTATGAAATTAGAGAGTGCGAAATTAAAAAAGGGTAAGAGGAAATTTGTTCTCATGGCAGGTTAATTAAACCAGAGCCTACAGCCAAAGGCAGATGTTGTGGCAAAGTAATGCTGAAAGGAGTTGTTTAGAGTTCTCCTAACTGCAAATGTTAAAAGGGACATAAAACAGTGAGCTTTGGAGATAGAGTCCGTACCTAATTTATGATGACCATGAGGAGATATAACATAGGGAAGAGATGGTCTTCAGTCTCACCGCAGGTCCTTCCTTGGAAATGCTCAGCCCAGTGAGCAGGAGACAGAGGAGCACTTGCTGAATGGGCAGCTGTGGTCCATTCTTGATTTCTGCTACCTGCCAACAAGAATAAGAAATCATGCCCAAGGAAAAAGCAGCGTCTCCCAAATCCTGGGCTAATCCCACAGCCATTCGGTCAGCCTTGGGCAGAGCTCATGAAAAATGATGGCAAACTCCCTCATGGGCTACCTTGCTACCTTTTTCGTGTGGATGCTGCCCACCTGAGTCCTCCCACCTGAGTTCCCAAGCACCATCTTTCCCCTTTGTAGTGCAGTGGGGCTGTTAGGAATCCTGCCTGTGTGGATGCCACTTGTAGAAAGCTCTGCTGCCAAAGGAAGGAAGCACCAGCTGAAGCACTGAAAATGTTCAAGAGCAGAAACAAGGAGAGAGATTTGGAATGTTCATGCTCAGAGATCTGTGTGTGCCAATCCCAAGCTATAGCCTTATGGAGGAGTTTAATTAAGGGTGGCAGCTTCCCCGTTTGAAGCTCTAATCCCAAATGCGTGTTGTCTCCACATAGGCTCGAAGCCAAGCTGTGGCTCCTGACTAGAGCAACCCAGGGCAGATGGCCACACCCCTGGGGTGGCAGATACCTGCCCTACCTGTGCCAGAAGTCTGGGTATCCTCTGGCCCAGAACAGCTGCCAAAATACATATTGGCCAGCACAAGATACCAGCTGGAGAGTCTGCATATGGTTCCCAGTTTGGGTCCTTGAAAATGAATAAAAGAAAAGTGAAACAGAAGAGCCAGAGGGCTAAAAGGGACAGAGTAGCCAATGTAACTCTCAGTAGCACTGTGCTAATGGGGTACAAAAGAAAATTACATTTCTGCAGTCCAGCAGGTGCTCTGTGGTAGATTGAGGCTGCACAGGCCCTTTGCACAGATTCCACAGCCTCTGAAACAAATCCACCTTTGAAACGGGGATTTCTTACAGCATTCTGTTAAAGTGAAACTGCACAGGGAATTGAAACATGTCCAGTTAGTGACCAAGCTCGTCCCCATAATTTATTAAAAATCTAAATCCCATCTGATTTTGATGGACACGGACAGCTGAGACCTTGCTTTCCCAGGCCAGCTGAACACAGACTTTGCTTTGCTTGTACCCACACTGGCTCTTTTAGTCAGGCAAAGGCCTGAGACATTTGTTTGGGTACTCTGCAGCTCTGCCCAGGTGAGCAGCAGGATGTTTTTTCTAGTCTTTGAGCATCCATTATGTGATTGATTCCAGTAATTCATTAAGTGCAACAAATGAGTGGTGACAGTGGAGGCTACACTACCCCATAATTCATCTCCCTCGCCTCTTGATGAGAAGGTTTCCTGTTACTCTGGGCAGACCTGTCCTCATCACTCTCCTTACATCTCTCTCATTCTCAGTTTTCTTCAGACAGAAATGTGTCCAGTCCCGGAAACTGTGAATGTCCTTTTTCCTCAGTTGCAAAAAATCTGCAAGGTGCTTCTTGCCTATAGAGCCCTGGCTTCAGCTAAGAGCTCAGCAATGGTTACGCTATTTGGAAGAGCTAAATATTTCTGCCTGAGTCATAACTTGCTAAAAAAAAGTCAATCTATCTCCTCTGTAATCCATTGCTTTCAGAAAACTCTGAACTGCTGGTGAATGCCCTAACGAGGAGCACTCATCATTTGTCTAATAAAGTTTCTGAGGTATTTCTCAGCTCTGTTACAATCACACAACTTCATGACAATAAGTATCTCTAAGTGTGGCTTTTATCTTGGCAGTTTTCTTTCGAATTGTATGCTCTCGTTAGGGAATCTTAGTCTTCCTTAGTGACTAGTAACTGTTGGGGGATATCCTGATTAAAGGATAATTGGTTTCTTTGTCCTAATAAAAATACACTTTTTAAGGGCATCTGATGCATTCACAAATATGCAAAATATCCAGTCCCTAACCCAGGTGGCTTGCATTTATTCAGGTTTCTAATTCTAAAGATCCCATTTACACAATGGATGGCACAGAGAGGGAAGGCTGGCAGCAGAACGAAGGAGTCCTGGTGTCTGCTCTCCTCATCCTGGAGAACAATGCCAACACTGAGGACCCACTAATTAGAGCAAACCAGCTACAATCAGATTAACTTTGTTTGCACTGTTTGTAGACAAACTATGCATAAAACACACCACAGAGCTAAAGCACACGGGGCACTGGTAATAGATGGCATAAAACAAAGCAAGCAATGACGAAAGCGACTGCTTGATAAACACATCAGCCCGGCCAAAGGCAACACATCTCAGAGGAAGATGTTTGTTTTCAGTAAAGCCGCAGCAATCCCTCCAGCTACCGAGTGAACTTCACAGAGGATTAGCAGTGCTGGAAACTGGAGTCCTCTTTTCACCCAGAGAAAAACTGCACAAGGGCAGTGCAAGGCCAGTATTGCCACTGCTACATCTTATTTCTGGGCACACTGACCTCTCGGTGGGGGTAGGAGGGGATGCACCTCTTTGCTGAGGTTGCAGCAGCCACAGCTGCTGTGCCATGGGTGCTGAGAGGTGGAACATCCCTCCTGTGAGAGAGCTGAGATCGGGTACCCACTTGGGGATGGCTTAGCACATGTTCAGCTGCTGGCAGCTAATTTTAGATAGAAACAACTTCCAGTTACCTACAGGGAGCTTAAATGTCCCCGACTTCCACTAGCACTGCTGGCTATGGTCCAGTGCTGTGGAGGGTGATGCAGAGGACAAGCAGCTCTTGCCCTCCTTGACATGCTGGCTGCTGCTGCTGCTGCAGAGAAACCACCTTTGGCATTTCCCAAAGCAGAAGGCTCCAAGTTTGCTCACCAGGTCTCATCTACAGGTACTTTGTCTCATCCCTGCTTTAACTCTCTCTGAATAAGGGAGTTATTCCCACCTGCCCCAGGGTCAGCGTCGGCAAAGGCCTCATTGCTGTTCTCAGCCTGCTCTGGTCACGTCTCCTCCGCTGATCCCATGATCTACGGTTACATTTCACAACCTGCTTTTGGAAAGAGCCGTCCTCCTTTACAGTGTCAGCTAACTGCAGGGACCAGTAATCATCCATTTTGCCAAAGGACTGACAAATCAATGACCTCTGGGAGAGATCCTGGAGTCCTGTGGTCTTGCTTCTATCAAGGCTGCACGTGTAGCTGCTAATTTGTTGTCCTGTGCGTGCCTATCTCAGTGGCTGCTCATTAAGTGAGACCCATTATCGTTACTGCTGATGGCAAGAAATGCTCAGATCCCCCACTGAACTGAGAGTCTCTAGGAATAAATGGGATATAATAACTTTCATTATCTCCTTTGCAAACATCAAGAATTCAGTGACCAAAACCAGCAGGGGATGTGTAGCAAAGAACTTGCATTTCCTAGCCAAGGGAAAACATACCAAAATCAATTATCTAGGGCGTGAAATAGTTGTGGTTCTCCCAAAGGAAAATACTGTTTAGCTTAATCGTTCTGCAGCTAGTCTTAATTAGTTACCATGAGTCATATTTCTATTCACATCCCCAGGAATCAAAATAGGCCAGAGCATGATACTGTATGCTTCTCAGGACAAAGTAGGGAAAAAAAAAAAGAAAAAAGAAAATAAATGTATAGCAGCACCTTGGTTTCCACCACCTTTCATACTGCATCTCTATTTTTGGCCTCCTGACACCCAGCATGTATTTCCTTCCTAACTTTACATTACACACTATCAAGGTGGCTCTGGCACCCAAAAGTGTGAGCTTCAGCAGAAGAGACTGACTACAGCTCTTCAGATACTTGAGAGTACAGTTCCCAAGAGACCTCTTACAGTTCCTTAAGGTTTCCTGTTTCATAGATATCACTCTCATGATTCCACATTGCTGCCATCGCCCTCAGGTGACCAATGCAGGGAGCCAAATTCAGAGCTGCTCTTGAAGTCTGAGCACAGTAACAGAATTGCAGCCTTTTACTCTGGCTTTGGCTTTGACTTATCACACCTGCCACTTTCAAAAGAGATCTGCATTCCTGAGGGGATCAGCACTTAGCATCACATATCAAATCCACCTGGAAGGACAAAGAGACATCTCAGACACGACCACCACAAGGTGTTGGGGCACTTACAGGGTTTTTCAAAAGAAATTTGGACAATTGATTTGGAAACTTGTCTCGGGAGGTTTCCTTTTGGCTCTTCTTAGTGACAAATCTGGTCTGAATTCCTTGATCTGTGCAAAGCTGTGAGCGATGTTTGACTCTCAGATCAAACATGATTTTTGTACATTTTTCATCCTCTGTGAACCAATCATCTGGGCCAGTAGCTCAGACTAACTCTGCTGGAGTCATAATATCTGAAGTCTCAGTCTGGATATACATTCTGCAACTCTGCCCATCTTTTTTTTTATGTGACACAAGCTCTGTTAATTGGGAGTGTTTAGAGAAGATGGAGCCAGACCCTTTGGAGATGTGTAGCAGAGGGATGAAAGGCAATCGATTTGAAACACGTAAGAGGTTGTGGTTTTGATAGAAAGAAAAAAAGATTATCCTGAGTGTGATGAAGCAATTCAACAGTGAGGCTGTGGGATCTCCATCCTTGGAGATAATTCAAAATTCAGCTGAGTGAAGCCCTGAGCATCCTGCTGTTGCTGGACTAGATTTGAGCAGAGACCAGCAGTGGTCCCTTTCCATTCACCATGAGCTGTGACTCTGTTATGAAGACTGTTAGCAGCACATGGAAAAAAAGTGATAATTTCCACATTTTTTTTAATGAACCAGTAATTCATGTGTTCCTGGTGAAGAACTGAGGGGGTAATACAGCTTTTGATGTGCCACCAAGGAGAAAGAGACATAAACCACATATGAGCCTAGAGACCAAATCCTATCAGTAGTTGAGCACATGCATTGAGCCTAATGGAATTAAAGGCTGTCCATCATTTTGTAATATCGGTTTTTAAGAGAGAGAATCAGTATGAGATCCACTTCACACTAATGTGCGTGGCAAAATGTCCAGCAGGTTCAGTGAATGCAAGCAGGGATGGATGCCTCAATTTTCAAGCTCAGCACACACGTTGTGGTGGAGTCTGACAAAGATGTGTGCAAAGTGCTTCACCCCATCCCTCTTTATAGCTAAAACCAGAAAGCCCTCACAGAAAGGTGACATCGTGGCTTTCTGAAGGGAGGCCGAAATTGCAACCATTTCCCCTCACTTCCCTCCCTGGCGGCCTCAGCTGTTCTGGGTGGCTTTCTGACCTCCAGTGACTTTTGCAGCAAAACCTGTTTTCACACCGGGCTTCAAAACCCACTCAAGCTTTTCTTCTTCATGGGGAAAGGCACAAACACCAGCTTGTCTCTTTTCTATCAAGGAACATGCAGTGCCAGAGGATGAAGCATCAGATTCTTTATTCTCGATTGAGGCTAATTAGTGTAATTAGAAAAGAAAATCCACCGGGTATTTGAAGCAGAAATTGCCTGAACTCAGAACCAGAGCAGCATTGCCTGAAAGAACTGGACTGCCTGATACAAATGCTTGTTTGGACATCTCATTCTTGGGTGAGGAGGAAATCCCATTTAAGGCAGCTTCTTCAGCTTGCTTTACAAGCAGCAGAACTGTAATCTTTTAAGAAGATACAAAAAATCCCCACTCTTGGAGAAAGCATGGTTCTGCCCTTTTGAGCCTGACCCCTGCCCTTATGAATTACCTATGGATGCCATGCTCTGTGTGTAATCAAAGCACCACTGGTTGCACCAAAACAAGAGCTCCTACTTCTCCACCTAGTGAATCTTGTCCACAAAATGGAGTTCTAATACAGCATTCCTCCTATGTTAGATGCAATGCTTTCTGGAGTAAGAAATTATCACCTCTGACTTTTAGAAATAGGGGTTTTAGTGTTGGCAATGTGAAACAGTGAAAGAGCAAGATGCTACAGAGAAACATATCAGCAGATAAGGAAGAAGATAACTAGGAGGGGGGTGAAAAGGAACAGAATAGAAGCACAGGAAAAAGAGAAGGAGAACTATGAAGGACAGTGTAAGATCTGGAGTTGGGCTGCAGAGTAGCACCTTCCCCACATCTGAGAGATAATATGAGTCTGGGGCTCAGGCTCTAGTACCTCCTTGAGTTCTGAGATCTCCTCAAGATGTGAGACCTACATTTATGGCTGGTGACTGGTTTTACAGTAGGTCAAGACAAGCTCTGCATCTCACTGCAACTTGACTGCAGAGAAGGGTGCCTGTGAGCCCAGACAGAAAGCTTGTGGCCTGGACACAATTCTTCTCATGCACTCCCAGAGATTCTTCTTCTGTGGCATGAAGCTAAATTCCATTGCTTAATGGTAAAGATCAAATGGGTTTGTACTGAACAGACGGGAGAGGTATTGCATAAGGACTTGTTCCTGTGTTCTTTGATTAGCCTGCCTATTAGCCTTTATCTCAGACTCTTGGAAACACCAGCTTTCTATCAAAAGGAAATGTCACTACTTTAACTAATATACTTTTTTATTTCCTTTGCAAGACACTCTAATTAACTTTTCTTTTCAGTTTGGTGGAGGTTTAAAAAGAATATTTAATGTCAGGCATTAAAGTTTCCATATTGGCTTGCAAAGGAAATCTTGACTCACAGAGATTCTCATCAAGAAAAATAAAAGGCAGACTATGCCTCCCTTCCCTACCATGCAGAAGGAAGAATTTGTCTTGGTGTAGCTCTGCTAGCCTATTGCATAGGTGATTTTATGACTGAAAGGAGCTTTTTCCATCCAGTCCTTCCTCAAGGGCTCTGAGAGATGGGAGAGCTGCATCCAGCACCCACTACCTCCAGCATTCTCATGCTCTACTCAAAGAAACACTGAATCTGGCAGGTCTGTGGCCCTCCCCTGTCCAGAAATCAGGGAAAGCTGCCAATTGCAAGCAATCAGTGTTTTGCATTTTTCCCCAGCTGAAAAATTCCCCAGCTTTACAGATCATGCAAGAGGCATTAAAATTGCATTGCAATACTGAATGCCAGGCCCTCTGAAACAAACAAAGGACTTAAAATTATAACAAATCTGTTGAACAGTTGTTTAACTTTGTGTCTCTGCCTTAACTCCTCAACTGCAGACTTCAAGTGTAAGCATATGCTTTGAAAAAAAGCAATTCCAGTATTTGCAGAATCAGGGCCATCTGAGGCACTGTTCTTATGCCGTAACAGTCCGTGTAATCTCCAGATCCCAGCCATCTCCCACCACCCCACGGCAGCCTGATGGCTGATGCAAGACCTGTTTAAGAAACATTATTCTTAACCATTATGATGGTTATTATTAACAACACAATCTAGTTTATAGGAAGGCACAGACTGCCACATGCCAGGAAACTCAAATGGATCTTATCGAGGACTACATTCAATAGCAAGAGTTTGCCAGATGGGAATAGATCCCACTCACCTACTGATTATCTTGTCCACCTCCATGTTATTGAGGGAAAGGTCTGAGGCTGTGAGCTGAAAGAAGCTATAGTAATGCAAAGCACTATCAAGAACCAGGCAACACAGATGAATAGTCAAGTTTTTCTCAGAATGGGGGCACAAAATGTTAACAGGAAGCCCCAGGGTTATGCCCCTTTCCCAACCCTGCCTCAGGCTGAATTGGTACTGTGAAGTGTGAAGATTTCCATCTGAGTTGACATTTTTTCACAGAGCAAACACTGCTTTTATCTAGGGGAATACCTGATCCTTTCTGGTAATCTACTAAACCATTTACTGCCTGTGCAGATCGTGGAAGGAACATTCGAATACAGCTAATTGCTAAGAATAGCCCAATTTTCAGGAGCAGAGGAGCTGGCAGTTCTTTCAAGCCACGTTAAAAATACTGCTTGAGTATGACTTCAGCAGACATGCTGCTGCCTCTGCGTGCTGCCAGAGTGAGTGGGACTGCCTTGTCCCTGCTCGGGATTTCCTCCAACACGTGACACGGCTCGTGGGTCCCATGGCTCAGAAGCAGGTGAGCTACAAGGTCTAAAAACGTGACTGAAGTGGCAACCATGTACCTCGTGCCTGTGGCTTCCTCTTTGCAGCTCTGCAAATGTCCCAAGTTCAGGACATATCTCTGACTGTTAGGCCAGGTTGGATGGAGCACTGAGCAACCCTGGTGTAGCGGGAGGTGTCCCTGCCCATGGCAGAGGGGTTGGAACTGGATGATCTTCAAGGTCCCTTCCAGCCCAAACCATTCCATGGTTCTAACACTAGCTTGCAGTGAGCAAAATGTTACTTATTAGGTGGGAACCTTCCGGTTCCTTTGGTGTGCAAGCCTGGGGATCTGAAGCCAGAAAAATGACAGGCTGATGGCTTGCTGACATCTGCTAATGAGGAAGAGCAGCAAATCACATATGCTGAGAGATCCAGGCAGCCAGTGATCTCCCTGGGCTGGGTGTTCTCCGCTGGTAAGGGGAAAAGGCTGGGGCAAGCCAACAACTGACATTTTTGTGGGGGACATTTTGGTTATAATAAAGTTTAATAAATACGTGGAAGGTTTTTTGATTTTAGAGGGTAGACTGTTAATTTTCTAAACAATACCTCCATGTCTAATCTAAAATCAAAAGATCACCGTAATTTTTGGGTAGAAAGAAGTGTTAGGAGCATGCAATTTTCAACCAACATTAGCAGGAGACCTTTGAAAAAAGCTGGTTTCTGCTACTTAGGATGATGGAACTCGTGCAAAAAGGGCAACTGCTGTGTTTTTAAATCCAAACCCATTATGTAGCTGTGTTTCAGTACTGAATCCTGTCCCTGAAGTTACTCCTAAGTCATCCTTGGCTGCTCCAATTTGCCAGCCAAAGAGACACAAAATGTACCAGGCCCCAGGGGCTGTTAATTAGATTTGATTTTGCTTTGCTGCCTCTGAGAAATACAGGATTGTAGGCAGAAAGGTGTAACTGAGTCTGGATTCTCTGTGTGAAGCACAGGCTGGGAGTTGTTGCCCCCAGCTTGTGCTATTTCCCAAAGGTGCATGGAAAGTGCTTGGTGGGACCTAGCGAAGAGCAAAAGCCCCAGACAGCCCAATAAAATTCAGTGGCCCAAAGGAATAGCGTGGCCTTCAAAACTGAACTATAATTCTTTCTTTTTAAAATCTTTTTTTTCTTTTTATTTTCTTTTCATTCTACATTTTTACTTTTGTCCCCCAATCTGGTATTTTCTTGTTTTCACTATTTCTGCCGGGTGTATCTGTAAATTTGATATCATCACAACCCAACATCTAACTAGAGAGTAAAGCTTTAGGAGAAAAGAAAGAAACAATTTACAAAACATCTGTGCTACATTAACCAAGAAAGGAATTCCTTATCTTCTATTCAGTACAGGTTCCAGCCGAACATTCATGTTTTATGGGACAAAAAAAAGCCATTTTAAGAGATAATGTCTTATAAATAATGACCAGATCCAAGGTGGATCAGACGGATCAGATGGAGGGAAAGGAATAAAAAGGGGTGCTGTTGATGAAGCTAAAGCCAGAAAGAAACCAGACTCACTAAAGCTCAGACTGGATGTGATGATGTGACACGCTGCTGCACAGCCACTCGCCGGAACTGCCTGTCGGAACTTTTTGAGTAAAGGATGTGCTCTCAGTGCTGGCACTGGGACCAGCTGCAGCTGCTCCTGCTGCCCTCCCAGACATCCCACCGTGAGGACCACGTGCAGCGCATGCCTTGCGTGCAGGACTGGAGGAGGAATGGCTCTGACAAAGCAGGGAGCCTTCCTGGGGAGGAATTTCTGCTGAAGTTGTAGAGACACCGTGTTTCTAACGGCGATGGGCTAAACTTCAGAGGGCAGACAAACAGCACGTATTTAAAAGTCAGAAACCCTAATAATTCAAGAGGGAAGTCAGCAAGCTCACAAGGGAGTTTGCTGAGCAGTAGCAGAAGGAGTTTGGGAGCCAAGGGCTCCCCTCTGACCCTGCGCAAAGGCTGAGCTCCAGTGTTGTGGGCACATCATTCTTCCACACCGTGAGGATGAGCCTGGCCTAGCAGCAGTCTCTGCTTGTTATAAGGATTCTTGAAATATTCCTATTCCTTGCGTTGTTCCCAGAAAATCCAATGCACTCTGCTTGGTAAACTTCCTCACATTCGTTGAAATGACATATTGATCACTGATTAAACCTAATGATACTTGTTGCTGCTAGGTGAATACAGCAGCCTCCCAACCTGGATGCTGCAGGAACACAAACAACCCCTGCTCCTGCCTCAAGGACTGCTTCTCCTGATTTAATATGCAAAAATACCAGGATTTAAATATTAAAGCTCAGGAGATTAATTCAGTGGTGTTACACTGAAATTGTACAGCTGGCAAAAATTAGCTCTGCCTCCCCGTTGTTGCACAGTGACTGCTCACACCCTCTCCCTCCCCTACTGCCCCTTCCACTCTCTGGCAGGGTAGCAGCCTTTCCTTTTCTGGTCATATCCCAGACACATGGCAGTGGTGCCAGGAATTTAATATTCCCATTGCTGCCACATAGATGCAAAACTTTTTATAAACATGTTTGGGTTGACCAGCTCCGCTAGCCCCCCTGAGCCAAGAGTACGGGTACATCTGTGGTGTTTGGGACTGAATAAAACTCTCCCAATTCAGATGGGGGCTGACAATGCTCAAGAGCACTGTCCCAGCACTGTCATGTGCTTTAGAGGACAGGAAGATGAGCTTTCTCCTAAAATAGCACACATGCATCACACACGTACACATTAAGCATCTCTCAGTGTTTCCCCTCAGCTGAGACTTGTTTTGTCCATATTGCCTAATCCCTTCTCCCTAAAAATACCCACCCTTTCCAAGCCCATCCCACGTGCTGCAGGCTACTGAGCCCCAGTGCAGCCCGGCAGTGTGCAGCACCAGCAGAGCTCTGGTCCTGCCACCCTTTAGGACTCCAGCTTTGCCTCTCTCCACACGGCTGGGGAAGCTCTCTGAGGATCAGGGGGTTTGTTTTGCTTGCTGAACAGCACCCTACACCCTCGCAAAGGACTTTCGTTGGTTAACTGAAAGAAACGTGATGATTAGAGAAGATTCCATTAATAAATTAACACATCCCGTCAAAGCATTTCTGTCAACATATACTTCATCTCACATCAGCTGAGCAAGGCGAAAATCTATAGGATCTCCTTTGCAGAGAGGAAAACCCAAGCCAAGAGCCCACTGACAAAAGTCAGGACCCCCCAAGTCTCTGTCCCTTGCTCCAACTTCTGGCTGAGCTTCCTTCTGGTGACAAATCAGTTGCATATGTGCTATAGGAGATGACAACGTTATATAAGTACGGAGTAGTAGGATTATGGGTGTGGGGGAGAAAGATCTCTTGGGGAGAGGGGACATTTTGCATCAATCACTCCCTCCCCCACAGCCACCCACCAGCTGCAGGGATTTTTCAAAGCACTAAAGATGATACGTTTGGTACATTTTAATCAGCTTCTTACCCCATGGAACTGTGGCAGAAACGTAAAAAAAAGTAGAGGCACAGCAATTACGGGCTGTGTAACCTGCAAAGGAGCTACACTTGTGTGACAGCATGTCCACTTCAAACACCACAGCTACTGCCTGCTACCTCATCTCGCCCCGCTGGACGAGAGCTGAGTCAAGTATTAGGACTGCAATTAAAAAGTGACAGCAGTTTGAGTGCAAAATAAAGCAGAAAAGCCTGGAAAAGAGCTGTGGCGAGGGGAGACAAGATGCTGAGATACACATTTTGCCAAAGGAAGTGACAAAAACCAGACTCTGTCCAAGAAGGAAGAAAGTGTGCTGGAAATGGGCTATAGGAATGATGTTCTGATCCCAGTTTGACGCACTAGAAAAACCCTTGGTGCTAGAGGTCAGAGGTGTGAGCCATTGTCTTCTTTGAAAGAACAGTGAAGATCTCTGTCCCTGTCCTCATTTTCCTCTCAAACCTTCAAATATTTGTTTTCCTGTCCCGAGCCACAGACGTGGAGAGAAGGGAAGGTGCTGAGGCAGCTCCCTGGGCCAGAAGGGAACAGCACCCGGGGACTAGTGTTGTCACAGTGGCCACGGCCAAGCCTGCACAAAACAGTAGCCTTTGGGCTGCTGCTCCTCTTTGTTTATGTTAGAGTTGTGCCTGAAAGCCCTGTCCCTAGAGGGGAGAACACTGAGAGAGTAGAGGAGGACTAGAAAAGCTGAAATCAGAGAGGGAAGTCTGGCCTGCTGCACGCTGTAGCAATCCCTTCTGGGCCATAAATCTATCACCTCTAATTTTAACAAACTGCCTGAGTCTGACAGGCATGGAATATAATATCATCTAGACTAGCTGTGGGACCACAAAAATGTATTTCATTTCTCTCATTCGTTGGACAACCAGAAGAAGAAAAGAAATACTCTAAGAGGCATCCAGACCCTCCACCCTGTCTCAGATCACCTGAGCCTGGACACTTTGCTGCAGCCTACTCAACTCCCTGCTTAGTCCATCAGGATGCACAGCTGTTGTTAAGGGATGCTGCAGGTTGTAAACCTGCAGAAGCTCACTCCTCACTGTCTGGAGAGGTGCACATTATTTTTCTATGAAATTCATCCCCTACAAGCTGCATGAAGTGCACCTTAGCTATAGTACTGTGCAATTTGGTGCTCATTTTAGCCCCTGTCTCCATGCTTGCCCACAGGAACGGCACAGTGCCCAGGGAGGGCTTCTACAAGCTGGAGGACACACTTCTTAAACAGCAGCCAGAGCGGATGCTGCAGGGCCAGATAAATGTTGTGAGCAGGGATGCTGTGGGCAGGGCAAACCAAGCACTTGCAGGGTGCTTGAGCACCCACCATGGAAAATATTGCTGGGGAAAGGTGCTTTGGAGAGCACATGCTTGGAGTAAGGTTCTCCGTGTGGATTCATCCCATCCAAGACATCCAACTGAAGTATTTCAGGTGAAGACTAAAACCACTAGGCTCCTCCTCTTGTCAGTTGAAAGACTCAGTTTACCCCTGAGGGCAATTTTGTTCATATGGGACCATGTCACGGTGCCTCAAAACTCTGCTTGCTCACCTGAGCTGCTGTAGCATGGCTGGTTTATGCCTATAACCCCTGTAGGTGGTGGTGTGGGTGAATAAAGGAGGGATCTCACCCCAACAAACACATCCCCAGGAGCCAGAACTGGATTTGTGGAACTCTGCAAGCTCTCATGCTGTGCCTCAGTGTGATCCACGGGGCTGAGCCCACCCTGACAACTCAGCTGTGGACCTGCAGCAAGCACCAACCTGACGCCCCAACAGAAGTCCGGCAAGAGACCAAGCTTCCAGCATCTCCTCCCCTTTGCCAAATATGCTGCAAGGGGAGGAAGCAGACTCAGCAATCAGGCTCAGCCCATCTGCTCCTCATGCTTTGGTGCTGCAAAATTAGGAAAACATCCTCCCAGGCCCTGCCAACAACACAGAGCAAAGAGGAGGTAGCAAGGGATGGAACGCAGGCATGTGCCAGCCCTGCTAACCACAGAGAGGAGGCTTCCTGACCCATGGAAGAGAAAAGGAGTCAGCCTGGAGTGACATCCAGAGTGCATGCATGCACTCTGGCATCAGAAAGTCTTCCCAGATTCCTCTGACAACACAAACAGCAGAGCAAGAGCGAAGCACAGACCTCATGACTCTGTGACAGGACTTGAGAGCGGCAGCCGACTGAAGGGAGTGGGAGCTGCAAGACAAGGGCTGGTCCCTGTCCCTGGCACAACACACCCGTTGTGCCAGGACACAGGGATACAGAGGAGCTTCTCTCCGTGCCATTCCCAGACACATCTGTGCTGTGAATAGGTCAGGAAACCTCTCCCAAGGACCACTTAGCAGCAACACGTACCTCTCCTCCTGGCACAGGTACCTGTCGATCCCCCCAGCCAGCTGTGGTGAGAGAAGCAAAGGTCCAAGTGCCCTGTTACTCTGAGAGGCAGCAAAGTAAACATAAAAACGATGCACAGAAACCTCACAGCCCATGCTAAGATGGAGTGAGAAGCCAGGGCAACAAGGAGGCAGCAGTCCTGGGCAGGAGAGTGGCTCCTGGGGCAGCTCCCTGCTGTCATCCCTGGGACACGTCACAGGCCCCGATTCCATGGTGAGGCACAGAAATACGTACAACAAAACACTGTCCCTCTCCAATGCCTGCTCAGTGCTTTGTGCCACATATTGGTGCTGTGGTTTTGCCAGTCTGGAAGCTGGACTGCTCTGCCCCCTCAGCCATCACAGTGCAGCACAGCACTCCTCCCAGCAGCTCAGCACTTCTGGCTTTACCCCCGCATCTCATCTGCTCCCCCACCCTGCCAGTGACAGAGCTGTTATTAATGGACTTGAAAATCTGCCAAGAAAATCTCCTGGCCCACATTTTGCCTGCCCTTTGCCCTTCTGCTGATTAACTCCAAAAAGCCTTCTGAGAAACCTGCAGCTGTTGAAATGCACATCTTGCACAGCAAGATGAAATCTGTCTTTTTTTTTTTTTTAGCAAATGCCTACTTTTAGTAAATGGAAGAGTACTCTAGAAAATGCTTGACTATTAGGCACACTCTTCCTTAGCATATCAGTTTACACTGCACAGAAAGCTGTTATTAACTGATAATAATTCAGTTAATATAAAGTGCTTGAGATCTCTCAGTACAGTTGCCAGCAAATGGGCAAAAGCAAGTCTAATTTATCCATCTGTTGTAGGGAGCATAAAAGGGAAAGTTGCCTTTGCTGCGAGACAGAGGAGGCTGCAAGTCAGACATGTAGAAAATACCCTGACACTTCTGTCCAGCTGGTGAGACCTTTTGTGTTCAGGCTGGTAGGAAAATGGCCAAAGGAACACGTAACTTGGAAAAGGACACTTAAAGGTCAAATAAAACCTGAGCGTGACCAGGAATAGCCTAAAAAAGTCTTGAACCATCAATCAGATTCTGATTAGAACTGGCTGAAAGTTGACATGAAGTTCTAACACGTGGGGATTCTCAAATGCCCACGGCTCACCACCACTCCTACAGTAATCAATCTCTCTTTGATAAGAAGCCAAGGCGAGGCCACTGGACATTATGTATTCTGTTCCAAACTATCCACTGGATCAGAATGAAGCCCTGGAGTACCTTCAGTTGCACTGCCTGTGCTTTGTGCTCTGTTCTATCAGCAGGCCTCACTTCCCTGCTCTGTCTGCACTTGGATTTTATTTTCTTTCCCCTTCCAGGCTTGTGGGACCACAGAGTTTATAATAAAGAGCTATTCTGCTCCTGGTCAAAGCCAGCAGCATGGAAAGTAGCTGTGGGCTGGTCTGTGTTTAGGCTGTATTGATTAAGCTAAAGTCTCTGCAGGAATGGGAAGAAGTTTGTTTGGTGAATGCACCTGAAGCCCTCCTGGAAGGCTCTGATGGGACCAGGGTTCAAGCACTGTAGAGAAAAGCTTGAACAGTGTTACCCTTCACTCTTTCGAGGTGAGCAGTGACATTTCAGCTTGGTGCCCAGGTGATGAGCCCTCCCACATCAGGAGGCTGGTGGTATAAAACAGGTGAGTACTGGGTGAGGCAGTGAGAAAGACAGACAGATGACAGCAGGCAGCTCTCTTAATCCTAGTCCTCCTGCTGTGAAGGTGCTCATACAAGACAATTTTTTTGCATTTACTGCCTCACTCACTTTTTCTTCCAGTTTCCAGCAGTCCTGATTGTTGTTCTACCCCAGAATGCTTCCCTTTACCCCCACCAGGGAACAACTTTAGTGTGTATTTCTTAAAATACGAGACCTCCACCGAGGGCTGTCTGCTCAGCCCTGGCTGTCCTAGCCTCATCTCCATCCCTCAGGCACCTCTAGTGCTTGTTCCCCAGCAGCTGTGGTACCTCCTCAAAGCCATCACAGCCACTTGCCATGGTCCAAGTGCCAGTCCATTGCCTCAGATCCACCCAGATATCCATCTAAATCCTCTAAGGAAGAGTCCATGTGAAATTTATCAGAGATTTTGCCTTTCAAAAATCAACAATGGACAGACTCAAACCAATAAACAAAATCCTCAGCCTCCCTGTTTTTTTTTTTTAGGGTCCCTTACAGTGCAGCCTCAGGCTGAAGCTTTGTCAGTGTGGCTATTTCCCTTCATTAGCTGACAAAATGCCCCAAACTTCCCTGTACCTGAGAAGACCTGCCCTAGTAAGTTATTATCCACCACTTGTCAGTAGACAGTGACAAATCTTCCTTCCCTACAGGGCTTCTCTCACAGCTGCTCTTTTTCCTGGATGGACACCAAACTCAACCACTTAGGTGTTGCTGTTCACAGGTGTGACAGGAGCTTATCAAGTCCCATCAGGGCTGAAGCAACTTCAGGGAATTCAGCTCCTGTTCTCACCTCTTCACCCTCTCTCATCCCTGTTGAGAAGACCAGCTTCCTTGGGCAGTGGCATGGAGAGCATAACATTAAATCTGAGGCCAAGGGGATGAGGTGAGCAAGAGTAAAGTGGGGGCCAGAACTGTCTTTGCTGGGGCCTGAGGCTTAAAGGTGGCACCACTGGAAGAGTTGGAGAACTGCTAATTGATGGGTTTCTGGACATAGGGATTTCAGACTAATGCTGTAATCAAGGTTAGCATTTCCTAATCTATCACAAGGGGAAGGAAAAGCCCTTTGAAGCTTTGGTTTCTGTCCCCTCCACCCTTGTGCTCCCCAGAGGAATCAGTATTTGTGGGTTTTTTAGCTCCTTGCACTGGCCCTGACTTCTTTTTCAGTGAGCTGGGAAGGTTTTCCTAGCTCCTTGCACGTGGGGATGGTCATTTGTGGTGGGTGAAGAGATGTTTACTGTCTTTGATGGATTACTCCCCCGGAGATAGCAGTAACAGCACTCTCCTAATTGTTAGAGCAGCCATCCATACCAGCTGGCTTTCCCAGGCGCAAACCAGCCACCCACAAACCAGCTCTGCTCCCCACACCCTCTGCAAATGACTGAGCAAATAAAACAGTTTCATATGGCTGGTCCCCAGAGAGTGACAAATCTGCCCCTCCGTGCCATCACACAGCAGGAGGGAGTTGGAAGTTACAAACATGTAGGTGGTTTCCACTCATGCCAAGAGAGAAGGGGAAATGCCAGTCTGCCCCTGGAGTGATTAATCCTGCAAATTAACCAGCATTTGATTCATCCTAAACAGGGATGAGTTTTCTTTAATTTACATTCATTTCCATTAAAGCTGATGGCTCAGGTTAAACCTGAGAGCTCATTCACCAGCTCTCTGTGGAAGGGACCAGGTGGCACATTTGTGCCACTCTGAAGGACTGAAGAGGCCTCAAAGATCTACAAAGGGCTGGCACATCCCTCCCTTAAGAGGCTGGCACATGGACTAAGGGCTGCATAGATAGTTTCTGCACTGAATTTTAGGTGCTTACCTGACTCAAGACTTCCTGTGAACCTCACAGCAACTACTAAAGTCTTCCCAGGCAGCTGGGCTTTGAGAATCACAAAACTGTCGGGCCCTTCAGTCTGGATCCCACTTCGTGTTTTTATAGTGCCCTCTCACGTCACTGATGCAGGTGTGACAAAACACATCTGTGTGGGGGGAAGTGCTTTCATCCAGCCTTCTTTGGTCCCAAATCCTGTAACTGCTCTTGGATCCCAGGGCTACACCAGGAGCAGCTATAAAACAGGGGAATGGCTCAGAAGTGAATAGAGTTGCAGAGAAATTGAGGGGATGGAAGGAGGTGTGTATGCATGGGAGAAAAGGCAGAAGGAATTGCAATAGGTAAAGAAGGACCCACATTTGATTAGCAGGCACACTCCCAGTGAAGTAAGGGGGAATGAATCTGGGCCATTGGATACCTTCACCTATGATCTTGCAAAACAGAAGGAGAATGAAGTTTGAATTTAAAGGGAAAAAAGCCACCACAAAAAACCCTACACCACCATTTGGTCACACTTTGGACACTTGATGAAAATACTTCCTTCTGAATTATCAAAACAAGAGCACAGAGCAGCAAGAAATAATCACAAAATGGAATGAGACTGAAGACTAAATCTGCGTGTCTGAGAGGCAACGCTATCACCCAGCCAAGTCCCAGTACCCCAGCTCACAGTGGCAGAGCGTAGCCAAATGCTGCAAGTGAAAGACTTGTCAGGGCAGAACATCTTGTTTTATTAGAAACAGGGTCTTTACAAAGTATGAGGAAAAGAAAGCACGAGATTTGAGGTGGAATTTTAGATGTCTCACCTTACAGAATACCGGGCATGCAGAAGCCTCTGCTGCACAGTGACAGGCTCCTTCTTTGCTTTAGCATGTGTTCATGGGGATGAATATCTTTAGGGCAGTAAATTACCTGGTATCTTTCTGGCAGTAAATTAACCTGGTATCTTTCTGGATGTCTGTTTAACTGAAGCATGTCTAAAAAACTAATATGTGAGTGGAAAAGCAGTAGATTCAACATAGAAGGAAATCAGCAGGACTAAATGTGAGAAAGTCTTTGTATTTCTTGCTAAATAACACACACACACACAAAAAGGATCAAACTTTTCTTCAGCAGCATGTTGCTGTGGTGGCTTTTCTGTCACTTTCTACTGACAAACACTATAAATTATATTCCAGTGTAATACACAGAATAATAAAGCTCTTCCAAATGCTTCATGTAACTAGGAGAGATGAGAGAAAAGGAAGGTATATTTTGGTCTCTGTCTCAGGCAACTGTCTGCCGCCAATTAACTTAGTCCCTTCTTGACTTAATTCCCTCATCCTCACAACTTCTCAGTGAGGGCAGGCTGTGCTGCTCTCCATTCCAAGGGCTCCCAAGGAACCATGGCATAGAGAGACAAGGGGCTCTTTGCATTTTGCATTCTGATTCACACCAGGTTAAACTCATGGCAAAGTAGTACTTGGAACTGCAAAAAAAAAAAAAGTCTCCTCATCACTGTAAGGAAAGAAAACAGCAGGATCCAGTCTGCATTCTACTGTAATAGCTCAGTGTTGAACTCCTCTGCTCTCCAAGTCAGTGACTTTATGCTGGCTTGCTTAACCAAGACAGGTCCAAGGTCAGGGTCAGACGTGAGTCCAAATACAGAATTTCAGGCCTGCTTTGGTTTATTTGAACTGGCTGATCTATTGCAGTGTTTTAGAAAGAGCTGGTCCTCTCAGTTCCGGTAGGAAAGGGAATAGCTTCCGAAGGTTTCCTCCCTTTATGTAAAGAAGCTGCAGCTGCAGCAGCTGATGGAAGCAGCATGATTGCAACTCTATTTAATTTCAGTACATGTAATACATGTCCCTGTTGGTTATTCAGAGCATATACAGTGCTCTATGCACCTGGCAGAGTAAGAGCAGAATCTATGATTATAAGTCCCCAGATATATGCTCAGTTTAGTCATTTGCTCAATTATACTACCTGGGTATTTGCTTGAATGAAGAAGTGAATGGCTTTGGCTTTGTTCATTCATTCTAGATTCACTTCTCGGTGTTTAAGAAAATGAAATTCCTGGTGTATGTACTTACACAGGGACAATAGGTTTTAATTTAACTCATCCAAGCGAATCAGACCCAGGGCAAATACGTGAATCCCATGATCAACATAATTCAGCACTGGTGAGGCCACACCTAGAATATTGGGCTCAGTTTTGGACCTCTCACTACTAGAAAGACATTGACACATTGGAGTGTGTCCAGAGAAGGGCAGCAAAGCTGGTGAAGGAGAACAAGTCTTAAGAGGAGTGTCTGAGGGAGCTGGGGTTGTTTAGACTGGAGAAAAGGAGGCTGAGGGGAGACCTTATCACTCTCTACAACTGCCTGAAAGGAGGCTGTATTCAGGTGGGACTGGTCTCTTCTCCCAGCTAACAAGTGACAGGATGAGTGGACACGGCCTCAAATTGTGCCAGGGGAGGTTTAGATCGGATATTAAGGAAAAATTCTTCACAGAAAGCATTGAAACAGGCTACCTAGAGAAGCGGTGGAATTACCATCCTTGGAAGTGTTCAAAAAATGTGTGGCTATGGCACTTGATAAAATGGTTTGGTGGTGACTGTGCTGGGTTAACAGTTGGACTTGATGATCCTAGAGGTCTTTTCCAACCTTTACATTTCTATGATTCTGCCCTTGGACCACCATGTTCTATCAACTCTGGCCCCTCTGAAATTCAGAGCTGACAAACCACCTGGTGATCAAGAATCATACTAGGAGAATATTCACACACATAATATGCACAAATAATAAAGAAATGAATAAAATCAATCAATCCATCATTGGCAGGAAGAAAAAGCTAGGTTTATGCAGAAGGTGAGATTTGCCTTAATAAGAAACCAGCTGTATAATTACACCAAACTACATAATGAAATCTTTCCTGATTTGTACTGCTTTTACCTATACTTTCCAGAAGTTAATAACTCTTTCCAGAAATACGTGTTACCATTGCATTCAAGTGCAGTTTGCATTGTTTATTTTAATTATAGATCCAATTCAGAAAAGCAAAGTAAATGAATGCCTCATTTCACTTGCCCGCAGAGCACGTATGAAGAGGGTGAACATTTCCGTATTTATGTCTCCATTTTCTTTTCCCAGCTTGTCATTATGCTGATTGAGGAGGCTCAGACTCACTTTGCCAAAGCCACTCCTTAGGTCTCAGAAGATAAAGGGTTGCAGTGACTGCTGCTCCAAGGTGGCAGTCTGTCAGCAAGAGAACTCGAGTCCCATTCCCAGTCACAAAGAACAGTTATTTAATTAGGTTCTCCCCTTTCCCCAAGAACTATCCAGCTCATCCAGGAAAGGCCATTTTGCTTGTGATAACCTCATGCAAACAATCTCAGCTTCCACAGCATCGTTTCTCCCTCACTCCTGGGAAAGGGACAGGATAGGAAATACAAGAAAACTGTTTCCAGCACGTTCCTGCTGCTGGGTCACTGAGCTCCATAGTCCACGCTAACTGACTTCTCCTGTGGTGAGTAATTGTTTGGAGATGTCACTACAACAACAATCTACACTTAAGGCATAGCTTGCTGCAGACATGATTTATTCTTTCAGGATCACCTTGTTATTATTGCAATTAAATTGTTCCTTCCCTACAAACACAGTGGTAGTTGAAGATTTTCTCCGAGCATTTCTGTAGGCAATCTTAGCATAACAAAAGGACATTCATTCAGGAGCTGCATGTTTCCATCAGCCTTTAATCTCCTGAAAATGAATTTTCAAAGCATATTTCCAGCACAGCTCTCTCTAACCAGAGAGTTGCTAGGGCAAGTAAAAGGCCTTTGCAGGTAAGCCAGTAGTTACTCACAGGACCTGACATTCTCTTCCGTTAAAGCAAAATGTTTGACTATTTAAGTAACATAAAATATTTTTGATTTGGAAAAGAAGTTAAGGAAAAAAAACCTCCAAAAGCAAAATAAAGTAAAATCCAAAGAGAATCCCAAGGGGACCTGAAATCACAGCCTCTCTCACAACTGGTCTCAGCTCAGAGCTGGCCTTGCTCCATTCCTTTTCCCAGCCTATTGCCACTGCGAATCATTGAAAATCTGTTCCTCCTCTTCAGTGGAGCTGGTCTCTGCCAGCTTTGCTACCTGAACTTAGTTTCTCTGTGCCCAAATAAATGCCAGAGCCGGTAAAAGGAAAGCCACAGGACCATGCAGGTGTCGAGGGAAGAACATTCCCTTCCCTACCTGGCAGCTGTTGGATCATTGGTGGGAAACTGCACTCTGAAGCGCCCTCCACATGTTCCTACCCTTCCCTCCTTCCAGAGCCCTACTCAACTACCTTAGCCAGGAATTGGGCTCAACTGACTCTAAGCACCTTCCCAGCTGAAAAAAGCAGTTGCCTGTGCAGGTCTTTAATGATGCTCTTCCAAGTCCATCTCCCTGTGTTCCTTATGTGCTCAGCCCTAATCATGAATTTATGCCCTTGTACCTGATGGCCTCGGGGTTTTTTGGTAAGATTAAAAGGCTTCTTCTCCATGGATATTCCCTAACGTGATGATGGCCATATCCTAGAGTCTGAAAGAAATAATGCGGTGTCTCCACAGCAAGTTCTTCAGGAGGAGCAGCCAACCTACCCCAGCTACCTGCCAGGCTCCTCATCCAGCCACCAGGCACCCATCCCTTGTTTCAGGGACACAACCACAGTCAGGGAACAACTGCAGCCTGCCAGGGGGTTACACTGCAAGGTGACACTGTGATGGGCATGTGGCTGGAGTCTTCAGCAACCTGCAAACAGGAGCCCAGAACTGCCTGGCTCCTCCTTTTCTTGGGAAAGGGGAATTCCCCAGCACTTTGTCCATTCTCTGTGGTGGGTATGGGATGTAGCTGGGGTAAGAACCACACTTGTTGTAGAGCTGCTCCGATAGGGATTTTTCTATCTGTTTTCCCTACTTGAGTAAATCGAGTAACAAAGGAGTCCTAACCTTTTCCAGGTGGACAAAGGTCACCAAGGCTCCAAGGTCACAGCCAGTTCTTTGTTGCTTTCTGAATGTATGATCTCTTCCTTGGAAGGCTGACATAGCTCTATAAAACAGAGGAAGAGATGCTATACTTCTGTAGCACAAGAAGTTAACCAATGTTTACAAGGTGCTTTGAGACTAAATGTGATATATGTGTAAATTTAATTATTTTAATAGACATTCACATAGTACTAACATTGCTATTTATTAACATTATTTTTCCTAGGCTTTTTGCAGCAGCATTTTCCATATGTAACTTGAATTTATTCTCTCTTCGCCTTTTTAAATTATTCCTACAGAAAATGCTGAGGGCTTAACAAGAAGTTCGAATGGTACCTGTGTATTTTATCTCAGGTGGCTGATCTGACACCTCTGAGTTACTGCAGTGCTCTGTATTACAGTCTGCTAGCGAGGGCTGTGAGGTCTTGTCAGATCTCATAAACCAAACAAGGTTGATCCTTGGAAGGAAACCTTAGAAGAACACCCACATGCCACGTGAAGTAATATTTCACCTTCTGAATCATCACTCTTGCCCCTGAGTGAGTCATTTCTACAGCGGGAGTTCAGCTAGGTGGCTGGGGTTCTTTGCTGAGAGTTATTATAGCTACTACGATTCAAAATACGTTCAGAGGGAGTCCTTACCATCTGTGGTCATTAAAGAACTCAGAATTATCACCCCACAAAGAATAAAACTATGTATATAGGTATTTTTCACAGGTAGCAGGCTGTACTTTATCCTAGAAAACCCTGCCAGCAATCTCACTTGGATTCAGTAATTTTGTCCTTTTGTCTGCCTGCAACAACACCAAACCTACAGGTTTTATTTTGCCCAGGCACTTGGGAATAATCTCTATCACAAGAGAACCAAATGCTGACCCATCCACCAGCCTCCTGGAGCTTCTAGAGAATGTGGAAGGGAGCTGCAGGTGCTCGATACACCTCTGAATCTGGCCCCAAAGGAGGGCGAGCTCTGGAGGCAGCTGAGCACTGCAGAAATCTCCGAGCTCCTTCTCCCCCTCCGAGAGCAATTAAGACCAGGAGAATGTGCCTTCAGAAATCCACACTTGCCCACCTAACGGGGTGCTGACGCATCCAGCGCTTGGGCTCTCTGCACACGCTCCTGGCATTCCCAGGGTTTGAAGACATAATGTGTTCTGAAAAATGGGCTGAGTCCTTGGGGCCCCTGCTCTTAGCACAGAGGTGTGCTTGAGCTGCCAAATTACAGCATGTGCAATTTCATGTCTGGATCTCAAAAACGCCCACGCAACCCCCTTTTGCACCCGGAATCTGGGTTTAGGAATCATCTTTATTTTTCCACATTATTAGCCTAAATAGTCCTAGTTGCCTTTGTTGCTTTGCAAAGATTAATGTGAAATTCAGCCACAAATATCAATTTTTATTGCTTTAGAACAACAAATGGTAGCCTTCTCTAGGTGTTTCTACAAGCCCTAAGAGACATGTTCTTCACAGTCCATCCAATGCTTTGATGGGAAGAATTACATTTTCCTGTACAGAGCCATTTATAATTTATTTTTCATTTGTATGTGTGGTATGGTTTTGTCTGGGGAGCCTGCTACTGCAGCTCATGTAATTTAATATTTCAGGAAGATTAGGATAAAAAATGGCTTTTAGAAACTCTACGACAGCTTCATTACTTAGCTCTCTTTCTAACCATGAAAGTTAACTCAGGCTTCTTGCTTCCCTCCATAGATACAATGCCTGTTTTGTTTTGCTTCTAATTCCTTAAGGGATCTTCCCTTATTGACTTGCAACTTCCCTCAGTGACAGCTACGTGACCTTTTCCAGGCGTGAGAGCGTATCAGCGTAGACGTAAAAAGTAAGACATTTCTTCAGTAAAAACTGGTGATCAAAACCACGCTTGGAATAGTGACTGCTTATTTATCATACTTTCCCTGAAGAGCCTCAGAGTGTTATCAGTGAAAAGCCTGAGAAAGCTGTGTTGTCAAAAACTTGTGAGACTGAGAAAACATAATTGCTTCGTTATGTAAGAACGGTTTGTTGTGGCTTCTGTTGCCTTGCCGTCTAACAGAGACAGTGCTTGTGGTTTTAGCTTCTCAGCTCAGCTTTGGCACTATAAATTGTTCACCAAGATCTTTTCATTTACTTTTATACCCATCTGACTTGAACGGTGCCATCAGGTGAAGGCTCGATATCACACTAAAGGGGTTTAAAAGTTAGCCTGAACCAGAGATCCCCACTGCACTGCAACAAACAGTAAGCAGCTGCATGCACACGCATCCTCTGTTCCAACATGACAGAAAATGACTACAGGTAAGGCACTTTCAGCAGGTCACTACAAAAATCAGGAGTGTATCATGAACGGTTATTGCCAGAAGAAGCTGGGAGCAGGGATAGTAAGTTTTCTTCCACCTGATAACACCCAAACGATGCCCTTTTCAGCAAAATGTGGGCTTGGAACTGGGACAAAGGAAATTTAGGTATGTCTTGCAGATTTATGCCAAAATTAGAACCATCCTGACTCAAACTGTTTGGGAATTCTTACTAGCCTCTATCCTGTCCATGTACTCAGAATGAGGCACCCAAATCTTAATGGTTCCCTAGAAATTAATAGGATAACAATAATGTTTTGACTTCTAAAGATCTGTTGGTCCCAAGCTGAGAAAAAGAAATTGCCAGCTCACATCTCTCCATGAGCCTGGAACGAAGAATAGCGAGGATGATGGCTCACCATCTGTTCAGAAATTGCTGTGGAAAGGTTGGAGGATCTCAGTCCAGTTCTTAGCAGATGTCTATTGACAGCATCCATGCCCACTGAGAGTGTGCTCACCCGTGTGCACTCAGCTGTGTGGAGAAGGCAAGACAACACCAGCACTGCCTACACATTGCTCTTGCACATGTACCTCCAAGACCCTCCTTGGAGGGGCAAATTCAATTTCAAACCGCCTGAATCCCCATGTCCTGCTGACACGAGGAAGAGCATTACAGTAATTTGGATCAAACTCGAGCCACAGAGAAGATTGTTCCAGGCCCCCACTGATGTGTGTTACACCCCTTTAATTACACCCATGACAAGGCACTAACAGGGAAAGCTCTCTAATATATTATTCCCATTCTAACAACCTATTAACACCACAGATGAGAGTTTTTCTGCTGGATGCATTCTCTCACTCCAGTTATGTGTTCCTTTGCTGCATCTGTAAGCTGTATCAACTTTTGAAACGTTTCAATTTCACTTTAGAAAGACAGTGCACCTGCAAGTCTTTGATCATACAGGGGTCTGCATTCAGAGCTTCACCAGTCTGCTGTCTACAGCAAATTGAAAAAAAGGCTGTTAATTTGAAACTACAACACAGGATATGCCTTCTAGATGAGTTATTTCATATTTGATTGAGCGTTCTCACCTACAAGGTTTTGATTGCCACTAATCTTGCTGGATGTATTATCCTGGATCAAGCTGGCTCAGACTTCAGCACAGACTTTATGCAGTCAAAGGCTTTACAGGAAAACTCTGTGCTGGGAGGTGTGCTCACAAACACAGATACTTTTCCCTGGACTAATTTCACAAGCAGATAAGGCTCCCAGCTTCAGTCTTCCAGCCTTGGGGAGAGCAGCAGGCCTGTGTAGAGGTCCCTGGACCTGTCCTTGTCAGAAATACCGTGAGGAGAACTGGCTTTATCCTCCCTTGGCACATATTCCAGCCAACATAGAGGTGTGAACAGTGGGGAACCAGCTCATCTTTGCCTGATGAGAGAACAGGTAACAGAAGAGAGCCAGGGTGAGGGAAGAATAAGAAAAACTGGCAATGTATCCTCTTTCTGAACAGAGAGGCAGCTTCCTGGTATATGACCAGGAAGAGATAAGTCATAAACTGCGGAAAGAGATAAGATGGAGAAGGAATGGGAACCACTGCTGTCCTTGAGTTACACAGACTGGCTGGGAAACACAAGCAGCTCCTCTCCTTTGAGCACACCATGGGCATCACTAGCAACACACACGTCTCAGGATCTACCAAATCTACCCTTTTCTTTCCCTCAGATACAAAACTGGATTCTCTTAGTCTTGGAAAATGCACTGAGACAGAAAGACTGGAAGTTCACGAGTCACTGGCAGCTCATGGCTGGAGACATATCCTGAAGAATCACTATTGATTTTCTGTGTTCTCATACTCACCCCTAGGCATAATTTCTTGGCCACTACCCAGGGACAGGATGCTGAGCCAGATGGACCTTTACTCTGAGCAAATGTGGCCTTTCTGATGTTCCTGTGTAAAGTATGACAAACTGGCACTTACAAAAAGCAGTAAAATTTTTAATTTACTGCTGACAAAAACATCAGTTTAATATCCATTATCTCCATCCTTAAAAGTCCCGGTACAAAGTTCTTGTTTTGTAATGAAAGCAATACTCAATAAAAGTAAAAATACTCAGAGACATGCTATTTACTAGCTCCTTCATCAGCTATTGCTTCTAAATTTTTGGATTCTCTTCTAGTTTTTGAGATTAAAACTACAAGAAAAGGTAAAGTGATATTGCAATAAAGAGTCATCAGAAGAACAGTTCCTGCCAACCTCTGTGAAGAGCTTGGAGAATAGCCTGATCAGCTGCTTTCCTTGGATTGTACAGGCTTATTGGGAACATGGATAGTTTGTCTTCCTCTGAGAACTCCATGAGGGTATCAAACCACAGAGAAGCATGTCTGCAATGGTTGAACATTATTGGTAAACTTTTTTTCCTAGAACAGCCCTGTACAATTAAAATCTGCCACTTGAACACCAGTAGTTTCAAACTTTATGACATCTTTTGCAAGATTTTTGTGGATTTTTTGCTACTTTTTTGAGGAAAAGCATCCAAAGTTACATCCTCATGATTGCTTTGAAAGAAAATAAGTAATAAATGGCAGGTACCTCACAAGGACAACTACCCAAGTTCAGAACAGACTGAGAATTACCTGCTTGGGAATGTGATTGGTCATACAAGGCTAATACAAGGCAGACAGCAGGCTGTCCACTTTAAGGAATAGTAAAAATACGTCCTCCCTCTCATCTCTGGGTTCATTAATTTCATAGGCAGGTGGGACAACATTAAATTACAGCTTCAGTACAGCCACTTGATAGAAGTAAACACAAAGGCCATGGGTAACTGAGCTCCCACTGGTGGCTGTGACACCAAATGGATCATCTGTGTTGACACTGAGAACAAGCAGGGAAGGAAATTTGCTTTGAAAGTCACAGCAGTGACTGGGTGTCAAAACCTTGGGGCTGGCACTCAGCTCCATGCAACGCACCAGTTCTCTGCCCTTTCAGCTGAAAATGCTTCACTGAACCACGTTTCTTGCAGTGAATGATTCAGCAGCTGCTGGTCCCTTGGCCTTGGATCAGCTGGTGAGAAATCCACACTGGAGCTTACCGAGTGAGCTGTTGGAGCTGTGTGCTGGGATTGCTCAGAGAGCACCTCATCTGAGGGATAAATGACAAATTTGTTCGTGTTTGTGGATGTAGATCCCTTAAGGAGAACTGGTTACGTGACCTACGGTTGAAATGTCTCCTTATATTTGATGTCTTGCAACTTGGACACATTTCAGTGAAATGGACCCATCTTTCCTATGTTGGCCAAGTTTGGATTAGTTTTGAAGGTTCATCCAAAATGAAAGGCTATTTATATATATATATATATATTTAGTCCAAATTACTGGACCTTTCTTTTGCCTCTGAGAAGTTCTTGCGCATGCCTGTCACCTCTTAAAAAGAATACTGGATTTACTGCGGTAAGAGCAAAATCATCATTAGCTCCAAAGAGAATAACGCTTCATTGTCCAAGTAAAATGTATTGTTTTATAACACTGCAGTTTTGTTTTCCTTAACGAAGATGCAGGTACTAAATTATTGAATTCACCTCTGCTCTTTTCACCTAAACACAGATACTCCTCAAGTATTTTTCTCAGGACTGTTCAGCAGAGTTCATTGCTTTCTAGGTGAAAAAATGTAAAGCTTTTAACAGGGTTGTGGTTTGGAGGAGGTTTTTGTAAAGATACTTTTAAAATAACATTTGATTTTCTAACTCTGAAATATAAGCTACTAATGACCATTTTTAAAATGAAAACCCAGCTGATAAGGTGAAAAACAAACCATTGTCACACTTTTTCAAAAAAAAGTCTTTATAATATGAAAATGTCACAAGGCAGTTTTAATTTTGAAGCTGTTCAATTTCTTCTTTGCTTTAAAAACACTGACCATTTTTCAAGTTTTATTTGGCTTCTCTATAAGGCCCTCCCCACAGAAAGCCACATCATTTCCCAAGTTTTCCCAGATGAAGATTTGAGCAGAGCTTTTTTTCCCTTCCATTAGGAGGGCAAACCTGATCCTGTAAAAGCAAGTATAATCCTCTCTGCGTTACTACTAACTGCACTTCAGAGTACTTGTAAAAACACATTCTCCTAGCAAGGCAGCCACATTAGGAACAGCTGTGGGTCATGCCAAGTACTGCTAGAGAGAGAAATTAATCTTCTCTTGTAAAATCTCTCAGAAGACCGTCACAACCCCCAATTAAAAATATATATATATATAATTATTAGCACTTTTGGTTTTGGGGACTGAGCCAATTGATATTTAAAAAGCAGATGGGTCTCAGCTTGGTCCTTTTAATGTAACTTGGATGTACTCTGTTGAGCAAATGCCTAATAACTTTGTGGGCGTTTGCTTAGAAATGGCATTTAGTTTAAACACTGCTTCAGTATCTGTACTTTAAAGGGTCAAGTGGAGTTGCTGAATTTGAAAGAGAAGGAAATTCAAATGCTTCAGTTGGTCATTTAGAAAAGGTGGGACTTAGAGAAGAGTAAGAGTAGAGCAGTAAATAAAACTCAGGAATGTGACAGAGACAGCATAGCCTGAGCAGTGATGTAAAAAAACCTGATGTGCAAAGGACTGCTCACATATTTAAGTCATGTTAGAATGAGACCTCTGGGCTCCTGAGTTACCTGTAAGGCCAAGGTGAAGAGCATTTCACAGAATCAATTAGGTTGGAAAAATCTCTGAGATCGAGACCAGCCTATGACCAAACACCACCTTGTCACCTAGACCATGGCCCCGAGTCCTTTTCTTAAAGGCCTCCAGGGCCATGGCTGCACCACCTGCGCTGTTGAAGAAATACTCTCTGGAGCTGTTACCCTGTGAAGTTCACTTTGTGTCATCAGAATAGTTAATCTGCCCTAGAGGAGGCTCCTGGATGGAGAGTTCACACTTGGATTCAGCTTCTAGGTGCACATAGCCATGATGCAGAGTTCCAATTCAATCTCAAACCTAGAGCTCCAATTCAATCTCAAACCTAGTTTAGCATGACAGTGGGCAAAAGCCTCCAATTGTTTCAGAGCATCCAAGTGAGAAAACCAAACCCCTGACAGTGATGCAGCGATGCTCAGTCAGAAGTGGGTCAACACACAGAGGCCTTGCAGCAGAGACCTTTGTGTTCCTTACAGCGAGCCTCCTTTTCGCTGTCCGGGTATTTCTGGCTGAGTACAGATTTCAGAACAGGACTTTATACATACTGAAAAGAAATGAGAGGATGTTTTCCATCTTGATACAAATATCAGCTGCAAGTCAGTTTCCACCATCCCTTAGAACAACCTCACTGAGAGATTCAGTTATGATGCTGCAGCTCCCCTTTGCTCGTGACAACCCTGTGGAGAACACTCTCTGTGTGCCCCACCTTCTCCACGCCGCCTGAGCAATACAATAAACATGGAGTGTTTTGACAGCATCTCCTCTGAACTCTGGAAACAGAGTTTGCTGGAAATATCTTGAAAAGCCAGTCAGAATTCTGAGTTTACAGAAGGGATTCTCACTCAGTTTATCTGTTCTATGTGCTTTTATAAACCTTATCTTTACTAATGAAGCCTCAAGCACAGGGGAACGAGCTGGATTTTGTCCTGTCCCTGGCACTACCAGCAGAACTGTCAGCTCAGCACTCTTTGTAGATTTTCTCTTGCTTGGCTAATGTGAGGGACCGAATACGTTTCTCAGGCAGAGGATGAGTCTGTGGGTCAGATTCTCTGCTGCAATACAGACTCGGTGATTTCAAAGTGAGTGTGGTGGCACAGTCACGCTTCAAAAGTAACTGTGAGCTTCTATACCCCTTCTACTCAATGTTTTTCAGAGGAAGCCCTCAATTTTTCAAGCTTAAAAGCCAAATGCCAGGGCTATGGAGCCAAATTTCTCACTAATGTAGTTTGAGGCAGCATCAATTTATATATACTACAGGACATCAATCTCTTTTTAAAGAGTCCTGCTGATTTTTATCTATTATTTTCTTTTAGGCTTCTTACAGAATTATTTTTAGTTAGCATTCAAACAGATTTCCCTGCTCTCTGGAGGAAACCCCAGCCTGACAAAAGGCTGTCAGGATCCCCCCTAGCACCTTTCAGTATGGGGATCAAGCTGGCTGCTTTTTGGAAGTAGTTACTGATTTTATTGAAGAAGCTTGTGGAGCCCTAGTAGGCCTGCCAGTTGACTACATGCTTTCAGAAGTTTTTGACAAATACAGTTTGGTTTTTAGTTCCTTTACCAGGTTTTCCCAGTATCTCCTTCCACACGTCAGCTTCTTACCACACACAGATCATTACTGACCACAGATTCAGAGCATTTCTTTTGAAGGGTCACACACATACATCCCTTCTCTCCTTTCCAGTACATTCATTTTTGTTAATTTCTCCTTTTAACACCTGATGGGCCAATGGCACCAGCTCTGTGTTTGCTCTCTCTCGCTGGCTGATTCACAGCACAGTCAGACATGGCAGCAACGCAACACAGGACAATTTACATCTAGTATTGGAACAGATATTACAGTGACTTACAGCACAAGGAGAACTGCAAAAGACTACTCACCTGTAGCTATTACACAGATCAATTTATACAGGAACACACCCCGAAGCCAACCATAGGACACTCTAAATTAGAGCTGCCAAGGGTCAGGCATCTTCACAATTCTGTGCACCCTCAGTTACATCTAGAATGAGTGGTAGCTGCAGATATGCTGTAGATGCACAATTCTCTCCCTCAAGAGAAATCAGATATGGAAGACGGTCTCTCAGGCTGCCAGCAATGAAGAATTTCCCCTTACAACATAATACCAGTCACCTTAAAAACTTACATTTTGGGGATATTTTGGAAGGAGAGTGGAGGCAGATACACCTTCTGCAGTCATAGGTAAATGTCAACATGTTGAACAGGAGATCTGCGGTGTGACGTTTGCCACAGTGCTCAGAGCTGGGTCTGGATAAGTTTTGAAGAGAATTCAGGGTCTGTGTTTGCAGAGAAGCTGAGATCCAACTGTAACAGCCAGTGCCAGGATAGACAGCTGAGACTACAACTCTGACTTCAAGTTCTGATTTTGCCTTATGGAATACTTTGCATGTCATCATTCCCAATGCCATTAACAGCCACAAAAATGAGAATCCTTTCCCCTTTTCTGTTTTATGTGTTAATGCGGCATTAAAAAAGAAAAAACAAGGAAAGGCATAAAGGTAAGAAAGAAATAATACTGCCATTCAGAAGGCATTTTAATTCAGCATCAACCTGGCAGCTGTGAAAAAGAGGGTCTTTGGAAGCTGCCATTATGCTGCCACCGCCACCTATAATGTTTCATAGTGGATTTAACACAATGCCTCTCTAGGTATAAAGAAGCTAATGGCACCATTCCAGAGAAAAAAATGCACTGATATTTTTTCAGAAGGAGGAAGAAGGTTAAGCAGAACATTGGAATTCATGTCCCATCCTCCTTTCTTCACCTCTCCTTTCCCACAATGACTTAGGGTATTTTATATACAAAAAGCCCACTATTTACATAAAGGAAAAAACACAGCCTACCTGCTAGATAGCAAACATACCCCGTGTTTCAGAAGAGCAATAATGTGGGAAATGACTTATCGTGTGTGATTCAGTCTTGTGTTCCAATATGCATATTGGCACTACCACAATCATCGCTACAGTGAATACAGATCACAGATTTAGCTGCAAAACACAGCCTCTAGGCACAGTGTTGCACGCTGAACTCTCCAGGCCCAAGAAACACATTGGGACGGACCCCGAGAAACCAGCTCTGTGAGAGTTTGTAACGCAAAGGAAAAACCTGGGGCTCGGGCATCTGAGCTGCAGACGCGCCGAAGTTCAGCATCGGCCTCTGCTCGTGCAGCCTCCCACTGCGCTGTGGTGTAGGGGCAGGACGGACCAAGGAGGAGGTCTTGGGGTCACACTACTGAGCTGCAGGCAAGGCACAGGTGAGCCAGGCAATGCCTGAGGTCAGGCAAGGACAACAGGTGAGCTGCCCAGCTCAGACATTCACTAATGATACCTACCCATGTCAAAAGCCCCTGCAGGGAGCATTAACAGGAAGGGATATAAATGAAGCCCAAGGCTGCACACATGCTTCATGAGAGCCTAGGACACCTTTTCCTCACTGCCATCCCATTGCTGCTAAAAGAATAACCTATTCATCGATGGTTGTGTACCAGGTAAGCTGCCTTTTATCATTTCTCCCCTGGGGTGATACGGTTCATGCTCTTACTGACTCTTCTTCCCCTCATTTCGCCATCTCCTTTGTGCTAAAGTTCTGCTCTTCTTCTCTGACAAAGGGGACTACCACACCCCCAGCAAGCAGTGCCATACCCGTTGGGCCTCCTGTTGCTAAGAGACTAAGTGAGAGAGAGGGATCCTACCCACTCCATTTCCCCTACAAATCCCAATATTCCTCCTATTGCTACTCTCCAGCCCTACTGAGATACTGTTGATGCAACCTTGGTATCCAACAGATCCATATGGGTTTTATGGGATGTTTTCTCCCCCTGACCAGTACTACTGAGAAAGTCCCAAAATATGATACTACATAGTATGTCATTAGGGAATTAGCACAGATACAGATGCAAACCACTCTTATGGGAAACCACCGAGGCCAGAAGAAGTCAGATCTTGCCTAGATCTAAAAGGCACAGGTAGATCAAGGCAGGTTCACCAAAATACCCTTGGAAAGTCAAGCTAAACATGGGCCATTAGAGGTCACAGCAACTGGCACAGCACTGGACTGGACAGATTTCTGCTCTACTGCATAAAGTCCCTCCAAATGTTACTAATTACGATTTTATTTCAGTGTTCAGATTGATTTCCCCCCTCCCCCCCAGAATGCAGGGGAGTTTACTCTGACAGTATTTCTGGCAGGAGTCTCTCTCAAGCCTATAGAAAGGCCAGCAAACACCAAATAATAACAAATCTATTGACAAGGGAAAAATATGGGGGAAGTTTTCAAAACTCTCCTGAAGTATTGTCATGTTGCTAGGCTGACAGAACTATCAAATCACTTCAGCCCCTGCCAGTAGTGACTGACTTTTGCAGACTCACAATAGTTCACAATTGCAAAGCCTGTTTGCTGCCTGTGTCTTTCAGGCACACCACCTGCAACTTGCTGGATTCTTAGTTCTCCATTAAATTGGGGTCTCTGTTGAGTATGCACGGAGAGAGTTCAACCATCACACCAAAACCATGGCAATATGCAAGTGGGTGACATCATGATACCTTTGTATGTGCACAGAAATAGCTCAGGTTGGGAAGCTTCCCCAGCTGAACAGGAGGCAGAAAGACAACAGATTACGGAGACAATCTCAATATCTCAAAAAAAAAAAAAAAAAAAAGATTCAAAGTTATGAACTGACCAAAGAGCTCCAGATTAATTTTACAGAGAGAGGAGAGCTTGGGGTACAGCAGCAAACAACTTCAGAAGTACCCGTGGGAATGCTGTTAATTAATAAAGGGACCAAAGAGATTTGGGACCAGTCTGTAGGAACCTGGTGCTTCTCTTCCACCTTTGCAAGTTCAGCTTTCCATTCATAAGCAAGAGAGACATCAAACAGGTTACCCTAAGAAAGGCAAAACTAGATTGGAAATGAGCCATCTGCTTGTGCCTTTGTCAACAGGGCTGAAAAGCCTTACCCACACGCAGATCACCTCTCTTCATACAGATATTTACGAAAAGTGATCAAATCTTGTGTTGATCTTCCCATGAAGGCACGTTTTCCACATTTCGACCATTTGAAAGTGATTTTAGGGATTTCTAGTATTAAATCAATCTGGTTTGGAAATAAAAAGAATGCTGCAAAGTTTACAATCACAGGTATTCCTTTTCTGTGTGCCGGAAGGCAGTTTGGGATCAAAATCCCAGGAAGACTACCTGAGGCGAACAGAAACCTCTGAAGAGAGACAAAAGTCAGAAGTGCACAGGAAGCTGATGGGCAAAGCAGCAAGTGGAGGCTGACGGAACCACTGCTCCCTCTGACAAAGAAGAATTACAGATAGCTGAGAACATGGCATGTTTGAGGAGACAGCTCCTCAGCAGAGTAGAAAGGTAAATTACATACAGAAGAAGCAGACATGGATAAAACAAGTCTTCTGTGCAATGTTTATAAGGAACAGAGAATGTGGAAAAGATGCCAAGAACAGCCATACGTTTTTGGGAAGAAAGCAGAAATAGTCAGAAATTGAGATAATGCCAGAAATAGTTATAAAATTTTTTAGAATGTCACAAGCCTGACAAAACATCAGGGCCAGATGGGATCTGTCTCAGAAAAATCAAGCAATTAACTAAAAACAAAACAAAAAAACCCAAACCAAAAATACAAAAAAATACAGCAGCATATGAATCAAAGGAGTGATGTCCATCATTCTTCACCCCTGCCACTTTCACACAGACAACTGAGCGAAATAAGCCCTGCCTGAGCTCAGTAGAAGCCGTGCTGAATGTGCCACAGGAAGGTAAAACTCCTGGGAATACAGCTTCTTACAGGGAAAAACTTCACACAGTTGCAGCCACTTGCAAGGTGTCCATCTCAAAAGGCAGCACACGCCTTTGGGGAAAGCTGCTGTCCACAGCACTTTGTGCTGCTGCTGAGTAAGAGGGATGTGGACAAGGGTGTGGACACTGAAAAGCTTTAGTGGAGGGATTTTTCAGATTTCTGCAGCATTCTGTGAGAACTCTGTGTCTCTCACGAAAACTATGCAAAACACTGCTACGGGTTTTTGTAAACTTATTCTCTATCTTTGCACCTGCTGTTGTTCAGTTAGTGTTGTTATGGTACACTGGGGAAAATATTTTGAAATGGGTGCAGTTTAGCCTCCACCAATCATTCTAGGAGGTGGTTGACCAAGGGACCAATAGTACTATGCTGCTCTTGCGAACCAAGTTATATAAACCGATTTATAATTAATTAAATGAGCCATTTTCTCTGGATCTTGGTTTTGTCGTTTCTCACCGTCCTGGGTACAACAGCGACACAAGGGTGTTAAAAAGCAACCAGAGAGACCAGAAGTGAACTGGACCTGGTGGGCTGGGGAGGTGCTGGTGCATAGTGAGGTCTATGAGGGATCCAAAACCCAGGAAAAACCCCACAGCTTCGCTTCCAGAGTGACAGGGCGGACACAGAACAGAGGAGTTAATTAAGGACACACGGGAACGACTCAGGAAGTTATGACTCCATGAATGATAATGACTAAACGGAGAATCACACTTAAATCTGTTGAGCGTGGATTTTCCAGTTTAATTGGACATTTGAAATGCTCTTTTAAATGCAGTGAAATCTAACAGAGAAGTCTGTTCAGTGCAGAAGCACACTGGGGCAAAGTTTCCCAAGCAACCAGAGTAAGCTTTGCACAAGAGGAACGTGCACTGGTCTTGCAGATAAGGCACTAGAATGCTTGGGGTGAGATCATGTAATTGAATCTCTCAGTCTCTGGTGACATGACTGGACAGTTCCCTACAACCACATCATTAATAAGTATTCCAGCTGCCTCAGCCAGCATTCCTATAGAGCCCAGGAGAATCAGACACTGCAGTGAAATTTTTGCCAGCTATTTGTGACACAGAGCCCAGTCTCTTATTTCCTCAGCGTAGACCCCTACGCCTCCTCTAGCACAGACAACCACTTTGGGATGGAAAGCACCACTGAAAACTGCAATCTTCCTGAAATAAAGTGGTTCAGATTAAATTAGGCAGTTTTATTCAAGGGTAGGAAACTGCAGGCTGTCCTCGCTCCCTCAGCCTTTGAAAACCAAAAGCACTTATGGTAGTCTTTCCCTGAGCTCACCATACTCATCTATCCAGCATCTATCTAGCTGCTACCCCTTTTTGCCCAAGAAGTCCAGGAATGGAATAATTTCCACCATAAACAACCCTTTCAGGGTTTTGGGAATACTTCCTTCCCAGTCCCCATTGCACTTGACTCACCTCTTTAAATCAATGTACCAGGTACAGGCTTCCTGTGGGCGAGAATAATTCACAAGATCAGCAAATGCAACATTAATCCCATTCTAGATTAAAAGGAATTTAAGCAGGTGTTCTTCTATGCCAAAAAGCAATTTAAAGTAATCTTCCAGCTCTGGCAGGAGAAATAAAAAAAGAAGTAGATGGATCTCAGGAAGAAAATAAATATAGCTTAGCAGGCAGTGGTTTAGACTGATAGTGCATTGATAGCACAAAAAGTCTTTTGCAGCTGGATGAATTGCTAAAACAAATGAGCCAGCCTTCCTTCCCACATGTCCTTGCTTGAGTCCACTTACAACAGGACTTTCAGTCCCTCTGCACCCTGCTAAGGTCAGCTCCCATTGCCTGAGCAGCAGCTTCTGTCATTATTGCCTCCCTGATTATGTCAGCCTTCACTTTTACATTCACAACTCTTGCCAACACTAGTTGGGTGCATTAAGCTTCAAGTGAAGATTTGCAATTTCTTCTTTTGCTGAACAAGCTTAAAAATACCATTTTTCTCCTATTTTAGTTCCTAATAGCTACAGAACATTGCTACAATCTGTTGTATGTCAGTGCAGCGTTTGCAAAACGAGCGAGTACAGTCTCAGAAAATTAAGTCCCCTGCTTGTTCATAAGGGAGAGGAAGACTTGGCAGCAGAGAAAGTTCATGTTGCAATGAATACTTGACAGTGCATATCTAAAACTTCTCCATCCTGAGCACAACAAAAGGCCTCCCCTTCGGATCACAGGATACCCTCTCCCTGAGTCCCATGCCCACTGGAAAGCTTGAAGTCCAATGGGTTATATCATAAAACCCCTGAAATTCCTGTATTTCACAGATCATCAGTGATCTCAAGAAAGCATTCCTCAGGCAAAACCCTTCACCTGTTCTCAGCAAGTCTGCTTGAAACGATTAAACTCCTGCTGAGGATATCTACACCTTGGAACAGACCAGAGATCTACTGCTGTCCCACAAAGGGCTGGACAAAACCTTCAGCGTGGACCAGAGCCCAGGCAGCCGTGCTTAAGAGAATATAAAACACCTTCTATTCCATGCATAACACTCCCCCATCCTGCTGGAAACCCCTGAGCTATCCAGCAGTGCTTATGGCTTACACCTCATCTGATGTGACCTGTGTCACAGGAGCTGCTAACTTCCATCCAGCTGAGACTACAAAGTTACGGGCAACTGCAGCAGAGAAGCAAAGACTGAATGATTCACACTCCTGGACCTTTAACTAATTTTTATTACTGGTCCCTCCAGATAAGGGGTAGAACAGTACGAGGAAGAGAACTCGTTTCCACTGTTCCTGTGTTGGTAAATTTGATTCCTCACAGCTGTCAAACAGATGGGTACCTTTCTCCAGGATCAAAATTTATGTGTGCTGGCAAACCAGCCTCTGTCAGCATCACGATTCAAGCAAATCCCAAGAAAGGGGAGTAGCATATGCTTCTCTAGTTCACAGCTTCCTGAAAGGGCTGTCTTACAATACATAACATTTTATCCTGCCTGAACTAGCTTTTATTGAGAAGTAAAAAGTACTATATGAGAGGCAAAATATTTTATCTAAGGAGCAATTTCATTTAAGGCAGAGCATGACAGCTTTGCAGTAGTTTACCTGATGGACTGCTGTGTTTCTCAAGCCACAGAACATAATTTGCCTCCCTCAGACTTAATCTGAGAGAAACAGACTGTGTGCAAAAAGCTCCCATCTCATCTCTCATCTCACACTAGAAAACGTGTCCAAGAATGACCTTAAGGGGGCCAATCCAAGTGTAAAATGAAGGGAATCTCATCTGTCCAAACACTGCTTTAAGTTGTAACTCAGACATCCTAAAGCCACTAAATCCACCCAGTAATCCATGCCCACTTACCTTTCAGGACTGTTTAATCTTTCAGGCGCCTAAATTTAAAGGTGCTTCACTACAAAGACAAATTATTTCTCTGTCACATAGTTTCAGTTGCCTGCTACTGCTCATTAGTGCTCCTCTATGAATTGTGGTATCTCTCTCTCACCTGCAGTTCTGCTGGGATTTATTTACTTTAGGCTTTTGCATCCTTCCTATGTCCTTCAGAGCAACCAAGACCAGAGCACGATGGTAACAGGATTCAGCTTTTAAACAATAGTCTCTGGCAAAATATACTCACTCAGGAAACCAAACACACAGATGCTTGGTTCTACTTTGCACAAAGTAAAAACCAGTAGATGCTTGTCCTCCAAAAGGGGAAAAGCGGAAAGGATGTCAAATGGATGAAGATACCTAATTTTTCCTACAGGTTTCCCCTAAACTAAACCATAGAAACAAATGCTCAACTTAAGCAGACTTGATCATTCCTGGAAGATTGAAGAATCTGCCTCTCCACCAGCTGCAACACAGAACTTGCATAGCTGTGTTAAGGAAACTGGATTTTTTGGGTGAGGTTAAAAGTTCTTGAAGGAACAGGGTCCCAATCTTGGCCTTCAGCAGAAATCTGGCGGTGTTGGAATAAAGCTGGTACCAGAAGCTACAGGATATAAGGCTGAAAGAGGAAAATGGATCAGCTTGTGGAGACACCGGGTTTGATAGGGAGATTCCCCTCAGGAGAAAAGAAGGGGGGAAAAAAAGGAGACAGTCTTTTGTGAGGTGCAGGAATAAACTTGGAAAACACAAACAGTTTAAGCCAGAAAGCCCTGGGCATTTCTGAGCACAGTAACTGATCTACTGAACCATGGTATAAGAGGACTGAATAATCCAGAATACTAAATGCCACAAGAGTTAACACCTAGAAACTTTGTACTGCCCAGACCTACAAAAAGTGAATGCCCAGGAGCATCACATAATGCCTGTGATCAATAATTATTTCATGCTGGGGAGGATTGCTCAAAGCAAAGAGCATGATGGAAGTGCACAGAATGCTAAATCAATAACAAAGTGTTATGCTATGTTGCAAGGTAGAAAGTTTCACAGAGAAAGGTGCTGTAAAAGGGGGTAATGAGGTTATGTTAAGAAAAAGAAGAAAAAAAGAAACTTTTCAATAGTATGAGAGAATCTCCATAAGCTCAAATGGGGATAGAGACATTGTCAGGAATTAATTGGCAGCAAAACAAATGGCCAGTGCCACAAGATCACCCCCTGTGACACTAGCAGCAGGTGTTTGTAGTGTTCCTGATGTGCTTATAGTCTTCCTGATGTTTTCCATAAGTATGTTTGTTCCAATGGCAGAAAAGAAATGACAGGAAAAAATACAGGTAACATGGAATTAATAGAGTAAGGACGTCCTTTTCCTTCTTGTAGATTTTTGTGAGTGTTTGAAGATAAATTAAGATCTGACTCTAAATGTTGTCATTCGTGTCCATTTCCACCCAAAAGACTTAATGATATGGAAGAACAAAGGAAAGATTAAGACAAAGAACATTATTTCAGTGGCAGAAAATTATCAACAGGATACAAATTCAGAGCAAAGGACTTCCATTAGACAAGCAGTTGGTGTTAGTGGACAAGCAGGGTAGAAATTGATTCTGGTCAGGTTGCTTTCTTTATCTTACATGATGCAGCTGCCTGACACTATTGAAGGTTTCAGTACAGGTTAATATCCTTGTTAACCTGTGACAGTCACAGGTAAATTCCAGAATAAATCTTTGAATCTCTAGAGATCATTCTAGAAGCGTTGCCAAATCATTTGGACAGATGAAGACTGACATTAAGCTTAAGCCACACTACTCTAAAACAGCAACCCACAACTGAACTGGGAACAGCCCCAAATCTAAAGCTGTGGTGCAATAGATTGACCTCCAGATTTTCATTCCTATCTCGCATTTCTTGGACAACTCTGAAGGCAGAAAGACAGAAACGAGGGACGGGGGTATCTGCTCTACTTTCAGGGCAAGCATGAATGACTCAAAATGGGTCAGGGAAAGGTTTGTGCTTGCAGAATTGCTTTGGGCCTGTCCAGAATGTTTCTCTAGTGCCTGTCCTCTTTCCTCACCTATCTTGTTGTTGTTACAATAAGTACAGATTTTCCTGACTGTTCTCCCAGTTTCTCTACTGGGAGAATTTACTTACTGTGGGTTTTCTCTCTCCGAGCTACACAGTTCACATTGGGTGAATCAGGGGATGTTACAGAGCCTGGCACAGACACATGGGGTCAACACATAACAGTCCAAAGCTGTTTGGAGGGAGAACAACTGCATGAACACCAAGTTGAGAAGAAAGAAAACCAGCTACATGCATTAAAACATGAAGACTGTTGTGATGAGATGCTAGAGTTTCCCAGAAATTACTGCAATTCATTTTGCACAGGCTGTAAGGATGAAGGGATGCTTTAGCTGAATCCTGGAAAGGAAGACAGGAGCCAAGAGAAGAGATTTGTCCTAGAGTCCTAAGCATTTCTTGGTGATCTTGGTAGCATCACAAGTTTTCAAGACATAGCAGGGCACATGCTATGCCACCATTAAAATGCCACCATTAAATTTTTTTAGCTAATAGAAATTTATGGAAACCAAGATTTCCTGTTGTTTTGATACTCATGGAACAGAAGATGAATTAATAAATACGAAGCTACTCTTATTCCCAGTGGAATCAATGCAGGATTTCCACCAGATTGGACACAAAAATTCTGTTTTTTTTTTTTTTTTTAAACTAGTGAAAAGTCTTGTGTGTGCAGGATATACCCAAGTACTGTGTCAGCAACAAGTGTAGCTCTCATTTGCACCAGGAAAAGCTCACTGAGTCACAAACCCAGCCTCATGTGATTGTCTGACATTTGTCAGACGAAAGCAATTTACGAGGTCTCAGTGTCATGACAGTCCCAAGGCACTGCTCTGACATGGGCCACAAGTGGCACTTAAATAAGTCATTCCTCTGCACAGAGGTACATTGGTCTCCATGAGGACACAGGGCTCTGCCAGCCCCAGTTTCAGCAGGTACAATGGGTTTTCTAGTGGCAGACATAACTCTAACCTCCTGCACATGAATGGAATTAATTGATCTTTTCTGTTAGGAGAACGCCGTACTCCTCGAGCCAAACTCTGCTTTCAGTCACAGCGCGTGGAGCCATGCTGGATTTACACCGGTGTTCTGGAGCGCAGACTGCAGGGCTCCTCCTGTCCCTCAGGGATTGTTACTGAGCAGCAGCTCTGCTTGGCTCCTTCTTGTCTTTGTTAATAACACTTCTAATGATTTGTGTTTGCATCTATTTTTGTATCTCTTAACATACTTGTAAGATACTCAAGACTGCTTCGGAAAGAACCCAAGCTCAGGAGTGGGGTGTATTTAAAACAGATGAACCCCTGGTTGCTGTAGGCATGTCATTGGTACTCATTCAGTGTTCAGGAGGTTTTTTCCCCCCTTTCCAAAGTCAGAGGCAGACTGTGGTGTGCCCAGTCCTCAGAGCACTGTAACAGAGAAGCACCATCCCTTCCTTTTGCAGGATCTCTAATTCTCCATTGAACAACTTGTTCTCCATAAGAACAAGTCAAATACTAGGACAAGCAGGGAAAGAAGAAAAGGTCATTCTACAGCCCCTGGGTAAACTAATACAACTAGCTGATCTTAATTCCCTTTGGCCTGACAACACTTCCCTCACCCTTTAGTGTATGACTCAAAATGTCCATACCTGCAAAATGTTTGAAATACAGCTTATTTAGACTCCGTGGAAAACAAAGGGAAAAACTCCCATCAAAAAATCTCCAATGACAGCTCCTTGAAAGTCAGCTAGTCAATAACAAATCCCTTCTCCTGCTCTCAGCTAGGATATTAGCCTCCTCTGACTGGGTGTTTGGTGGCCACGAGCCACATGTTGGAGTCCCTCAGGCCCGATGGATATGAAACTCTGAGGATACTGATCAAAGCCCCAGCATCTACTTCCCCCAGCAGCATCCACATGCACTGTAACTCACCACAAAGCCTTTGCAACAAGAGCAACACTGTCAATCAGAAGGTCCAGCTTAGGTCTTGTCAGCACTGAGACGAGGCTATTCCACACACAAGGTTCTCTGCTCACGCCTGCTTACCAAGGAACAGACAACTACAGGTACTCTTGCAAGACTAGAGGAACCCAGAGGCCAGACTCCTCTGGTTAGAAGGGCTACAAGAGTGTGGAAGGCCCAGCCATCTGCAAGAGGTCCCTGTTGCCACCTGGGCCAGCACCACCTGCCCTTTCACCAGACATCCAGGAGATTAAGCCCTCTCAGCTTCTTTTGTGCCTGCCCTTGACACAGCAGCACCATTTGTCTTTAGCTTTACAGTGCATCCTGCAGCACCTCTCCAGAGAGAAGTCTGAAGGAGGATGTGTCCCCAGCCCTGTGTGTCAATACACAGTGCTACACTGGCGTGCCAGGGGAGTTCTGTGGTCTGAAACACCACTCTGAATGCAGGTTGGGTTTGTTTGTTGTTTTTTTTAAACAATTTTTTATCTCAACTGCAGAAAAATAATGTTTTTTATATATATATATAAGTTCTGTGAGCTATTTTCATGCTGAGAAGCAAAATGAACATTTTAAAAAGATCAAATCTGAAGAAATCTGAGTATCCTTAGTACACACAAATATCACCGCTTTTTATAAACGATAACCTTATTTTCACTAAAAAAAAAAAATTCAGTACTGGTCTGCATTTCCTTGCTTAGGTCCCAGCAAACCTTTCCATGGATCCCTGCCTTTCCTGGTTTAAGCTCTCCAGCACAGCCTCCTGTCTCCTCAGCCAGAGTGAAGCATGCAGCACACGGGTGCTCAGCACGAGATGCTTTGCATGGCTGTCACGCACCGCTCGGGGAGCGAGGAGCAGCCTCAGCACAGTGATGTTGCCACCAATTTTCTTTTTTAGAAAAGCTTGGAAATGTCACCACTTGTTACACGCTGGTATCCTTAATATACTCGGGAGGCAGCCATAACTTCTGCCTGAGGCACCCGAAAACTTCCACGAGCACCGGCAGCGCAAAATTAACGACGCAGTTCAGTCTAGGAGTGGTGGCATTTCAATAGTGGGTAGAGGAAGCCTTACATGCTGCCAGCTAATCTTGGAGAAGTAAATGGATTAACTCACATTCGTCACATACTTTGAGATATTCCAAGGAAATGTTCCATAAAAGCCGACTTGTTATTAAGTGTTGCTGACAAAATATTGTTTTAATTAATCTTCGTCTTTGATTTTCTGTTTGGGCTACTCTCAAAATGGCCTTTTGCTTGCTTTTATTGTAGGTAATGTGGGCTCACCCACACACAGTTTCCAGAACCTATAGAGAATTATGTCACTGCAAGTTATTGATTGTGTTCCAACTTGGATTCTGCTTCGTAGAGGCTCTAATTAATCCATATTCATGCCATAACGATGTCTCATCTGACTGTGGTTTGATCAGCCAGCAGAGAAAGACAGAGTCTATATCAGTTACACCAGATCTTTTCAAGATAAAGGTGCAGCTCTCCAATAGCTTTGTGTCTAGGCAATATGGGGTCCAGGCGGTCATGAACTATTTTGATAGAAATAAATGTCACCCTGAACAAAACCAAAAAAAAGCCAGATTGGTTAAGATGTTTCAGAAACACGTCCAAACTTTGTGCTTAAACAAAAAAAGTCCTATGTGTTTAATCAAAAAAATCAGAAGATTTTTTGGATGAAATGCACTCAAGAAGACAAGCCAAAAGACAAGCAAAGAAAATAAAGAGATAAGAAGATAGCGAAGAAGATAAGCAAAGAAAACCTGTTGTTAAAGGTGGGAGATTTTACAGGGGTTGCCTATGTTTTTGTGGTTTCAAGCCCAGTTAGTAGAAAAATAAGACAATGTAACCTAGGAAGAAGATTCTGCATTTCCCTCATTTAGTTTACCCAACTTTTTTGTTGTGCTAATTCGTACTCTAATCAATTAAACTGTTGAATAACGCACTTGACAGGCGGTATTCAAGTGGCATAAATAAAGCAGTTCAAGGTTTCTCTTGGAATCTAAATTCTTAGCAGGAATTCCTCGGCAAAAACACAGCTTCCAAATGCACAGTAAGACACAGACTACCCTCTTTCCCATGCAAAGATCCGTGTCACACTTACATTTTGTATCAGGAGTAATGCCTTTAATATTTTCCCCGCTTTCTCAGCTGAATCCCATCTGCAGTGACAATTATTGTATTTTTTTTTTTCACCTAGACACGCTCAAGTTTTGTTCCCATTTCACCCACTGAATTCCGTGCTGAACAATAATTACCAGCCCTACAAAGCCACGTTTCGTCTCTTGGCACCGAGGAATGAAGGCACATTTCCACACTGTCCCAAGCTGCGATTAGCTCCCCAGGGACCTATTTTTTCTTCGCCTTCCATTCCTCGTGGCTCTCTCCTCCCTTTTCCTCCTTACCACAGAGATTTTCAGACAACAAACGCGGGTGGGTTGAATTTACACCTTTTCTTACACCTTCTACTTCTAAGGGCGCACGGGGCACGACCTTCCGCCGCTTCTGCGCTCCCTCACACGGACCTGTCTTTCCCCATTCCAGCGGGGGAACGGGAGAGCGCCTTGCCGTCTCTCTCGCCGCCCAGGCGGGACGAGGCGAGGGGTGCACGGCTGCGGCGCCGCGGGGACCGCTCCGAGAAGCGGCGCGGCTGGCGAGGGGCTCGGGAAGCAGCCGGGATGCGGGCGGGACGCGGCCCCGGGATGCAGGCGGGACCCGGCCCCGCGAGGGGCGGGCGGAGGGCGGGG
>VZTE01006171.1:202430-257018 GCA_013397775.1 Eulacestoma nigropectus
GGCGGGAGCTGCGATCCCGCCGGGGCACGGGCGCGCCGGCCATGGAGCCCTCGCCCAAAGACGGCGAGAGCGCGGCGGCCGCGGAGCCCGGCCGGGGCGGCACGGCCCCTTCCAGCGGGGTGGTGGTGCAGGTCCGGGAGAAGAAGGGCCCCCTGCGCGCCGCCATCCCCTACATGCCGTTCCCCGTGGCCGTCATCTGCCTCTTCCTCAACACCTTCGTGCCGGGGCTGGGTAAGGATGCTGCGGGAGGGAGGGAAGGCGGCCGGGGCGCGGGGTCCCTCTCCCCACCTGCGGCTGCTTCGCCCCGGCGGGGCCGCCCGGGCTGCCCGACCCCGCTGCGGCGGCAACTTTCCCCGACGGCACCGCGGGGAGGGATGGAGGAAAGGAGGGAGGCAGGAGCCCCTCCGCAAAGTTTCGGCTCGGGGGCCGGGGCAGCGCCCTGCGGGGTCCCCGGGGAGCCGCGGGGCAGCGCCCGCACCCCAGCGGGCGGGGGTCGTGGTTCCCTCGCACGGCAGCGGGGACCGGGGCTGGGGCACCCGCCTGACCCCGCTCCGCCGCTCTGCGGGGCACGGCCGGTCCCCGGCCCCGGGGACAGAGCATCCCCCGCGCCTTCCGACCCCTCCGTTCTCGCCGGGCGGGCATCGTGAGGATCAGGAGGGATTCAGCTGTTCGGGCTCTCGCGAACTGTGATTTTAGTCAGAGGACCAAGGCTCACGGTGACCACATCACTCGCTAGCTAAGGCGAGCTTTCAGAGCCCACCGTCCCGGATTTTCTATGGAAGACCCCTGGAAAATGTTAGAACCGTTGTCCAGAGAAAGTGGAGACTCGCAGTTTCTCAATACAAAGTCTTTAGTGAGCTCAGGTGACACATGCCTAAGATGGGCTGCATCCTTTCCATACTTCCCTTTCCTCCTTTTTAATTAGGAATTGCTTACTGCAACAGGAGCCTAGAGTGTGAACACTACAAAAGCGCCTGGAATACAAGGCTAAATACAAATATTCTAGCTGAAAGCAAAGTAACCACATTAATAAAAAACCAAGCAAAATAATGCATAACTCATTAACCCATACCTCAGGTCTCTCACAGTCCATTTCTGGCTGCTCTTTCTGCTGCTGTGGCCACTGCAGAAGCCTTCCTTGTGATATGGGAGTATCCTCCACCTAGCCCTGCTTTTAAAGAGCTATTGCCTGCCTTTAATTGCTTTGTGTGTTTCAGGTGGCTTAATTCTTTAACAAATCTGAAATTCTTAAAGTTCTGATTAAAGTACTATCTTAAGTGTGGGTGGGATAGCGTGTGCAACATGTACAAGCCATTGCTATTCCAGCGTGCTTGCTCTGAACCTGTGGATGTATTCCAGAGGAAAACTTGCACCTTTTGAAATACCTCTGAGTTTTCCTGTGGAAGGACTGGTATGTGTGCTTCCAGATGCAATGCATTGTGTTCGGGCGTGTTGTTTGCACATCCCTTGTGTGCAGCCACCTGAAGAACCTGGAGTGATGAATCAAAGACAAACTCTGGAGCTGAGTGCTGTCATGGGGTTTTAGGTTTCTTGGGGCTTGGTTTCCCACTTCAGAGAGAGAAGTTCAAAACCGGAGCTTTCAAAGTCAGTGTTGTTTTCTATTGGCATTGAAGACACCACCTCTTCACTGTAGCTGTACAGGAAAAAACCCTGACTTACCGTGCCCTTTTCCTCACCCGAATGATCTGACACTTCACACTGTGCTGCTTTTCGCAGCACGCTAGAAAACCCTCAGTGTTCTCCCTTCATCCCAGTAGCATAGACCCCCCATGAGCCATCCTCATGTCGGAATTGGCTTGAAGTGTGGTTCTCTGCCCGGAGTTCCTCTCTGGCTGCTGCTGCCGTGGGTCTGCTGGGGATAGCCAGTGTTGTGCCTTCCCTCACACGGAAGGTGCCTAAAGAAGGACAGCAGATAGCGCTTCCTTCCTAAAGGTGAGTGTTCAGGGCTCCCACTCCGTGCTGGCTGAAAGCTTGGGAGTTGAATCTGGGCTATGCAGCCGTGTTGGTGGTGTAACCGCTGACGGGCTGGACCGGCACAAAATGGTTTTAATTCTATTTGGGGTTTTTTTTAACAGGCGGAGAATTTTTTAAAACTTGTTTTCCCTTTGATGCACTGATTTCAGCGGTACGAGCTGGCTGGCTGCACCACCATTTCTCCTGGTACCTTGTTGCAAAAGTGGTAAAACAAACAAACTACAAATCAAAATAAATCCTTCCCTGTGACATCCCCACAGACTGGCGAAATGCACTGTTTTGGAGATGCATCCCAAGCTCTGTGTGCAAAGCGTGGCACTTAGTTTGTACATAAATGAACCATTCTGTTAATGAAGTTGCTAATTTTGCATGCATTTTTGAGAGAAAACTTACTCTGAGATGACACACCTGACTAGAATACAGCTATTTACAATCTCAGCCACATCCTGTCATATATCACATAGCCCACACGCGAAGGGAAACAGGAGGATCACGAATCTACTGGCAGGAATGTTCAAGGTAAAAAGAGATTTTGTGTCATTGTTGCACTTTAGCCATCTCAATGAGCTGAGCAACACTTGTAAAATACATAAGATTTGTAGTGGTGTGAAGTGTTCACATCAAGGATGTGAGCCTGTTCCCTGCGAAGTAAATGGCACAGTTCCCATCAATCCAGATTTATAACACGTTAAAATGATGTTTCACAGGCTTGCTTTATATTTCTGCCTGCTTAGCTGGAGAGTGTGACTGTGTTTAGGTGTTAATGGAAGTCCTCTATTTCTCAGTCCCTAAATTCATTACTCATCTGGTTTGCATGTAGTTGTCATTCTTGTTTAGACTCTGCAGTGCAATTGCAAAGAAGGGTCAGAAACCACCGGAGTAGACAAGAAAATGGGCAACATTGAATAAATCAAGTTTTCCACTGCTTGGAGACTGGTGCATTTGAGGTTTTCATTAGTGCCCCGTGCCTCAGAGCAGTGATATCCAAATAGAAATTGCAGTCTGATGCAGGCTACCAAATCCTTGGGCAATCTCTCAGCATCTGAAAGCCTCTATTTTTTTAGTTAATCCTGCGTTATGGAAATCACCTGTGAGGGTGAAATTTGAGAATTTTAAATATTCAGTTTATTTTTCCTTTGTGTTATTTATGTTCTACAGTAGTACTCTATTTGGACAGGAAAAGTAACACTTTCTCCTTGTTTACAGTCAGTTTATTTTTTTCAGTTGGTTAATTTTCAGAGTTTCATGTAATAACCCAGAACTGCAGGTTTTAAGATGCATTGTCAACTGGGTTTTAACTACTCTTTTCGTACATGTTACAAAAGATGTAGTTCGTAGGAATTTTTTCATACCCAGGGGATATGTTAACTTTTGCCTTGCTGAAACTTAAAATTCAGACCAAATGCAGTGTAAAAAAATCTTGGTTAGCCCATCTACTTGTAATCTGTTTTGCAGAATAGCCTTGAAATTACACGTTCATTCCATTCGCTGTGATAGGTGCAACCACTTGGAAATGTTTTGGATCGGTTTTCTGTGGTCCAGTGCAGTCTTTCTCATCTGTGTCTAACAGGGCTATAGGGCTGAGCTTTAGTGAAGGTGTCCCAAGCTCAGTTTCATAAAAGGAGGAGATAGTAAGAGAGAAAGATGAGGGAGGAGTCAGCAGGTGCTGTGGCAAAAGCCATCGTGCCTTGGCTACCAGCGCTCCAGCTCTGCCGCAGGCATCGCAACCTCTGGTCTGACTTTGGGTTTCTGGAGCAGGCTCTGAGGCATCAGGGCCGAATCATGCAGTGATGAGCTCTGGAGAATGGAAGAGGATGCTGTCAGCAGAGGCAGAGGTGTATCCAGTTCTCCCGTTCCCGCAGGATTGAGCGGTGTGCACCTCCAGCCCGTACGCGCTGCAGATGGCAAATGGGAGAAGGGCTGGCCGTGCCCTTTAGCTGGCAGACTGTGTTCTCTTGGAGCTGCCGTGTGCCAGTCAGCGTGGGAGCAGATCTGGCTCCTTGTCATTCCCGGAGCTGATACATGGGAATCTTGCCCTTCTTCCTCTCTGCTCTTCCTTCTCTCGACATCACGTGTGTGGGTGGGGGTAAACGAAGGGGGGGAACTTGAGGGAAATGTGAGAAGTGAGTGAAATTATCTGAAAGTCGGAGGTATTCTCCAAGATTAATCGCTCCTGTCAGGAAGGGGGTGGACTTCTGGATCACAGTCTGCATTATACATGTACACTATTTTTATGCAGGGAGTAATTGAAATACGTAGCATAAAATTATGTTAGCGCAGTATAGGAGAGCAGCCACCCATGTGCCACGAAATAGCCTGTGGAGGAGTTCAGGAGTGACAGCCTCTCTCAGCAGCTACAGAAAGAAGGGGTGATTCCCAGCCCACTGAACTTTCATCTTCCATGGTTCCACAGTGCAGCTCTCCTGTTCCCGGGTGTGTCAGCTCCGTATCACGAGTCTTCTGCCATCTGTTTATTCAGTCTTGATAGAGTTCAAGCACTGTACCTTCAGCGGTGTGAATGTGCCTTTAATATTCAGTTTACAGAAGCCAAGCATCTTCTCATTAGAAACCAAGGCTCTCCTGAGCAGAATGAGCTCTCCGAAGAGATGAATAGAAGTACAGAACACAACACTCGAGAAAGTTGAAGGGATAAGATCTGCATATAATTACCAATACCCATTTTAATTTTGTGGTTGAGATGGTAAATAGATGCCTCAAGCAAGCATCCATTGCCTTCATTATTGAGACAAAGAATTTCAAGGAAAAAACACATTTTCTTATCTACAGTAGAGCAAACAGTGCAAAAAAGAAATTTGGGCTTTCAGACATCTGTGCATTAAAATCTCAACCTCCCTTTGGTATTTATGATCCTTTTCAATATTTTTTTTTCTTATAGACATGCAAACTCATGAATCTGTGTGATTTACGAGCTCATTTGTGGAAAACAAAGGTTTTCTCGAGTGTTTGTGTGAATTTGTGTTTGTGAACTTTACTGCTGCAGTTTTTTAGCTAACATTGCCTTTCAGGCTGTGATGCTGGTAGTCTGCAGAAACAAGCTGTTTGTTCCCGGGAGCATGATTAAACAAAGCAAACCTATTGCTGGTAGACTTCACTCTGCCAGGTTTTGTGTTTTCCACTGAAAAGGTCAAGAAGTTCTTTATGGTGATTTGTTCTTGTGCTTGTGCAAGGTGGGAAATGAGACCTGCACTAAAATGTGTGCATCCAGGTTACTGCTCCATTACTGGTACCAGTGGCATCAGCTGTACATCATCCTCACAGTGAGGTGATGTGGGGCACAAGAACAGCTGAATCTCAGGTTTCTGCACCTGCAGGTCTTTGTTCTTTTCAGTATGTAGGCGGCCATTAACTTCCTCTTTTATTTTATTTTCTTTTATTTTTATAACAGAGATTTAAGTGAGAAATCTAGTTGTATAATATAACTTACTTGGCTGATGGTATTGAACAGTCATTCCACAATCTTACCACCGCTGGGTAGTCTGGAATATTTTTGTGCCGTGAAGTGTCTGGACCACCTAGAACGACAATCTTGGAAAACTCAAAAGAGGTTCACAGATAATTAGTGATCTGAATAAATGCAAAAGAATTTCAAGTTTATAGCTCCTTGGTCCAAATATTTAGTACTGTTTCTCTCCTTTGGTTAGTTTTTGCTCCTAACTTGTTGCAGTAGAAGTCAGCTGATGAGCTCTGCTTGCATTTAAAATTACTTTTTGGTTCATTTCGCTGTCAAGCTGTGCACTAACCCAGCGCTGCAGCCTTTGAATTGCTGTCAGTGCCAGACCAGCTAAAATGCAGACAAGTTTCTCTGCCTCCCTCATGCCTTCTGTTTCCACCAAAATAGAAGACAAAAGAAATGGCCAGGGACGTTTTTGTTCAGTGGTTTTTGTTCACTGCTGTTGTTGAAGCAGCTCTGTGGAGATATTCATTGCTTAATGAACACATAAGGAGACAGGGTTTGCTCAGCATCTTGTAATCTTGTTTGTCATTTAATGCAGTTTGGACAGATGTACTTGAAGATTAAGAGTGAAGGTGGGAGCAGACAGCAGAGAAGAACTGTTAAATGGCCAAGTAAACCAGCTGAATTTTGAGGTGGCTAGAAAGCTGTTCCAGACGAAGGGTGTGACGTGGAGAGAAACAGAGAATCAAGTCCAGAAGGAGAACCGTACATTTGCAGAGATTCAGTGAGAAGGCAAAAGAATTGGAACTCCTTGCAGCAAGGGAGAAAATGAGTGAAAGGATTTGAAGGTAAAAGTAACTTGGATGAGGAGAGGGCTTTTGAGGGTGAATTTTTCCTAGTCTGGATAGCAGGAATGAAGTGAATTTTCTCCTGCTCTGAATCAGTGGGTGTTGGAGAGATTTACAAAGCCTGATAGAGCACCATCGCCTGCAGCACCTCGCTGCCATTTCATCTCTCCACCATGAAAAGAACTTTGAGAGTTTCTGTAGCTGCTCAGGATCGTAAAGGGAGGAGCAGGAACTAGAAGCCACGTTCCTCAGGCTCCTCCTTACCCATCAAACCATGTGCAGGACCCTGAACACAAACACACCTGCAGTTGGCAGTGGCTGGCACAAAGGTGAATTTTAGAATCTGTATCTGCTTTTGAATTTTGTGGAGAAGCAAGTGAATGGATGGTAAAGGGATTCTCAAATAGTCCTAAGGTTTGTAAAAGGGACTGGAGTTTGCAATTATTTATGAAAACTTATATTTGGAGGTAACCTGGAAAAGAGAAAATGAAAAGAGTTTTCTTGTCTTGTTTTCTATAAGATAAAATCAATCTGACAGATGGCATTCTTTCTCCTGTCTTCAGACTTGTCTTCATTGTAGAACTTCACAGCTTTAGAGGGACACAGTTGCAGCACCACAGTGGATGTGTACAGACTTGGTTGTAGCACTGTGCAAAGATGCTGATCAAAGACAAAACAGAACGGAATATTTCATTTGGAAGGGACCTACAATTATCATCTTGCCCACCAGCTGCCTGCCCAATTCAGGGCTGACTAAGTTAAAGCATATTATTAAAGCCATTGTCCAAATGGCTTTTAAACACTGACAGGCTTAGGGCCCAGCCTCACAGGAGAGAGAAAACTTCATGTGGTTGACCTTTAGAGATTGCAGGAATGTGAAACCTGAGTTTCCCTGATTCTGCTCAAGATAGGAGTTTTTTCATTAAGGGAAGAAGTTAATCCCTCTTCCCCTTCCCAGGATTTGTGAGCATTTATGTTATCTGTGGAGACCCAAAATGAAAATCCCGTAAGAACTTGAGGAAAAAATCACATGCCATTCTGTCTAGTTATATTTCACTTGTTGATTTCTGATGTTATAAACTTAGGTTTCATTCTGTGTAGAGTCAAGGGAAAAATAAATGGGCAGAACTCAAACATTTGATTTAAAATAGTCATTTCCACAGTTTGTTCTCTCCCCAACTTACCACTTAGAAGCTGCTCCCAACCCTCCTCCCTTCAGCAATGTAGGCCTTGTAATAAAGGCAGTTCAGACTCAGTGTTTCCATTCCAAAGGAGTTACAGACCAAACAATTTCTCTCTAACTACTCGACAGCTCCTCAAAAGGCCTAGCAATGCAACCCCAACTCACACAATATTTGGTGTTTCCTTAGAACCTTGTCCCCTGAGGCTCTTGATTAGATGAGAGTCTTTGCTTTCAGGAAAAGAAAAAATTGTAACGCTTATGGCTGTGGAGCAGGATTTGAAGATAATGATCCTATCTCAAAAGAAAAAATAAATGGAGGCTGTGGGAAGAAAGAATGAATTGCCTTTTTTTTTTTTTTAATTCTCAGCTTTAGAGAGTCTGAGTCATGATTTTTCAGCACTGGAGTATGGCAATATTATACTGAGCTTTTAAATTTAAAAAAGAGGGTACATGACTAACTAATTTACAGTTCTGCCATATTAGACAAAACCATGGACATCCATGTCTTTGAGCATAGGATCATGAAATACAGTAAATATAAATGAGATGGTTGATGAAAACTGATGGGCAGTACACTAACTTAAATTAAAAATCCCAGTGTAAACACACCCAGAGGATATGCCTGGAGTGGATCACGGTCAAATCTTGTTAAGAGGAAAAGGTGAATACAATCAATAGAGGAACTCCTGGAAACATAATCACATTCTCTGCAGGGGTACATCCTGTACTGCATTTCCAGCTTCAGAAATAATGGTGATACAAGGAATTGTGCAGGGCACTAAGGCCATCTTTGGGAACGTGAATTTAAACGTGACGGATCATCATCCAGCCTCTCACCAGGTTGTTGTTTATCTGGGCTGAACTCTCAGTTGGCCACAAGCATTGGTGAATATCCACACAAAACTTAAAAATGCTTTGAGATTGTGGATAATAATTTTGTTTTCGTTAAAACACAAATAAGTTTGTAAAGGATGCAAAAGGGCTAAATGGTCAAATTAATCTTGTGATTGTGTTGGGGAAAAAAATTCAGTTGGACCAAACAAGAATGTTGTTTTAAAAAAGTGTTTGTAAATTTTTACTAAGTGTTAGTGTTAATAAGCCTTTGAAGAACGGAGATTTATTGTTGACTAATAAATAGGTTATAATGAGCCATCTTTACAAGTTCACTATGTTAAAAAGTTCAGTAATTTCACAAAGTATGAATCATGATGTTCTTGTGAAAATATTTTACCTGAAATAAGCTAAATGATCACATTAGTATGACACTGGCCAGCTGAAATAGTTTTCCTGGTTTAAGTGTAATATATGTATTTATTTGCATGCATATCTATTACATAGGCCAATATGGTGAAGTGAGATCATGGCACTAAAGGAAAGCCTTCTGTAGGTAGAAAACCATTTGTTGTATCTGTTTAAGAGCATTCATAGAAGAATGGATTTTAGATTTCATAAATTGGCTTTGTTAATTTCCTGTTTTTAAAATACTTGCAAGACCTCTTCTGTTGCCATGACAATTTGATTTCCATAAACATGGTATTTTGGATGTGACTATCCAACATTGTATTTGCTATGCTGTGTGAGGGAAGGAGATGGCATCTTGGCCCCACAGAAATCACAATGCAGACAGGCCCATAGAGTCAGACCTCTCACTGATAGTGGTCAGGGCAAGTTCATTATGGTAAGAGAAAATACAGCTCTTGGATTGAGTTATATATATTTATATTCCCTGTAAATTAGAATTTTTTTTTTCATGTCTTCTTGTGAACACTGTTTTGGAGTGAGGAAACCTCAGGTGTTCACTGAAAATTGGTTCCAAGAATGTGAAGACTAAATTCTGGCTAAAAGTACAGCTGGACCTTTCTGGATCTACACACACAAAGCAGCTGTAAGGACACACAACTCTCATTGCCCTGCAACACACTCTGGAATTGCTGTCTTACTGGAAGGGCTTCACAAAGGATTTAGGATGGTGAGAAAGGAAAGGTCAAAAATTGAGGCATTTGTGAGGTGTAGCCAGAGGAAAATCCCTCCCTGGCTGAGGGATCAGCATGGTTCCCCATACTTTCCTTCTGTCTTTTTGAAATGATTGCAGCAAAGCTGACCCGCTTCCAAATTGATTTGCACTGGGCTAGTTACTGAGTAACCCACTGAAAGAGTTGGAACGTTTTTCCTATGTAGTTAGACAATTTGATGAGTGTGGATTCTCTGGACTGGGCCATTAAATTACCTTTCTTGATCTGTTTAATTGTGAAAGCATTGCCAAATCTTCCTGTCTTTAGTCTAAAGCTGATAATACTTTTTTTGCTGCATGTCTTTCTGCTTTGGCTCTGCATCTGACAAACTGATCAATGCCAGGGAAGGTTTAGCAAGGTTTTGACAAAACAAGAACTCAACTTTTTTAAAAACAATATTTTAGACTCAGCATCATGGGATTTTTTTTTTCCTCCTACTGAAATTTCATTGTGGCTGCAGAGAGCTGGTGGGATGGTTTCTTGTCTCGTGTAACAGAGAGAAAAGAGCACAGGGACTACAATCATTGCCAGTTGAGAGTATAAAAACAGTCTCTTGTTTTCCTCTTTTAAAAGTCAGAATGTAATTTTATACATTGACTTGCATCTGAGTACTTATTTCACTTGGTCCCCCACACATCCCACAGAAACAATGTGGAAATGGATTCTCCTGACTCCCTGAGGTGATCTAACTTGGTTCTTGTTTTCTTGGTCAGCTGTACATGGTGAGCTGATTCTTGTGCCTGGACAGCCAGCCCCTTACATCACGTATTGCCACAACAAATCCGTGTGTTTTTACACCCACCCTGCCTAGGTGTGGACAGCTGCACACAGAGCTTGAACCAAGCTGTGGGTGTGGAGAGCAGAATGGGGGGGACTCTGGGCTCAGCCAGCCCGTGGCACCAGCCCATCCTGACCCAAACAACGCCTTCGCACAACGGCGCCGATGGGCAAATGCTCGTTTCTGTCAGAGCTAAGCCTCAGCATTTCCACTTTGGATGGTAAATTCAAGGCAGTGCAGTTAAAAGTAGGATCTGTCTCCTTGTGCTTTGGGCAGCTGATACTTAGAAGAAACCTGTGGTGGAGCTGGGAATGGAGTTTGGAACAAGCATTAGTTCCTGGAAACCACTCTTGCTCAGCAATTACACAGGGAATCCTTCTTTTACTGAGGCTGTGATGATTAAAAGGTGACAGTCCACCCTTAGTTGTACTGACACAAAGAATAAAAGGTTTTTCTTCTGTGTATTAACTAAAGCATGGTGTTTTTGGTACAATGCCTGTGTGTCTGTGTTCTGGTCTCACATCAGTGCTTTCAGTCCCCCAGATGTTCTTTGAGTGTTCATTTACTCTGTGTGCCAAGGCAGCACTGCATGGAGAGGGTGTCCTCTTTCCAGTTGTTCTGTAGATCCCAGGTCACACTGCTTGGAACACCAACCCATCATATGAACCAGTGCAAAACACGTACAAAAGGTTCCTGTTGCAAGCTTAACTCACTTGTCAGAGCTGAGAATCCACAACTTACAGAGCAATGTGGTGTTGAGCCTCTAGAACTGTTTTGTCTCACCCCCGCTCACCTCTTTTGCTTCTAGTAACATTGAGCTGGCCCCCAGAGTTTACTCCTGTATTATTTACTGTAAACAAAAATTGCAGAGCTGAGCTCTTTGCCCTTTAAACCAGGGAAGACTCTTCCCAAGTTGCAGTACCAAGCTGGACACTCACTGAGAATTGTATTCCCAAATTAGCCAGCAGCCAAAGCTAAAAATCTGGTTCATGCTGCATCATAAAACTTAATCTGCTTTCTCCCTTACAAATGTGGGTTTGTTTTAAATATTTATGACACTTCATCACACACTAGTAAATGTTCTTCAGTACATTTTGTAAAAGGAACGATACCTAAATGACATAACTTACTCCAGTGACTGTGATTTAAATCTTCCCTGAGAAGTTCACTATTTACTGGTGTGAGAAGTTCCAAGTAGGTAGCCAAGCAGTGTTTTCATAGAATTATAGCATCATTTAGGCTGAAAAAGACCTTTAAGATCATCGACTCCAGTCATTAACCCATCACAGCCACCCCTAAACAGTGTCCCTAAGTGCCACACATACACATCATTATTATTTCAGTAGCACTGTGAGGTGCAGACTACACTCAAGTCCTGTTATGATCCAGAAGGGAATGTTATGATATGAAGGAGGAGTTATGTCACACACTTAAGACTGTCTGTAATCTGAGGGGAGAATTCAGGGGAAATACCCAGATTGTCCAGGAAGTCGGTGGCAGAACTGGCAAGAGAATCTACACGGACTTCTTGCAATTCAGCGCCTCAAATAATGCAGCCACACTTTGGTTTCCATTAATCTCTTCCAGGAAAACTGTTATTAATGAACTACCTCCATCACTCCTGGACTTTGTGTTCATTGAGAAGAGAGGTGTTGACTGTGCCATGCATTAATGAAAACACAGTAAATAGGTAGGGTGGACAAAGCAGTTTTTAGTTTGGATATGCTGGTTACTCCCTCACGTGTTTCTGTGATCTGCTTTGTGCCTGTGAGAGCACACACGTGAGGGGCTTCAGCATGTTTTAGTTAGTACATGGCAAAAAAGAAAACCCACGCCAAAACCCAAAGGCAAGCACAGGTGCAGGTCAGGCTTGCCATTTGCAAGAACACTGATTTATACCGTGCTTTGTAGTTTAGTATTAACCAATATTTGCAGTAAGTAGGCTCTGTATTCCTTCTTGTTTGCACCACAATTGTGTGCAAAATGGGGCCTTACTGTGACCTTTAAATAATACTATTTAAAAATATATTATTTATGCAACCAGGTAGGTGACAATGGCACTGTACAGACAATGGGAGAAGTCCTTTCCCAGAAGATTGTGATAGAAATGTAACCTCAAGAGTCATATCCAAGTTAAAAGAAGTCATAATAAAAACACACAATACAGTGTAATGAAAAGAAAAACATTTCCTTGAGTTGTATGTTTAAAGGCAGAGTTTTAAAGGCACAGTTGGGACTTGTTTCTTAGCAACAGGGCTCATCTGAGCCCTGCAAACACTGTCATGTTGGAAAAAGATACCCACCAGAAGAAAAGCAGCATGAAAAGAGCTAGAAACATCAAATTTCGATGTCTTCCTGCTGTTGCAGGAGCATTTCATCAGCATTGCAAAGCCTTCAAGCAACAACAGGATCATTTTGATAAACTGTAATGATCAGAACAAAGAACTCATCTTTACTTCTCTTTATCAACAGGGACGAGTGGTAAAAATATTATTTAAAATTAGGTGCATTGATATTACCATAAGCCACAGTTTAGGTCCTGCCATCCTCCTGTATCCATAGTAACAGGGCTGTGTTCCACACTGAGGGCACAGGAGTCCTGCAAAACAAAGTCCTTGCTTTGTTGTGCCCCACACTGTCAGCACCAGAACTTTCAGAGGAAGATCTGTCATGAACAGAGTTAATCCTACTGGCCTGTAGGAAGAGCTCCTCCTAAAGGAGTTCATTAGCTGGCTGATACACCAAAGCAGGAAAATTTTAATTAGTATTATTTAATCAAAATAGCTTAATGGCAGACCTTTTTATTGGGCATATTAGATGGGGTTCATGTAACTTGTGCACCTGAGTTGGTTGCCTTTAGAATGTGTGTGGAGGAATTAGGTACTATCAGCATGTGACTCATCTCTTTAAATTAGGTTAAGTGAATCACACGCTCTGGGGGCCTCCATCTCTTTTTGTTTTCTATTTTTTTTTGCCTCCAAAGGGTAAGAGGCTCGGATCAAGACACCTCCCTTGCAGATATTTGAAGTTTGGTCAGATGAAAGCTACCCATTATCTGGTTTGCAAAATAAGGCATTTGCTTCACTAGTTTCGAAATACTCCAGGCATTGCCCACACATCTTTCTGGATCTCGTCTCGTCCTTACAAGAACTGAAGTAGTTCTGACCTCCGTGCTGTCTCCTAATGCATACACATCTGCTGTGTCTCGTGGGATTTGTGCATTTTTGAAGCTCAGACCTCCTGTCTTTCTTATGAGTGCTCAACATAAAACCCTATAATTTCTATAATTTCCATCATTACAGCGTGCAGCTCTTTGGTAGCTCTTTTCCGAAGCATGTGATATCGAGAGGGAGGGAGGGAGGACACATCTGTGAGAATAGCCCAGAGAGATGTGCATGGAGAGCCCATGCTGGAACCGGTATTCCTGGCAGGAACTGCAGCTTGTAGAGATTGCATGGTAGGGCAGATTTATCCCAAAGGATTGCAGCCTGTGGAAAAATCGGCACCAGAACAGGAGAAAGCATCAAGAGGAAGGAGTAGCAGAGAGGAACTCCTGTGAACACAACCTCCCCTGTTATTCCCCATCCATCCTGCACTGTTCAGGGTGGGGCAGAGGAAGAGTAATGGGGAATGAAAGAGTGAAGTTGAACCTGGGGGTAGAGGGAAAATTAAAGGGCATGGGTCATGTTTTGTTTCTCACTATCCAAACCTATTTTAACTGGCAATAAATTGATTTTCCTCAAGTCTGGTCTGTTTCGCCTTTGACAATAATTGGTAAGTGATCCTACTGTTCTTTATCTTGACCCACAAACTTTTAAAATCTTATTTTTCCCCTCTGCCCTTTGGATGGGAATCGGAGTGAGAGAGTGGCTGGGTAGGTGTCTGGCAGCCAGCCATGGGCAGCTCACCACAGCACATCACCAATTTCTGTCCTGCTCTTCCATAGCATCCCTCCTTAGCACAGCCTAAAAATCCTGAGGGCTTTGCTGACTGTGGAACACCTTGAGCATGTGTTCTCTCAGCACTGCTCATGGTGATGTTTAGATCCCTTCCTTGAGGGATGTGCTGGATGTCCACGACATTTCTTTCCCTTATGCATTATCTAAGGGATAGAAAACATGAGAGAGGTCCTTGCATGCTCCTTATCAGTAGCATTGAGAGCTGCTGCATTTACCAGTGGGGCTGACAGGTGACTCTTGGGTGCTGGCTACTGCCTCTCCTCACTTCACCCCAGCCATCCAGGATGGTGCCTGGCTGTAACCTCTGGTTGTGACTGATGTAGAAAGGTTTCCTGTCTCACTCTTCTGACTCCTGGGACATTGACATCTCCATCAGAGACTTGACTGTAGCAATTCTACAAACAGTACCTGTCCCTTCATCTTGGCTGGAGATGACAGCACCTCACATCAAGAAAAAGCAGAGAAAACCATCTGCTGAAAACTCAGTGCAAAGCCACGGTTAAAGCCAAGTTTAAGTTTAGGGGAGCTCTGGAAAGACTTTGCACTGAGCCTGCTGTGTCACAGGTACATGTTCCCTTCTGTTGACTCTGATACAGGTTTATAACCTATACTAAGAAGAGATTAATTGCCTGGCCACTGTTCTTCGGCCTATAAAGTTCTAATATAGCTGCACAGCATAAACACTTGATAGGGCTCTATTGGATCAGCTCTGCTCTCCCCAAGTAATAAAAATCCTCATAAAATGTCATTAGCATTGCTTAAACAGGAAGAAATATAAATTATGACAGCATGGGAAAGACATTTCAGATGAACATTCCTTAATATCCTATAACATACTTATTTTCTGGTCCATACTCCTAATCTTAATCTGTATGTTCCACTGTAGCCAAAACCCATGGAGGGCAGCGAGGCTTAACTAGGAAAGCCAGAATTTGATTGACCAACCTGATGGCTCTTTCACTGTGGTCTGAGGCATGATTTAGCCTGAAATTCCTTGATTTCAGTGGGAATTTGGTGCCTAGGTGTTTTCAAAGGTCCATGCTCTGGTTTTTCTGCCTTTCTTCTATCATTCTTCAACAGAAGGAAGAGAACGCTGCCATGTGTAATTACACAGACATGCACTGGGGTGTCATTAGCACTTATGAGATGCTAAAATAAAGAGAACTAGATGAAGTGCTGCTCTTGGTCAGTGTGGACATTAGGAGAGAAGAGACAGTATGTGTAAAACAGAGTAAGTAGAAAAACAGATGCAGTTAACTGTATATGTTAAAAAAGAATTTTTGAAGGATTATAAATAGTTTAGGGCCAGACGTTTGAGAAGGGTAAGAATTATGTTTGTGTTCTCTCCTTGCTGAGCAGTTTGGCTCAGCTGTTGATTTTCACTAACTGGAAAACAAAAAGCACTTTTCCAATAGACTTTTATTGCCTTAATCCTAGATCTAGAAATGGGATGTTTCACATGGATCCCATGGTCAGGCTGTGCCTGCCTTGCATGATTTGTCACTCATCTGGCAATGATGAGACTGAACTTTCCCACAGCACCAGACAGCTTCTGCTTTGTGCAGCCAGCCAACGTGTCAGCAAATGCACCAGGATCTTCAGATACTCCTTTCTTCCTCAAGGTATTGTGAGATTCAGGGAATTTCCTACCCCACGAGCGGTAATTGCACCCCTGTATTGTCATAGTCTTTGACTGACCTTTCTTCTGTGTGTGTTTTGCTCAGTATTACTCCAATGAGTACTGAGGGGAATTAATCACAATTTCCACTCCATCCAGTCCTCTTCCCACCCTGAATCTGGTCTTCCTTTCTGTCAGATACAGCAGTTGAGAACAGTTCAGAGCAAATTGCAAAGGTGAATGCAAAGATTTCTAAAAAGTTGTGGGGCTACCTCTAGTTCTTTGAGGTGACACAGTAGGAACTGCCAGGGGAGCACTGCAGCCTGGAGCTCCCTGTGCTTTGTGACCCTCCATGAATCACACATTTAGGCTGGTTTGTTCCACCTACACCCCAGGCCCACCCATAACCCCGGTTTTGCCCAGTCACAAGCACCCAGTGCTTTTACTGTGTGCTGAAATTCCTTTTCCACATGAGGAGCATTTTCTGGGTGAGAACTGAAGTGGTCTGCATGACCCTTAGCAACTTCTCCTTCAGGAGTTTGGTCTGTGCATTTTGGACTTAAACTTCCCTTCTCCCCTGCTGTCCTGTGAACCAACTTGTTGTTGCTTTTCCCTACAAGGAGCTGCTATAGGACAGTGGTTCCATTTGTAGTGCACAGTGTAAGGATCATTAAGGATGTGAGATCCTACAGTAAACCCTTCTCCTTAGAGTATTGCACTGTCTTAATTCCTTCCCAGTGTCTGAGATAGAGAGGCGTGGTTTGCTGGGGGTGACTCTGATGTCCCAGAGGGGTGGTGGTGCCATTCCAACCCGTCTCCAAGAAAAGGAGTAGGATGCAGCTGCTCTGTGATGTGGTCTTAGTGCCATCAGTGGCTTTGGAGTTTGCATGGAACAGACATTTTTCTCTGCAAAATACTAATTGTAAAATTTAAGATAATTTTTCATGAGTGCATCTGGTTAAACAAATGCTCCTTTGAATGACAATAACAGGCTTCTGCTATCACATTGTTCTGTGTAGCACAGCTAAAAATACATGCTTATTTTTTTTTTCATTGCAGGCACAATAAAAGATGGCAGAATAGCTCTAATGTGTCGGATTGTTGCTTTTGTACAGTACTAGAAATCTCGTTTTGTAAAATGTGAGGGAAGGAAAAGTGCTACGTTTTTAACCACTAAAATTAAAAGAAAAATGAATCCTTTTAGCTAGAAACGTGGGGTAATTTAATGCTTAAGTGTAGGAAGTTATAATGACTGTAGAAATATACTTCAGACATCTGTAGGGATTAGCATAGAAGAGTAAGGAATTCCTAAGTAGGAGGAGAACATTGAGGTGTGTAGTGGCACATCAATGGTCTGTGCTTTCAGAGCACACAGGAGCCCATGCTTTGAGGAGGAGTGTGGGAAGGAGCACTGTTACTGAATTTTGGGCAGGAGAAAGTATTGCTGCCTGTCTTTTTGGTAGTTAGAGCTGCAGGTACCTATGTGTGCAAGAAAAGCATCTGACCTATTGATTAGTCTTAAATAAATAAAAAATAAAACGACGCAACAATGGTTTAACTGATGAAGCCTTTATGGATCCCTAATACGGATTGGCACATTGGTTAATTACAGAAATAAATTGTTGCAGCAAGTTACCTCGTGTCACACAGGATCTAGAACAAATCCCTGATTCAAGGTAGGGGCTTTGTGTTGCAGGATGTCTGTAAATGAAAACAGTAACGGGTTTTCACCAGCTCTGAAAGCAAAGTCTTAGAGGGAAAAGCATTTGATGTGGCATGTGAAAGGGAACTCTGGCTGGAGAGCAGGTGAATATAAGGAAGGAAAAAACCATATAATTTTATGAGAGAGAGGAAAAAGAAATAGTAGTTGGAGCGACCTGATTGCACAGGAAAAGGAGAGGGAGGAATTAAATACATAATTATCCTCCTTTTCTATTTACTTGCAAGCCAGATTGATGGAAAGGTGGTTGGTGGTGTCATCCGTAAGAACCGTTCACTGTGCAAAGAAATGATGTTTGATTTTGCCATCTTCATTAAGAGGAGAGGCTGTCCAAGCAGAGGGACCAGAAGGAGTGGGCAGGATGTGGGAGAAATGTCCTAAAGAGATGCAGGAGTTGAGTCACTGGCATAGAAATGGAGATGGCACATGAAGGCTTGAGTGCAGATGAAGTTTAAAGAGGGCATGGTACGGAGGGAGCAGAAAACGGGGGGAAGGGAATTGCAGAGGCTGAGTCAGTGCCTCTGTGAAACAGGAAGAGAAGGATGGTAACAAAGAGTGAGGGATGCTGAGGACACGGTAGGAGGCAGAAGTGAGGCAGATGGCAAGATGCCAAAGAGCAGAGAGCCCTAGTGCAGGCCAGAGCTGGGAACCAGGAACACTGCACATGGAGCACAGGTCCTGACACTCATCCAGACTCCTTGCAAGACCTTGGTGAGAACTATTTCAGCAGAGAGGACAGAAACCTCATTTGTGAAAGAAGGGAAATTGAGGTGATGTTGCAACATTTCCAAGATAAAGCAAGGGAGGAAGTTGGTTAGGGGAGCTGGAGAGACAAGTGAAGCTGCATGACTGACACAACTCTGCTGAGGTAGGAGACTTGCAGGAGACCTTTTTCTGTAGTGGGGTAAAGTGTACATCTCCCCTTAGTTTCAGCTGTGCAGTCCCATAAACTGAATTCACGTTGTAGTGTGAAAATGCTGATAATGAGCTTAAACCACAGCTGGCCATTAGAAGCTGGAGAGTCACAGGAGCTGGATAATGAGTCTCCCAGCTGTACAGCTTCTGGGCACAAGGCAAGCCCAAAGAGCTGCCACGATCACCAGGCACTGTGGTCCTGCTCAGCTGGGGAGCAAGGAGAGCAACACCATCTGCTGAGCAGAGCCTGGTCCTCATACAGCTCAACAGACTTGCTAAAGAGTTAGGAAAGTACATGTATGCCTATAGAATCAATTTTCTACCATTTCTAATTCTGCTTAAGGATGTATCCATGCTATTCGTGTTAGCCGAATTTGACTTATCAACCTCATACCAAGCAGCAGCATATGCTGTTTGCCATGGCCTGTTACTATTATTTAAAAGTACTGTCCTTCTGCAGTTTGCACTTCAGAATTGCTGCCAAGATCAGGTTAGACCTGGTGAGCGAAATTAATCCCCAGTGTAACTCTGGCAGCCAGTGGATTTATGTTAGGGATGAATCTGGGTCCAATATAGATGTATTTTTTGCTAGAAGGAAAAGTAAAACAACAGAGGAGTGAATTAAGGTTAGATGGAGGGTCCCTCAGTTGTGCCTGACCTTCTTGAAAGAAGTGTTTTCCTTCTATGCCCACTCCTCCTTTCCAAGGAAATTCATTCCTCAGCTTTCCCTGCTGCTTGCTGCAGAGTCCTGGACTGGGGGAGCCATGCAAGGTGCAAAAGGCAGCCCTTGGTCAGTGGGAGGTTATGAAGCTTTTTGAGCTGCTCCAGGGAGCCACAGGCTCTTGAGAGACACAGTACACAGGTCCCAAGAAAATATGGGGGGAGTAGCTTTGGGGATATTCAAGAAGTGCAGAAAGAGCTCTTTGGCACAGGTAGAGTCTTGTGGGGTGCAAACCCTGCCTGCCACTAGAAGGTCCTGGCCTCAGCTGGGTCACAAGTGGCAAATGCAAATTCCCTTTCCTCTGCAGGACTGGTAGTCCCCCAAAAACAGCCTTGCTTAGAAAATACCATAAAAAAACTGACCCTAGTGAATTCTAGTTAGTCTAACTGGAGTCTAGTTAGTCTAGTAATTCCAGTTAGTCTAATTTCTACAGAAGCAGAGAAACAACATCTTTGTTTAGCTTGTGAAGTCTTGCATTGCAATGTCAGTGTCAGGTGTTATGGTTGGTCTGCTGCCCCCAGTGTGACTTCTGGAGAGGACATTTAAAAGTCTGAATCTCAGCTGCACCTTTTGACAGTGAGGTAAGTGCTTCCAGCAGCCCTGCATAGGAGTGCTGTACCATGGTACCTTTGTCCCCAACCCCATTGCAACCTATTCCACATCAGAATTTAAAAAAAGAAGAGGCAGGATGAAATCATGTTAGTTTTGAGTTTCTCTGTATAACCCTTTTTCCTGGCACACCTCACTCCAGACGAGTCTCCTCTAGCCTCTGAAAAATGAGGTCCTCGAGCCATTGCACATTAGAGGTATTGCTTCTCATATTTTACTCAAAATCATTATGTGCTCTGTTGTGGTGCTGGGAGCTCAGTTCTTTGTGATATCTACAAAAAAAAAACCCCATGAATTTTTGTCTAATGCTGACCAGTAGCTAGTTGGCAGATATTGGAAAGTATTTGGTAAAGGGAAAATCTGTCCTTTGACAAAAATACGTGTAAATCAAATGCTATTTCCTGCAAACTGGGAACACAAGAACTCCTAGTGATGGGGGGAGGAGGGAATTCAGATGCAAAGACCACGTATAAAAATCTCACAAGCACATTTACAGGCCTGTGCCTCTGTAGGCCTTGATGGACGCATCTCAGATGGGCAAGAGGCATTAACTGTTTGTGGATAACCTGGCACCTGAACATGAGCCAGTACTCATCTGTGTTTGTGACCTGCTCAGCTAAGCTTTGGCATTTCCTTTAGCTTCGCCCTCAGACAGAAGAAGACTAGTCCCTGCAGAAATGATGATTTTATCCATGTAAATATTTCTTCAAAGGAAGGACCATGCTTCCCCACAAAGCAGTATTTCCCTTTAGTACAAAAGCATCTCCCCTGAGAGGCTGGCTGAGCTCTTTGACAGGAGCGTGCACGGCTCAGGGGAGTGACTTGAAGTTCACCTGTTTTGGTGTGATCAGCAACTCACCAGCAAGTTTTCTGATTGCCGTGAGAGTAATTGCACTTGGCATTTTAGAACCAGCGCAGCTTTTCAAAAATAAATTGAGAAATCACGAAGGGTTCAAGAGCTGTCAGACACGTGGTAGCAGAAGGACATGGCTCTGGGAGAAGAATCAGAGAGATCAGCTTAGCCCTGTGTGGAGTAGTTAAAGTTACAGAAATACCACAGAATAGCTGGGACTGGAAGAGGCTTCTGGAGGTCACTTGGTCCTTCCTCCAGGTGGGTCAAAGTAGAGCAGGTTGCTCAGGTCCTCATCCACAACATCACGGGACACTTGCTGATGCTGACACATGCACTAGCCTCCATAATATCCACATTTTCTCCGTCCTAATAAGAAATCTTCCTTTTAGAAAGCTGTTCTGTCTGGGCTGGATTCGTTTGTCTTGGCTGGTGCTCATATTCACAGAATCTGTAGAGTCAGGGGTCACTCCAGCCCGCACTATTTATGGAGCCTGGGCTGGGGTGATGTCAGGCACAAGGTACCACAGCTCATTTCTCTGCTGCCAAAAGAGACTTGCTTTTGTTGGTCTGCATGGGGCCTTCCCAAGGGGAGCCAAAATGGCTCTGGAAGACTCCAGAGCTTGTCCACAGGAGCAAGACTGGTCATGTGTAGAGGCTCGCTCTGGCTTTGTGCATCACCTCTAGAATTACAGCACCCTCACCGAAGAGGCCGTGGGTTGCTGCAGCCCAGCTCTGTGTGGATCCTCGTCCTCCTCATCCCACACTGCTCTTCTGCAGAATCCGTCACGTTTGAATCTGCTGATCAGGGATGGTAACGTGGGAAGTTCCACTTAGGAGGAATGCAAAAGCTGCGTGTATTGTCGAAAATGTTCCCTAATGGTTTTGCTGAATAGGATAAAACATCTTGGTACTCTCAATCAAGTAAACGACCGTGAAATGAGATTTTTTTGTTTGTAAAGTGTCTGAATCACCTGAAGGTACCAAAGTCAAACTTAGAGCGTAAAGCACCATCTCCTAAATATTTTGGATGCTATGTACTTGAGCAAAACAGCAATGGCTTTAGTAGGAAAAGTGCTTTACCTTTCATCTGAGAATAGTGGTTTTATGAAAAGTGTCCTTTAAAAGCAAGACCTGGTCACTATTTGACTAATGGTAGCACTGAACAGAACAACAAGGATATAGCCCCATCAGGCTAGACAGTAAATTTCCTGACAGACTATCTAAATTAACACCTTAATAATGTTACTTTGGCATTATAAGAATAGAGTTATAGCTTCCAAATTACTCAGCAAGCTGCTGTAAATCCAGAATGGATTTCTGGTCTCACAAATCATATTCCAGACTCCTGGGTACCGCACCACACCACTTAGCTACAGAGTGCAATTCTCATATGTCCTATTTGTCCCTGCCTGAGACACTGGCTCATAAAATGTGTGCACTGAGTTTTCTGGATTAAGAAAAAAAAAGAAAAGGTATTTTTGCTAGTCTCCTGCACACTTATCACTGCAGATCTCCAAACATTTATGTCACTTTTGTTTTACATTTCTCTTGTCCTTAAAAGATAGCTTGTACTTTAGGGTGATTTTGGAGGCTGGTGCAATCTATTACACTGCCACTTCAGCTGCCTTGTTCACTAGAATAACCTCTAATTGCTCTGCATCCCCATCTAACTTTCTAATAAGATTAATTCTGTCTTGTGTCTTGGTAGTCCCTAATTAACATGATTTGTCTTCACAGTTACGGGCTCCAGGGCATCGCAGCAAGCTCGGAGTCACTGCTCAGTGAATCTTAGAAGTAGTTAATTCATCCTTCCATGAGCAGAGCAGATGCTGCTAGGGAGCTTCAAAGCGTTGCAAGGCGCTGATGAGAGAGCCAGAGGAGGCAGCGCAGCTGCAGACCTCGCCTGGAGCTGTGGCTGCTGGGCTGGATCACCCAGGCAGGGCTGGAAGGAGGGAGCCCTACGCTGCCCCTGGCCTGCTGCTTTCCTTCTGCTCAATTAGAGCTCCCCGAGAGGGGCGCTAATGGCGCTTAATTAACCTGTGCGAGGGCAGAGGCAGGAAGACGAGCGAGCATTCGATGTGCCTTCACCCAGTAGCCCTCAAACTCGTGTGGGAGCTGGAGGGTCATGCGTGCCCTCCTCCTGCTCTGGGCCTGACAAGAAAGAGCTTTCCCTGGCACAGACAATTAAGAATAAACTTCAGTTTGTCACTGTCTAGTTGGCAAGAGCCTTTGTGAAAGCTCGTAAGAATCCATAGCCTTTTCCTCATTATTTTTATGCTGTTACACAGCTTTTACTTCCACCATCCTTTAGAAACTGGAGGTATCAGAAAGCTGGAAAGCTTTTCGTGCAGGAGGTTTCATGGCCTTTCTGAAAGGAGGAGGGGCTCTCCCCAGACATTCTGCTGTTGAAGCTTCCAGGTTTGTCAAGTTTGGGTGAAAAGCCACATTCAAATTATTTCAGTATCAACAGCACAGAACAGAATGGCTTGACATTTGTTTCTGGACGTACATTAGGAAAACAGAAAATTCATTTCTGTGAATAGGATCAGAGTCTTAAAGAGAGTCTTAAAAACAAGAGAAGGTTTAGTGGACGATTATTTCTGGCTCCTTGGTTCCTCTCTCATTTAGGTCCCAGGCTCCTGCAATGGGTGAGTGCAGAGCAGCCTGGAACTAGGAGAGCCATGGCAGAGCATCCAAGCTGGTGTTCCTGGCAGCTGGCAGGAGGAGAATGGAACACAAGGTGGGATAAGTACTTGATTTAATAGTAGACAATATATAAATACAGAAAGTTCTGTGTGGCAGGAGACAACAGAGAGAAACCAGCAGTGGAGCTGATTCCATGAAGCAGAGCTTTCAAATTGCTGATAAAATTACAGAGCAGCAGGAATGAGTCCACTTAGGCCAGATGAGCTCGGAGCAAAGTGCCCTGTGCTGTAAACAGCGGTCATGCCTTTTGTTCTCCCTGATGTTTGTTATAATTGGAAGCCAATTGCATTATTTCTCTGAATGCTGGCATACTTAATAAGGATGCAAATTAATTAAAATCCTCCCTCCATTCCATTAGCAAAGAAAAAAAGCAAGCACTGAGCAGAGGCGAGGCTGCAGTGCCTCGGCTGTTTTCACAGCAGTGCCCCTGGCTAGCAGCAGAACCACTGACAGGTCATTCAGCCTCCCTGGCTCCTCATTCCCTGTCTAATGTGCAGCTGGGCTGTCATCCACTTCTGATCTGAGGCAAAATGTCATTGGTGGTTCTGGGACCACATCATTTATCCAAGAGGAGCAAAAAAATCCAGTCTGGCAATCAAGTAGGTGCAACTTGCAAAGATAACTCGGCGAGTCCTGGCGGAATTCTGAGGTCTGCTCCACCACCATGGATTATGCAGTGGGGCCTTGCATTTGCTGTTCAGCAGAAACTCTCCAGTCTCAAATACTTCAAGCACACCCTTAATTTTATGCACCAAGTCAATAGAATTAAACCATAGGACTGGACTGGAAAACTTCACCCAAGGATTGTGGAATGTCTGGCAGTGGAACAAGCTGTACTTCACTCTCACTGTTTATGGGTGGCTGCTTTTAAGTGCTCAAAACATTGCAGTGCTGGAGAGTAAAAATAATTTTGATGGGTCCATGTATAATTAAAGCTTTAGTTAGTCAGTTCACCTCCATGCAGCCCCCCCCTCCCCCCCCCCATGTAATTTAAGATTTTGCTGTGTATTTTTAGCCTTGGAAGCCTGTGAAAGTTTGTTGCAGTCAAGTTTTGAAGTTTTTGTTAAAAAACTCCGCATTTTTAGAAGAGTTAACTTTTTCTAAAGCATTAAATATGAGAAAAATCTCATTTTTGATGCAAAGGCCCTGCTGTCTTACTTGCACGTGGGCTGTCTTCTGTGGAAGCGACATAAACACTGTCAAGCGTGTTCTGACTGCATGACACAAACCTGCTAATAACAAACAGACGCGGAGCTCAGCGCTGGAGCTACCGCCAGGTGCTGGGACAGTTGGGATCACTCATGGGCACCATGAGTGCTTTGGGACATGCTGGTCGTTTTCCAGGTGTGTAGGGAAACCAGAGAGCTAATCCTATACACAGCCTGCCTTCTGCAGGCTCGGGAGTTGGAACAGACCCTGTGGAGACAGGGATTGCAGGTGCCAGCTCTCCCCTGTCAAGTGACTGTGTATTTTTGTCCACAGTGAGGCCAAAGGGAACGGAGGGAGCCAGAATTCCCTCTGGATGTCCTTCGGATATGGAAGGGGAAAATAAAAACAACGTGCTGGCAGAAGCTAAACAAAACATTTTTAATAGCAGGCCACGGAGGAAAAATTCATGAGCTACTCTCCATGGCAACATCTAGGTTCTGTCACGTTCGCTGCCTCCACTCTCTCCTCCTTCCCTTTCTCCTCTCCCTCTCCTACCCTTCGGCTCCTGCTGTTCCTGCCTGAGTCCTGCCCACACAGCTGTCCGCGGGACCTGGCATTTGCAGGCGATGGCTTTGACACCAAGGTGTCATCGATGTCCCCCCTCCTGGCTGATCTGGATCTGTGGGATTCAGGTTTTTCATTCTAAGAGGGACCAAAGTAAGCCTCCTGTTGCCTGAGCTGTCCGCTGCTCCTGCTCTTCTTACCCCTCAAATCGTTAGAACCACCTACCCACTCTAGCCCTCTTGCACTGTATTTGGAAGGGACAGACTTCGGTACGGACACTGGAAAGGGGAAAAAAGCTTGCCCATGGCTGTTTAATTAGGCTTTCACCTGAGCTTTTAAGATGTTAGTCTAAAACATGCTTATTTCTAGGAAAAAACCCCAAACCAGGTAATTGCACTCAGTCCTGACTTAGTTCCGTGGCTGAAGTGAACTACAAGTGGAAGGGTGCAGGGGATGCCCCTGACAGGCTGCATGTGAGGGACACCTAAGCCCTGCTGGTGCTGCAGCACTGTGTTGCAGCCTTGCCACCTCTACGTTCTTCATATTTCACAGTATCACAGAATCGTTAAGGTTGGAAAGGACCTTTAGGGTCATCAAGTCCAACCATCAGCTTGCCAAGAGAAACAAGTCCAGCACCCACTAACCAGTGAGGAACTGCAGTGTCAGTGGCAGCCTCCATACCCTGCACTGAGCTCTGGCCCAGCCCATAGGAGCAGCAGCACCACGAGTTCCTCGGCGCTCCCAAGCTGCTCGGTGGGAGAAGGAAGGCCACAGGCTGTCCAGCTGGATGCTGTGCTCCAGGAGTGCAGCTGTGACCCTGGGGACTGATTTTCATCTATTTCTATGAATGGCCCGTGGCTCGGTGTCTTCCATTGCTTGCTTGGAGTGTCTCTGAGGAAACTGGGTAGGAATTTGCCCCCTGGCAAAGGAGCACAGCTGGCCACAGAGCCAGGTACTCCGTAAAGGTCAGCTCCCCCAAGAGGACACCCTGCAGCCTCCACACCTCTACTTCTGCTGCAAAAGAGATTCACTGATTGCCCCCTGCCTGCAATCAGCTCTGTGAGGGAGCCATGGGAAGAAGAGGCATAGTGGAGACCCTGACAAGAGCCCTGCACTCACAAGCTGCAACAGCCACAATGGTACCTCAGATGCTTTTCTGAGCCAGCCTTTTCTGTTCAGAGAGCTGCAATAAGCTTGGAGAGAAAGCACTCTTTTCTCAGAGGGTTTAGGTGGCACACCTGCACTGCAGGTTCTCCCTCATGCAGCCCAAGCCCCAGTGAGATCCAGCCAGGTGGAGACTGGGGACACTGGTGAGGATTCACAGTGGCCAGAATGCTTTCAGGGCGTTTTGCTTTGCATCTGTTTCCTCAAGCAATGACACAAACAATTGTCTGCTTTAGGAAACTTCAGCAGATGGTCATCCTGGGCATTAATGCTTTGCAACTCCATTTTATCACCTTGTTAATAGGGACCTCTCCACATCCCAGCTCTACCCACCTAAGCAGAGGGGGGAATGGTGCTCAGCATCAGCAGATGCTGTCTTAGCCCTTCCTTAAGCAAGATTTAGTAGTTTCCCTCACCATCACCCAAAGGGCTACAGCTGGCATTGGATTGATGCCAAGGATGAGAGGAGGCCTCCACACCTGAAACGACTCTTTACAGCTCTAACTAGAGTATAAAAACAAGTTCATGACACTGGGGAGCAAAGGATGTCTTGACCAATAGATGCCATATTCACTGTCACACTGAGGCGGTGAGTGCAATCCTTACAACCGTTCTTGCACAGCTTTTTCTGACTCCCACGAGCAAGAGCCAGCACATCTCATGAATTTTCAGCACATCCACAACATCTGCCTCACGTACCTGCCAGCACTGTTTAATGACAGCTAATAATCACTTTACCGAGGAAAATTCAAAGACACGCACCAGACATGTCCCCACACAGAGCGCTCCCCCGACACAGTACACGGGTACAGCTCATCCCCACAAAACACACACTCATTAATTACGTCTCCCCATGATGATCCAACAGCCCTGCTCCCACAGACACCTCCGATTTTGTTCCCATCTTTGCTTGTACCTGCCTGCAGCTGCGTGCCTCCTGCAGCTTTGCTCCAGCCCCCGAGTTGTGACGTGGCCCTGTTTTTCCTCTCCGGGAGCAGGAAAGGTGGCACCATAATGCTGCCTTATTTACTCCCAGCACTACAGGGGAATGTCTTGAATGATCTCCAGGCTTTCAGGAAGAGGAAGGAGTATTTCCCACCCCCTCCCTGGCTCCAGGTAGGGTAGGGATCATCATCAGAAAATCACCATCATCATCTCCACATGCGGCCCCTGATTGCAGTAATTTCGGTTTCTGCTGTTCCTCCACCTGTACCAGCTCATCAGATGTGATTTCCTTGCGGCAGAGACGCTTTCTTTTGGGACGTTTCGGATATCTGGCAGTCAGTGGGAAGCCCACTAAGTTGTCTGCATGCCCAAGTTACTTGCATTTACACTGTGGTCATCGGTGTCCCGTCTCCCTCCGGCTCCAACCAGGCTCCCACTCCTGATGTTGCTGGGGAGGTGCCATCACAGCTGGTCCTCCACATGAAGCGTGCCAAGCTCCATGTCTGACTAAAGCTCTTGCAGGAGTGCCCACGATAGGCTTTCTTGTCAAAACAGGAGAGAAAAACTTCTCTCCTACAGTTTAAGGTATTCCAGGGCACACAGCCCCTGCTGCTCTGGGATAACACAGAGGAGACGGTTCAGGACAGGCCATGGTCTTGACCTCATGCCTTTCTCCACTCTGGATGAGTGGCTCAAACAATAGGAAACCAGGGGAGCCCTCTCTGGGGTGTGAGGTTTTGCTCTAAAAGAGAAAACCCCAAACTGTCCCTGTCGTACTTTTTTGATGTACTCTGTGAGGCCAGGAACCAGCAGGTGATGCTCTTGGGAAGGCCCTGGCTGCCAGGGTACCAGCATACACCAGAGAGGAGACTTATCCTGCATGACAGTGGACCAGAGAGGAGAGAAAGGGCAAAACCCCCTCCTTTGCCCCTTCATTTGATTGTGCTGTTCTGCAGATAACACATCCCCTTCGTGTTCAATGGGTTAAACTGTTGGAAACAAGCAGCTTTCTATATTTACTGGTGTAATCTAAAAATACCCCAATTGTGCTGACAGCCAAAGCAAGCAGAGCTTCTCAGGGGCTCTTTTTCTATCCCAATACCATGTGGGTGCCCCAGCTGGCTGACACTGCCCCAAAGAGCAAGATTGGTGTCGCACTCCCTCACAGCCTCACTGGGTGCCTTCACCCTCTGCCTCCCAGCTGCTCCAGAAGAGCAATCCTCAGCTCCCACCCATCCCTCTGCCCAGCCCCTGGTGCTTGCCGGCTTCAGGTGCAACAGGGGCTGTACAGTTCAGCCAGGTGATTGCAAGGGGCTGAACAAACAGACTCATTGAAAACAGCACAGGGCATCTTCATCACCTCCCCTGTGCCCCCAAAGAGGCTGTATTAAGTCATGGTTAAGAATAATCCCAGATTTCATTGCAGTTTGGGCATTTTCCATTGGGAAGATAGAAGAAATGCTTACTATAATTCACTTATGTTATACTGGCATAACTGCGTGGGCGTTCAGTTTGTATCTGCTTGTGGAGTTACTGGTTTGTGTTTGCTGGTTGCACTCACAGCCTGAGACCTTTTTGGACTGCTGATTGATTTGGCCACCATCACCCCAGCCACTGTCATTCCAGGTTTAGGATCCCCGGGCTGTAGGGATTCAAGTGTCTGAATGCCTGGTCAGGGAGGGAAATGGTTTGGTGCCCCAGATCTGAGGCAGCCAGGTGGTGTCAGCGGATACAGCTTGCTTGCCTTCCTTCTCCTCCTCCTCCTCTCCGTTTCCAGATGCAAATAATTCCATATTTGGCAGTGTGTAACCACGATGGCTTCCTAAGGGGAAACCAGCAACTTTGGCAAAAGCATTTCAGACTCTTACTCCTGCTTCACATTCTCAAGCATATGTGGAGTAGAGGAAAAACGCTTCCATCCTGTGCCTGCTGGCACGGCTGAAGTCTTGTATTCAAAAATGCCAGCAACCTCCTGAAGACTGGCTAATCATCCTTAATAAAGAAAATGCACTGGCATTGGAAAAATGAATTGGCTCCCGGGAGTAGGAAAGCGGCCTGAAGAGGAATCAGAAGCCAAGGTTCATTAGATTTTAATCCCAGTTTCTGTATCTATTCCCAGTCCAGAGGAGGACACTTAAATGCTTTGTTAGCTCTATTCCTTTCTGAATGGGACTACACTTTAGCTTAGTCACTGTGCTATTTAGGGCATTAATTGGCTAATTCAGCACCTCACTCTTAACGATGTAAATATCTTAAAAGCTTCACTGGAAGGATTTGAAGCTGTAGTTTAAGAATTACTGCTCATTTATGACCTTTCTTTGTAACATGTCTTGGAAGAGTTAAAGGTAAGGCAAAAGGGGAAGATTTTCATTTTAAAAAGAGACAGGCATTTCCATCTGGCAAGATTTTGCATCCTGATGGGAAAACAAAAACACCCAGTCTCTGATCTTGCCTCAATCCATATTTAATCTCAGAGAGTGCTGCGGTGTAATTTTGAAGACAACACTTGCAGGAAGCATGAGGGAAATATTCCAGGATTCCTTCTACTTTGAAAAAACTATAAAGGAAAAAAGAAGGTGGGTGAAGCAGGGCAGAGATGTCACATAATCCCACGTGAGGGACACAAGAGACGTGGAAGGCAAAGCCACAGAGCAAAAGTCAGCTATGGGGAGACTTACACAACATCCTTTGGGATTATAATGACTTCTCCTTTCCTCTCTGCAGACCCTTCTGTTTTGGGGGATAAGGGGGTGAAACCCTGCCTGTGAAAGCCAGAGGAGGAAGCCCAGGGGTGGTTCTCATGCAGAAGATGCTGCCCTTGTCCCTGCCAGTGATGCTGTGCTGTAGGGCTGCCTCCCCCTGCCCCAGCAGCACTCACTCACTGCCCTCCGTGCCTGCTCCATGCCCAGCTCTGGCATGTGCCACAGGGAGGGGGTGGAAATACGAAATCGGATCCAGCCAGCGGCAGGAAGATGAGCAGGGTTTTAGGAGCTGGTGGAGTGTTAGGAAGACGCTGGAATTGAAGCTTGCAGAGGGTGGCAGGATTAAAAATAGGCTGTAGCCAGCCTTCTCCAGCATTTTGGCATCTCAGCTGCCTGTTATCCTTGTGACCCACTGAGGAAGAGGCAGAAAAGAAAGAGATTCTCTTTTCCACCACCCTGGCAGTGCAGGACAAAATGGTATTTTGCTTCTAACCAGATGGTTCAGCTCCCTTGGTCTGATGAGCTTTACTACAAGGATGTCAAGTGAGTGTTTTGTCCCCGCCTTCAGCCAAACCAAGGGACTCCCACCTTCCCCCGAGTTCAACAAGGCACTAGCGTGCACTTGAAGATGTGCTCATTCATTCACATCTTACAGGCCGTCTGCAGGCTTCCATCCTTTGAGAGGAGAAAAGGCAGTTTTTATAGAAACCATCATTTTAACTCAATATACTGAGTAAAGGAAACATTTCACAGAACTGTTATCCAGTACAATCAACACTGCACCTTGGTACTTACCTTAGCAATGCTGCATTTGTTTTAGAAAAGCCCAAAGACAATTCATAATGCTAAGAGGTGATGAAATCCATATTTAGATAAGGTGCCCGAACCTCCTGGCCAACAGCTCATATTTTATAGGAGCCAGGAACAGTTTTTTCTGCTCTTTACCCATATTGTGTATTTCTGCATGTTGGTTGTGGCTTCCCTGAGCTGTGAGTTTCAGCCAGCCATGAGCACAGCACATCAGCTAAAAGTAAAAAAATCTGCCTTGTCCAATGGTGTAAATTAATGGTGTAAATTTAGGAAGAGTCTTTATGAATGGCTGCTGTGGTGTAGGGCTTTTTTCCCCCCAGCTTTAACTTTCATATATCAACAAGCTCCTTCATCTGAAACATTTTAGGAAGTCTGAATTGTGGTTGCAAGGTTTGTAAGTTGGTCTCAAGCAGAGCCAAGGGCTGCTACACCAGGTCCCCTGGCTCCAGCACTTTAAGAAGTTCAGCTTCTTCAAGTTCTTGGTTAAAACATGCCCTCAGGTAGCAGCTTGTGACTGGGGAAAGCACTGTGCAAAAATGCAGTTCCACTCCTTTTTTTGTGTCTGCTCCTTCTAGAGCAGTATTTGTGAACAGTAACAGACTGCCAGGCCCTTGGAGATTTCTAGAGATTTCCTGCCCTAACTCTGGGTTCAGTTTTACTTTTTTAGAGTTGCTGTGTAGGGTTTCTCCCCAAGAGAGAGCCACCAGGCAGAACAAAGGCATTTGCACATACACACAGCACTCCCTTGTAGTGCGTTAAGTGGTTGCTGTTGGGTGGGGAGGGAAGGAGCCAGAACCCAAAGGGTGCTTTTCCCATCCTGGTCTTCGAGGATAGGAAGTGAGATGCTACAAGGGGAGCAGGTCTAAGGGGAGGGACCTGGCAGGAGGCCGTGGCTCTCACTGGGTGCCGTGCTGCTGCTCTCTCCCCAGGAACGTTTGTGTCGGCGTTCACGGTGCTGTGCGGGGCCCGCACCGACCTCCCTGACCGGCACATGTGCTGTGTCTTCTGGCTGAACATCGCTGCTGCCCTCATCCAGATCCTGACGGCCATCGTCATGGTCGGCTGGATCATGAGCATATTTTGGGGGATGGACATGGTCATTCTTGCAAGTAAGTACAGGGCACTCGCCCTCCTGACTTCTCCTCTCCGTGTCCCTGTCGCTGGGTCCCAGATAATGTCCCTGCAAGCCACCTGGCTGCACTGTAGGGAAGAAAGGCCACAGGATGGGCTTTGCAAGTCCATGAGAAACACAGTAGGCAGAGAAATTGCTAGGAGGCAGTAGGAATGGGCCCTGTGACATATCTGGGAGAGCCTCCCATCCCACCACGTGGGTCAGGAACTTCCCTTTATGAAATGAAATGAAATGTGCAGGAAGGGGGAGCCCTGTGAACTCTGCTGTCTGGAGCCTCGTCTGCCCACATCCATTTGAACAAGAAAGCCCTTTCTCCCTTGCAACTCCAGCTGCAAATCTGTGGTTTGTGAGACCTTTCTGCTCGGCTGGTTTTGCTCCCAGGGCCACTTGTCCCCAGAAAAGTCCCGGGGACTCTCCTGGACCCTCCCCTTCTTCCCCAGGATACATTTACCCAATGTTTTGGCGGTTTTTTTCATGTTTCAGACCAAGGTCTTAGGCTGAGCCAAAAGTGTTCAGCTGCTCCTAGAACAACTTCCCATACACCCTTGGAGTTGACTAAAACATTAACCTAAGGAAAGAAGAATCCTTTTTAAAATGTACATAATTTAAGTCCCCAGTTAGTAGATACTACCAATCCAGAATATAGGCTCTGTAACTTTTATCTGGTAGAGGCTTTCACTGGTGTGGAAGTTGTATCATATCTCCTGTATCCTGGTGAAGAGGACTGAGGTGACAGCCTCATCTCACCTCCAAAACCAGGAGCAACAGAGAGCTCAGGGTGCTGGTGGCATCTGCAAGACCCCACTCCCAGGAGCTGGCAGAGGCCGATGGGCAAGTGCCTCAAACCAAACAGGTCTGAGATCTTTCAGGCTGACAGGACAGGCAGTTCCCAAAGCAAGCCCTTCTCCCAGAGACCATCTTAGCAGCAGCTTTTGCCTTTTGGTTTGAGGGGGCTCCACTTTGTCATCTCTGCTGATGACATCTGTGGCTGTGCGACAGAAGGGGAGAGAGGATCTTGGGAAGTTGCCAGGAACCTGCCTAAAGACAAAATGGATGAAATTGAAAATAAAAAAGCAGGAAAACAGTGCACATTTTCAGCTGCCAAACCCTCTCACCAAACCACCTGCTAATTTCTGAGCCAGCTTCAGTTAAGGCAGTCCCCATGCAGAGTGAACGATGGACATTAAAAACCTCAACATGTGCAAAGTAAAGGCTTTCCTCAGGATGAGGGCAGTACTGCTCTTTGCATTACCCTGCAAACCACCTGCGACGTTTCCTTCCAGATGTACCTGCAGAGCAGGCTATTTCTGAGGCTAAATTGTGAATCGGTGTGCACGTGTGATGTGTCCTTAAGAATCTGCCAGATTTGTGTGTAATCCCATAACTGCATGTTCATAATCCTAAGCTCTTCTGCTCTTCCTCTGTGGGACATTCCCCATGTGCAGTTCGCTGTCTGGCAGGACCCCCTTCTGCAGGTGTGGGGAGAGTCAGGAAAGCATCTGTCCTGATAAAGAACCACCACTGAAACTGTGACTTGCTTTGCCCCAGAGCCCTCCTCTCCAGCTAGAGGGGTTGGCATTTAGGAGGGTCTGACTGGGAGGGTCTTTTCCATTTTCACTGTTGGGGAAAACCATACAGCTTGGAAGTATCTCCCAAGCACTCTTTCCCATATCTGACTGGATTCCACCAGTTTGGGAGGCAGAGGATGGATGAGCAGCATGTGGTGGGAATGCTCAGGTCAAGAGTTCCCCAAGCACAGCAGCAGTGTTTCATCCCTCTGGTGGTAGTAGAGAATGGCAAGAGGAGTCAACATGTCTTATGTTTCACCAGCAGCAGCTGACAAGTTTCAGCCCTTGGCAGTTTCTTGCCATCTCATTAAATAGCTGATTTTAAGTTTACTTGCCATGCAGAGAAAGTAGTGGCTAAATAAAGCAGCTCTCTGCTGATGGAGGATAAAAGAAAAAACTCAATCGAAACAAACAACAAAGTGATCGGTTGCTCTTAGCTGGATCAAACAGCCCTGTCAGACCCAAAGTGGTTCTTGTTATCATGTTAAAAATAAAAAAAATAATAACTTAAGGAGGAAACCATGTTTCAAATGCAAGAAATAAGACATTTCATTTAAGAACAACTGCCAGGAAACAGTTTGCCTTGGCTGGGTTTTGTTCGCATGCAAACCGTTGGATGCACTGGACAGAAATCGTACAGCATCGCAACTCGAATCTGCGTGCAGATGGGAAATAGTTTAAAAAGTGTGAAACTATGCCCACCTCTAGTCCCTTTGCCTTGAAATGGTTGATCCCATGTGTTCCTGTGGGGGTGCCATGCTATTTGGATGGGCCAGAGGCAGGACACAGTGGGTGCTGTCTAAGCTGGTGAGGGCTAGCAGTGAGGAGGAGGGTGGGAAGCAGCCAAGGGTTGGGAACTCTGCTCAGGCTTTCCCTAAGGGATAAGCACCTCGCTCCCTGGATCACGGTCTGCCTCTCTGTTAGCTGGTAGAGAGTTGGGAGGGAATTAGAACCACAGAATCATAAAATCACCGACGTTGAAAAAAATCCTCCAAAATCATTGAGTCCGAGTCTCAAGCCATCACCATTGTGTCCACCACTGGACCACATCCCCAAGTGCCACATCCACATGCCTTTTGAACAGGAGGCTTGTTGCAGCTTTTCATCTTCTAGTGCTACTTCCCAGGCATGGAAAGGGGGAGTCTGCTCTGAGGATAATGGCATACTGTCCCTAATGAGGGAAAAAGGAGAAGAATTATAGGCCAATCAAGTATACTTCAATTCCTGGAAGAAGTAATCAAGTAAGTGACTCGCATGCATTTAGAAAATAAGAAAACACCCCAGCAAAGTCACCGTGGGTTTGTCCAGAGTGAGCTGTGTCAGGCTGGCTTGATTCCCTTCGGTGGCAGAGGAATTAATTTCGTGTGAGGTGGCAGCAGTCAGCCATCCCTAACCTTCAGACGCTGACCCCGTCTCGCACAGCGTTCCTACCAGCGAGCCAGGGGGACGTGGCCTGCATGAAAAGGCGCTTAAAAACCATCCTCTAAATGAATTTTCCTGGCCTGGAAAGAGATAAAGAGAGGTGTGTTGAAAGGTCCCTCCTGAATCCAGCTCTGCTCGGTATTTTCATTTGTGGCTTGAGGCTGGACTGGAGAAGAGGCTCCCCAGCCGCACACCAGCGCTGGACAGTGCCCGGATCCACGCCCATCGAAGAGATGGTCTGGAAACAGTAAGTGCTACTCAGCAGGGACAAGCCCAAGACTCTACAGAAGGATTAAGTGACTGCATAAATACACACTAGGGAACAACTTGTTTTTCAGGGAAGGACGTGGTGGCTGCAGTGAGTCACAAGCGGCACAGGGGGAACATTGCTGTGGAGGGAACAAACACCACATAGGCAGGTGGGAGCAGAGCTTGTAGGGCTTTCACTGATCCCATCACCTTTCTCTGCATGCATAAAGCTGTGGTGAGGCTTGTGGCCAACTTTGGAGGCTGTACTTCAAGGGGAAAACCTGGAGAGAGTCCAGAGAACCATAAGACAGTAGGCGTGTTGATGATGAAGGTGTTCAGCGGGCTAGTAAATGTGAGAGGGCAGCAGTTCAGCCTAAGACAGACTTAAACAAGACCAGGAAGGACTTATGTGGAAATTAGAAGACATTTTTCCTCCAGTAAGGTCAAAATGCTGCAGAGGTGGCGTGGCAAGATCTGCTCTCTCTGTCCCTGGAAGACTCCAAGAGTGGGTAGACCCATGTCTGTCAGGGACAAGGTGGGACATGGCAAGAGGCCGACTGACCTGGGGGGTCCTGTCCAACCCTCATCTCCTCTAAGGTGCCCTTTAGCAGGAATAGTATCCCAGAAGGCAAGTAAATTGAATGCAGTTTTGCTGTCACACTTAATTACTTTTGGCAGCACCACAGCACAGGTGCTGTGCTAATTTAAACAAATTGCCAGCTGGCCCCATTGGACACCACAGATATCTTCCTTAAGCAGCCATATGGCTTTGGGAACTGTCCTCTGCTGTACTTGCTGTCTGAAGGCAAAGGTGGAATTACAAGGGAGCACTTAATTCTTTTGCCAAAAAGTGGCAGGGCAGCGCTGCTGCACTGTGCTCTCCTCGAAGCCCTCGCCAGCTCTGCGGGGACGACGCGCAGAGCTGAGGCAAACCAGAGCTAAGGAGCTGGCCAAGGCCGACTGGAAAACGAGCCTCCTAAGGCTCTCCAGGCAAAGCTCCCTCTGCTACAGGCACACCTCGTCCCCAGCCCACATCTTCATCAGCCCCGCTGTGCGGCATGAACACAGAGGAATGGCCTTTCCAGGAAGTCCCCACCTGCTCAGAGCCTGTTGTAAAAGGTTGTCTGCCATTTCCTGACAGGAACGCCAGAGAAATGATACAGTAATGTCCCGCTGACGTGGCACAGGGGACACAAGTCAGGGACTGTTTGTCCAGGCATTGTTTTGCCTCTACTGAATGCAGCCAAGAAGTCAATTCTGGTTTCTGAAGGAAGCCCTCCCTCAGCTTTTGGCCTCTGAATGAACGATGTGCTTGGCTGCACCATCGCTCTCAGGTTCACTGGATGGGGACTCCGGCTGACTCTCGGGGCTGGCTGCCAGCCCGTAGTGAGAACTCACCTGTAATCATGCCATCCTTGTCACTCCTTTGCTAATTACTCTGCTCAGACCTTGCCAGAAGCAGCAGCAGATGATTGCACAGTCACTGTATGCTCAGGCTCTGAGGGAAAGCATCACCGAGCCTCTCTGCTCTGCAGGGCCCCTGCTAGGGGGGGTTAACACAGCTGTCCTGGGAAGGAAAGGGGAGCAGAAGGCCCAAAACAACTGGTAACCCTCTGTGAGATGAAGAAAATTCTGAGGACAAATTGCCTGCGTAGACTTATTACTCTATTTAAAAAAATCTAAAAAGAGCTGTCGCCCGAACTAGGCCTGAGGAAAGTAGTTAAAATACCCTTTTTTGCAGTTTCCTACCAAATGCAGCAGAGGGGCGAGTTCTTAAAATATTGTAGGAATGTTAAATAGCACCAGTGTTTGCAGCACCCAGACAGGCTGAGGCATGCTGTGGTTGTGAGTTACCTGAGGGAACAAGCAGGGAAACTGCCAAAAACTCTTCAGGTGTAGTGTTCCCAGCTCTTGGACTGTGAATGGCATGCTGTGAGCCCTTTGGTACACTGTGATGTCTTGTTTGATGCCTTCCTTCAGTGGTTCCCCTTCAGTCAAACCCATGAAATACCAATGCCACGGAGGAAAGATTTTCCGGGAGCATTGCTCAGAGGTGTTAGCCCATCCAGCCTGTCCGGCTTGGGGCTGGAAAAGCAGATGGGGATTGCCCCGTCGTCTTTAAACAAGAGTCCCAAATGAAATGAGCCACTTCAAGTGCAAGGATTTTAAGAAATGTTTAGCCCTGGTGTGAATGTCTGATGGTAGAGCAGCTGTTCTCTGTTTACTCTGCAGCCTCAGTTTGTTCATTCTCTTCTGGTTCTCCATGTGTTTCAGATATATCGTCTACAGTTACATTTCTCCCTCTCTCTTTCTTTCATGTTCCTTTGCCTCCTTTTGTTCACCATCAAAGTCTCACAAGGTAAGTTTGTTTCTGTTCTTCCTCCTCCTCCTCACACTCCGAGGCAGTTTCCCATGGAGAGCAGCGACCATCGGTCAGGGCAGGACATCTGGCATTTGCTTTGGCCAGTGCTGCCCGCTCCCAGCCCAAGTCCAGCCATGTGCCTTTACATGTGTGTGTCCGACTGTCTCTGTGTCTGTCCTGTGGCTGCACAGCCCCAGGGATGGTGAAAATCCTCACACAGCACTGAAATGCCCCTGGGGATGCCCCAAGGGCACCCACGGAGCAGAGCAGGAACCTGTTTCAGCCTTGAGAGCATCCTGAAGCCACTGTCTGCACAAACTCAGTCCTAGAAGGACAGCCTGAGCACAGACTGGGTTCTTTTTGCCTCAATCTTACATGCAGTGGTTTACAGGAGAAGTGCAATTTCAAGTAAACTGGATTAAATCAGTGACTTTGTGCACAGGCCCACTTAATGCTGAAGCCAGAGCTGTCTGTTGTACAGAACTGCATCTCAGTTTTACTGCAGGCACATTAACGTAAAGCTGCTTCATGCAGAACAGCTACTCCTATGCAAGAAATGCAATAACTATTTTCACACACAAACTATTTGATAAGTTACGTCTGAAGCATTGTAATAAACAAGTTTAGCATAGGACAGGTCATTTTTTGGCTTACTTTGGTCATGTAAAGAGAGAGACAGGCTTGGCCACTGTGACTTCCTTCCAGCCAGCTTCAACACTGATAGCCAGACCGAAAGGATTCTCTGTCTTAATTTCCTTATATCTCAATAAAAGGCATGGCTGTACAAGCAAGTTACTCTTACTTTAGCTGAAGATTTAAGGCAGGCCCCACCTTTTTGGTCCACAGGGTTGTTTGTTTGTTTTTTTTTCTTAACTCTGCTCCCTAAACAAATTAAACGGATGCCGTAGACAAGCCCCAATTACAGGTTTCCAGCCAGCTCACCTTGCCTTTGGAGCTGACTCACACTTAAAACATAAATGCATGTGAAATCATTGTTTTGCCCCCTAGAAAAAGCTGTTTGAAAGAGACAAGAGTTTTTCTGTTCAGCTGCACACAAAAGGCAGCAGTTCAGTTAAGTGTCATTAATCTGTCCCCTGTGCTTGTTTAACAGCGGGAGATCCAGGCTGCCAAGCCTGGGTGAATGTGTGGATTTTTTTCTAAAGTACAGCAAAGTTCATTTGCTGGAGTCAATTCTTAGTTCAGCAAAAAGTCCCTTAAAGATAGGGGTTCTGGCACCTGCTGGCATTTTGTGTTCAGTTTTTGTAAGGCACTTAAAAAAGCCTGACATAAGGGTTGGAAAGAAATATTACAAAGCATAAATGGAAAAGTGTTTGAAAAGTTAAGCATTCTTCTGAGATATGAAATTTCAGGCTTCTTTGAAATTCAAAATATAAAAATGACAGGCTACTTCTGTTATTTAAACTAAGAAAAAACCCCTCCAGAGTTTAAAAAGCTTTTTAGTTGAAAGATCTTCACTGTGGCAGGCAGTGCAAGTAAGGACAGTTTGCTTCTTTAATAAGGAGGTCTTTTGCATTGATACAGTCAGAATAACAAGCCCAGCTTCTCTCGGACGGAAAGCGGGTAAAGCTTCTGGCGCAGTCATTGCGACCACTTAGCAAAGCGTTAAAAAATCCAGTATTTTTCTCATTATCCTGGACCATCACAGGAGCTGCAGATGCTCTCCTATTGTCCTTCCCTGCCCTAGTCCCTCTGGGGTATAGAGCTGTCCTTTATGGGGTTTGCAGCCCTCAACCACTGTGTGCAGGACAGTAAATAATCTGGGGCCCAGGACCCCGAGGAGCTGTGACAAGCAGCAGGACAGGCTGCTTGAGCCTTTGCAGCATCCATGGGGCTGCAACACATTGGGGACCCCAAGGGCTTTGCTGTCTTGGTTGGGAAGTGCATCAAACCTCATGGGCACAGGAGGAGGAAAGGGTGTGAAGGAGCAGATATCCAGGCAGTTTCCTTGGTTCTGCTGCTGAAAAGTTCAGGTTTCTCCAGCCCCACCGGATGGCAGCTGTGCCCTAACAAAAGCACCTGTAATTCTGCTGGGCTGGAGCAAAGCAAGTGCAGAACCAGGCAGTGAGAATCTCTTAGAGGCGTCCCGAGATCTTTGCTTGAACTCTGACATGTCAGCCTGTGATTCAAGGCATTCCCCTTCTCCTCCAAGAGGTGTTTGTTCACCTGTGCAAGCTGCAGTGCAAATTGGTTGCTGCTGGGGAGCGCCGTTAGCAAAAGCCAGCGTGGGAGCAAAAAGATGGAGAGAGGAAACCAACCTCCTCCTACCTGGCGGTCCTTTGGGAGGACGAGGTTCAAACACGAGTAGATCACAAGGAGAGATGCGTGTCGGATGCACGACCTGCCCGGTCAGCGCTTGGGAACAGCCGTGTCTCTGGAGCAGGGCACAAGGGCATCCATTTCCCCTGCACTGCAGAAAAACACGCTCCATGAAAACTTTAGGTTCTTGGGCGGGAATCGGTGACCACTGGTACCTGCTGTGCCTTTAGAATCTCTTCAGGCAGAGGTGCCCGTGCCAGGCCGGTGGCAGGCGGGTGCCACAGCAGCAGGGCTGGCTGCCAGCGTCCACACGGCGGTGCCCAGGAAGGTGGCAGCACCAGGCAGCTGTTGGCTAAAGCGGGGCAGGGTGGCTGCCCCGGGCAGCCTGGCCACGAGGGGGAACGGGGCAGCCCCCCTGTTTTCCCACGTGGTTTTTGCCGCTCCTGGTAAGCCAGGCTTGTGGCTTGCTTGAGCTTCACCGAGAGTCCTCGTTAGCAATTAACTCTAATCATGTTCCCTTCCCCTCCCTCCTCACAGGCTACAAGGAACAGGGGATCCCACAGCAGCTGTAGTGGCTGGGACAAGTGTGGTCAGAGAAACACGGCGAGAGATTTCCTTTGGCAGCCGTGGGCCACGGACCTTTTCATTACCCTTTGTCTCTCTTCTTCTCCCTTTTGTTTTGTGTCCTTGTGTCTGCCCGCTTCACCTGCCCGTCCAGCGGAGCGGAGATGCAGAGCAGCCGGCGCAGACTTGCACTGACGCCCCCGAGCAGCGGAGATGAGGCAAGCGCGGCTTGGCTTAGGACTGCGCCCGGCCAGCACGCGGTGGGCGGCCGACGAGGAGGACGAGGGTGCCAGGACAAGGAAACACCCTTGGCGAAGGCGGCACCTGGGCAGGCAGCTGAACCAAGGGGGTGGGAGATGCTGCTTTCTCTCTCCTCCCAGGGGGAGGTCGCTGTGAAGATGTTTTGCCTCCTTTTTATGCTCGCTGTTAAAGGACACTGGCTGTGAACATCAAATGCCAAGGAGCTATTCATAGATATATGTACAGGATGTAAAAGCAAACCAGTGGTACTTTTTTCCCACCCCGAGATTCCATCCTTGACTGCTTTGCAGTAGTGGAGGGTCCAGCCCAGCCCCCTCTGCTCTCTGTGTATATATGATGTTCACTGAAGCTCTGTCCCCACAGATGTCTTGAGAAACGTGCTTGCTGTAAATCGTATTGTACCGCTGAAGTGACTGGGGCCATCCCCTGCTTCCATCCGCTGCCACCGTGCAAAGACCAGAGCTCCCACCAGCCCAGGGGACACTTCTCCTAGCACAGGACCGGTGTCCTGCAGCACCTCGCCTCTAGGGCAGCGAGTACAGCCTTGTGCTGCCGAAAGCCTCTCGTGTGAAACAGTACTGGGGGAGCCAAAGAACAAGACTTTTCCTGCCCCTGAAAGGGACTTGCTGGCAGCGTCTCCGTGCTTTGGAAATTGATCCCCTTAGAGCGCGCCGAGTGCTCCTGGCTGAAGCTTCCCCAGGTAAGTGTCCAAAACTCCAGGATCGCAACCTGGTGCTCGCCAGGTGCTCGGGAGCTGTTGTGGTTGGAAGGCCTGTGGCCAAACGGGGTAGGGCTGTGTTTTCATGGTGTGAACACAATGTGCAGAGCTGCAGTGGCCATCCAGGTGGAGGGACCCCTCTGATCCCAGCAGGGTGAGAGGAGCTCGGCTTGGTGTCAGCGCCTGGATGCTTTTCCACTCCAAAAAGATGGCAGGAGGAGCCCTCCTGAAAGAGGGCAAAGCCAGGCTGCTCACACCCAGGGAGGATCCTTCCAGCCAGAGTAGCTTCACACAAACCCACTGCCAAAACTGGGAGCCACCCAGGCATGGCAGAGTTGAGAGCCACTCCCAGCCCATTGCTCCTGCCAAGAGGCAGACGGTGAGAAAGGGATGGCAGCAAACCCTGCTGCCCTACAAGTGTCCAGCCTCTCCCGGTCTGATGGTCTGCTTTTAACAAAGGTTATTTTTCATGCAGAACAGGTCCTGTCAGCTAAAATACCTCCTGTTGCAAAGAGAGCTAGGGTGTCACACAGCAGCCAGTACCCCTGAGCTGCCCACCAAGGGCGGAGGAGAGCCCTGTGCTGGGCAGGGCGCCTGTCAGTGACCCCACAGAGAGCTGCGGGGGCAGGAAGCTCCTTTGGTGTTTTGGTGTAAACCTCTGGCTTAGCCTCCCCACAGCCCCAGGTGTTCTCCTGATGTCTGGACACTGTCTGGCTTTGATGCAAGACCTCTCTTCCCACAAAGCTTCTTACCTGCCCAATGCCCGCCCTGCGCTGTGAGCCCACAGCCTGTGGAAAGCAGGCACCAGTACTTCTTTGCACCCCCAGCTCAGGAGGTCCTTCTCCAGGGCTGAGGATAAAGCGCCATCCACAGTCCCAACTAACTTGTGGTGGGACAGGATCCCTCCAAATGATGCACATTTATCCTACGTAGGCATCAGAATGGATGACAGACTTTTTTCCCTTCACCCTTCCATGGCTGTGCACTATAAAAAGCTTTGGGCTGCCTGAGCAGGAGAAAGGGGCAGAGAGCTGGGAGCCTTGGGAGCAGAGGCCTTCACTGCGAAGATGCTGGCTCAGGCATTTCCTCTGATCTCAGCAGTCTTGATTGGAAAATATATATATATACATAAACAAGGAGGCAAATTCATAACACAATTAATTGTATATTTTACCAAGCCAGACTTCAGCTAGAGCAGTGTCTTTGTACAGCTGAGAAACAGCCATATACAGTAAGGAAAATGACAGGTCTGCAAAGCAAACCCATGGCAGAACCACAGGAATAACTCAGGATGCATTTCCCTTGCCTCATACCCTGAACTGTTGCTCTTACTGCCACACTGGACAGACAGAAACAGGTATTTAGTTACTACCTTGTATCCAAACAGGGATGCTGAGCTTAACTTTCTGGGCTGCTGCACAGAAAGCAAAGATCATTACATGGTGCAGACAGGAAAGCTTTGCATTTGTCATTTTAGAGGAAAAGAGATGAAAAAACTTTGATTTTTAGAGTGACACAAGCCACACAGCACAGGCAGCAGAGAAGTGAAGGTTTCCTTGGAAGACAAGCACCAGCTGGTACTTCCTGTTAACCCAGGGCTGGAAGTGCTCAAGAGGAAAACATGGTTATCCCACAGTTATCCTGCCACAATGCCAGGCTGCAGCGAGCCACAGTTATCTGGCTTTGCCAGGGAGAGGCTTGGAGGACAGCAGCAGCTGGGGAAAACCAATCAAGGAGGTCAGTGGTGGAAAACCCAAGAGCCATCTGGGATCTGCGTTAAGGCCAAGGGATGAGCTCCTCGAGGTTACCACTGCCACAGCGATGGCCAAAAGGATTTCTGCTCACAGCATTCAACAATTTCAAGTGTCTTTGTCCATTTCTACCAAAGGGACTGGTTCAGGGAGTGGCATCTGCAGCTCTGTGGCTTGCTGGACTGTACAGGTGTTACAGAACTGAGCTTCAGCATTTCCTGCGAGACAGAGCATCTCTGCTCTTCCATTTCCCACCAGGGAGAATAAGGGGTAAATAGCACCCTAACCAGTAGCAAACAGGGAATCTGTAGCACATCTGGAAAACACCTTCACAAGCTGCTGCTGTCATCATTGAGAACTCTTTGAGATCTATGACTAGCCCTGAAGGCACCCAAACCACCTGCCCGCTCAGCTGCCACGAACACAATGACAAAGAGCAATGGTAACCCCTCACCTTTGCCAAAACAGAATGGCTGGGTCAAGTGCAAACACCAAACGCTGCCTAAGCATCGCGTTAGTTGTGCTGTGGGGTCAGGATGGGCATGCAGGAGCCCCTGCAGACATGGACAGCAGGCCATGGCTGAAAGGAACCAGGCAAAACCTTTGTGTGCAGAAGCTCTGAAACAGGAGCAGCGAGCGTGGCTTAAGAACAACTTCTTCTGGTGCCTGTGAAGTTGGGTTCACTTCTAGAAGGTGGATTTAAACGTGTAGTGGACAGGCAGCACAAGAAGCCTCAGGCTGGGGAGGATTAAACAAGCTGACATTTTCACTGGGCTTAAACTGCCAAAAGTCATGTCTCCTGTGGCATCAGATGTCTGATCAGCAGCAGATGCCCCATCCCAGAGACTTAGGACCTGCACAAAAGGTCCCCTGAGAACAAAAAGAGGCAGAATAAGCTCCTCATCAGCATCACCAGGGTTTTGCTGACCTTTTGGGACACATTTGGTGCTGTCTGTCTCTGTGCCCTAGTTAGGATGGGAGAATTGGATTGGCTGGGAAAGGACTGAATGGAAATGCTGCCCTCTCCGGGATGGCTGCAGGTCTCTGAGAGCATCGCTTTGGTGAGGTCTGGGTGCTGTCTGCATTTATTGCATGAGGGAGTTTGGTACCACAGTGCAGCACTGCACAGATGAGGTGTGGGATTTATAATTTACCTTCAGGTTTTGCTCTGTAAAATTTTTTCTTACCTTTGACCTTTTTATCGCATTGGTGAAGCCAAGAAAACACTCAGTGCACCACTTCAGAGGCTCTGAAATCTGTCAAATAACACCCAGGACAAAAAGCCTTATTTCTGCCTGTTGTGGTGATTTGCTTAATTGATTTTAATTAAAAGCAGACAGTTTCCCACTCTCTGCTTTAGGACAGGAGCCACTTTATAGATTGGCCTTGCTACTGGGCAGCAAGCATCAAATTGCATTTTCCCCAGGGCTGTCCTGTGGTAGCAGTAACAGTGATAAATCCCTCTGCTTTTTTCAGTAGCCCTGAATAAAACTAGCACTGCCAGGCTCTCCCCAGCCCAGGTGTGAGCAGCAGCCTGCTCTCAGGCAATGGTGTTCCCCTCACCTTGGCTTCAGGTCTCCCCATGGCAAGTAGTGGGGAGCTGCGGGGAGCTCAGAGACTGAGCCCAGGGCAGGGCTGTGGTCACCAGGGGGTTCTGCTCATCCCATCTTTAGTATCACACCCTCCACCATGACTTGGTTTTCCTCCTCTCACGAGAGGTCAGAGTTCTGTGGGCAGCCGGCAGCAGCTGGAGGGGTGTGTGTGGTGCCCACAATCCAGGCACTGATAAGAGCCATGCCGCGAAGACACAGGCATGAGTGACAATTTGGAGCTTTCCCCAACAACAATCACTTTCTTTCTCTTTAGGGTAAAATTAACCACCCAGTGCTCTCACACCTCTTTCCGAAGCACTGCAGAGGGGACAACACCTCCACCTCCATGGGAGTGGGATAACTCTCCTTCCTCGTGTGGAAGCTGTGCTGTGACCGTCGCTGCCAGCCAGCCCTGCCTCCTCGCCAGCACAGCCAGAGGTCACAGCCCCGAGCCCTCCTGCTGGTCCAGAGTGCATGGCACCCAGCTATCCCAGCACCATCACCTGCTTCATAAATGTAGATGTTTGACATGCAAGTTTTACAGCTAAAGAGTGATAGTGGGTAACGAAGAATAAACACAGTTGCTTCACCCCCATCTGCCAGCAACACGGAATTTTCTGCTGCTCCTTTCTGATTGTGAAAACCAGGTTTCTCAAAAAAAACCCAACCAACCCCAAAACCACCAAAACAAAAAAAAGGGCTTTAATGAAATAGTTTCTTGGTACTTGAACCCAGCCGGGCTGAACAACTGATTTACTACTCATTGGAAAGCAGTTCCAGGTAGGAACCAATCCAAATGTGTAGCCAGTCAAAAAACAGCTTCATTCTGGGTCAGCCCAACCATTGCAACACAGGGCACAATAACATTTTTCCCCAAGTTCATTGGTGTTGCCAAATCTGTATTTACCATGGAAAAAGTGCTTTGGCAGGTGACCCCCACCCTCCCAGCCTTTTGCCTGGTTGGCCAAACTTGCTGCAGGGCCTTGGCATCGCTCTGAAACCTGTCAAATGACACCCAGGACAAAAAGCCTAATTTCTGCCTGTTGTGGTGATTTGCTTAATTGATTTTAATTAGAAGCAGCCGTGGCAATCACAGCCAGGAAGGTCAGCAGGGCTCTGTGCTGGGAGCAGCTCCGGCGCACGCAGCCGTAGGGTCAGGAGTGTTAGATGTGATTCTGTGACTCCATCTGTGCCACGTCCCGTGCTTCCCAAGACACAAAGCTGCATGTTCCTGCCCACGTGCATCGACTGTCACACATTTTGTGGAAGACCTTTCAGTTCTGCTGGAAATCACCCATTAAGTCTTGCTGTGAGGACTGTGCTGAGCTCTGTGGACAGGAAGCTGGAGAATCACAGTCCCAGTATTCTCCAGGGTTTTATTCCACCCTAGCCTTGCCTCCTGCTTGTTCTGAGCTGACCCTGCAGTTCCCACACATGCATGCACTCCACCCAGGGTGCATTTTCTTGCTACCCAGCCCAAACTGCATCTGCTGCACGACACCACCAAGAGTTCCTTGACATCTCAAACCCAGGTACAAGGGGACCCACAAGCCTGGCTAGATCTGACATTCCTCCCAGTTAAAAGCAATGTCTTCTCCCACACGCTTGCTAACCACTGAGTGGCAACACAGCCCTGTATTTTCCAGCTGACTTTGCTTCACGCTCACACACACGATGCACTTTGAAGCAGTGCTGCAATTTAGTTCCCACACTGGCACTCAACATTCCCATCCCCCTGTGGGAGCAGCGTGCTGCAAAACCCCAGCTCACAGTGGCACCAACTGAACCAGGGTTAATTACAGTGAACCCCACCAGAGCTCATGCCACCCACAAGCCCTCCTTCCTCCTCTTGTCATCTGTACAAATAACCAAGCCAGGCTAAAAGTCAAGTCCTGCTTCTCTTGCACCCACCCACTGGCCAGAGGGAAGCAACGACGCCCTGTCCCCACTGCTGGAATGGTGCAGTGGGAAGTGAAGGCTTCGTTCAGGCTCTAAGAATGACAAGGCCAGAGTAGCTCAATCCATCTTCCAGCTCTAAGAGTGCTTTCAACAGGCAGGTGAAAGGAAATGGCACATTTTGGCTTGGGATCAAAACAGGGGCTCGCCTCTGCCAGCACTGCCTGGAGGTGATGGCAGTGCTCCCCCAAACACCCAGCAAGTGATCCCACCCTGACCCACGTCCCTCCTTCACCCACCACACACAGACGCAGGCGCTGTTCCCGAGGCTGGGAGGGGGATCGCTGGCTCAAGTCTGTGTCCTCCTTGGTTTTGGCCATGCATGGGTACATCAGATTTTTCCACCCTAGGAAAAATCCTAGAGAGGGAGCAGGGGCCTGCCCACCTGTGCCATTTGCACCTTGCTGGTGAGCCCACCTTTCATTTTCACACTGGAGCCCGAACTGAGGGGTTGCAGAGGACCATTTGTATGCCTATTTATATCACTGAGTATTGGATTGTGACTTCTTGTGTTTTGATACTGTGGATATTTTTTTTTAAAGTTAAATATATTCTATTGCTGGACAGCTGGAATGAAATGCAGAGTTTCTTTATGTCACCTGGAGAAACCCCATCATCCCTGATTCCAAATGGCTTCTGGTTCTCCTCCTCTCACCAGCGAGGTGATGGAGAGCATCCAGCAGACACCAGCCCACACCCACATCCCCTGAGGAGAAGAGGCAGGGGCCAGGCCATGGCTTCCTTAAGGAATTCACCACCAGGACCTTCCAGAGGAGCAGAAGGCTGGTGAGGAGCCTCACCTGCACCTCTGGAATGGAGACAAGGTGGGGGGGGAAGCCACCCTGTGCTCCCTTGTGCACATGCCCACCAGCAAACCTTCTCAACTGGCTCTTGTTTGCAATTTCAACACTTCCATATGACTCCAGGCACATTATCCCTGTGAGAGAACAGCCCACCTGCTGTCAGGAGCTTGGCCACAGACACCTGAGCAGAGCTGAGCAGGTGGCAGAGCCTTTCCATGAAAGGCAGCTCTGCTGCAAGGGCCAGCAGCTTGTCAAAACACCTGCACATTTCGACCACCCATACTCCGTGCTCCTCCTGTGAGGTACAGTGCCACAAAATGCCATTGCTCGGCTCCCTCCCCAAAGCCAGTGTGGGTGGGGAAGCATGTGGGAGATCCCAATTGGACTGGGGGACCCAACTCAGATTTGGTGCAAGAGCAGCAAGAAGGGTCTTCTCACACCCCGTGGCTTTGAGGGGTCTGGCAGGTGAGGCAGAAGCTCCCTTTCTCTTGCCATCTGTTTCTATTCAGGCTTCACCGCGCAGCACGGGAAGCACTTTGGGATGAAAACTGATGTACAGTAGTATGATACTATTAATACACCCATGCAGACACCATCACGTGGCAAACCCACTAGAGAGATCTGGGATAATTGTCTCCGAGAGATTTAACACCCTGATAATGGAACCATTTCAGAAGGGGAGGAGGAAAATTAGCAATAAACCACATGAAAGCAAGGTCAAAAACTGGAGCTTGGTGAAGACAGATGAGACACAGGGAAAACCTCCATGCCTTGTCCTCATCCAAGCACCACCAGGAGAACAGGTCTCTCCCTCAGCTGAAGGAACAAGCATCTCCAGCTGTTTCTCAGCCCCTGTCCCAGGAGCACTCTGGAGGCAGGAACGCAGGACATTTTCAAGAAGTCAGAAGAGGCAGAGAGGCAAGAGGTGATGAGCACAGCCTGCAGCTTCTCCTGGCTCCTCAAATGGGCAGCAGCACCAGCTCAGCTGCAGCAGAGACCCAAATCCCTGTTCTGAAGCCAGACAGCGCCATCACCCAGAAACCCAGGAGCGGGCTGACCAGTGGGTCCCTGGGGCACTTACCCCACAAAATGCTGGTCCTTGCCAGGAGACAAAACTCAAGCTCCTGAGGAACTGGAAATGCCCAACACAGCCCTGCTCTGCCCTTCTCCAGCATCCTGTGGGTGGGCAGAAGCCAGACCAGAGCTGCTCCTGCCCCCCTGCCCAGCCAGAGGAGGCACAGCCAGAGCCCATGGCTGCCCTGCTCCAAGCCCCACACCACATTCCTGGGCACCCCCCTGCCCAGCCACCCACCTCCCCCACAGTGTGGCCCAAGGGGAGGCCCAGAGCCACCACACACCCGTCACCCCAATTTCAGGGGCGAACTGGCTCACCCCCAGCACAAGAGCAGAGCCAGCCCAGGTGCCCTCACAGCTCAGCAGTGCTCCTCCTCTGTGCACCCGCTCGGTGCAGCACAGCAATGGTGGGCCCAAGGAAACTCCCTTTCCAGCAACCACCACACAACAGGGACAATTCCCTCCCTCTCCCCTTGCAGCCTCCCCAGACCAACTCACCTGCTTACAGCTGCCATACACATCTGGGATATGTGCAGCCCTGCAGCAGCTCTTGCAACCCCATAGGGCTGCGGCCACAGCACCAGCACCACTCCCAGGGTGATGGGGAGCAGCTGTGACTTCCTGCATGATCCAGAGCGATCCGTGTAACCAGGTGTGCTTTGCATCAGGCCATCTGAGACAGTTGGGGCTGTTGGCTGCTGTCACGCTGGCAGGGCAAAAGCAGCTTGTGCAGCAGGGCTGGGGTCAGTCCTGGCTTGCAGCTCACCCCAACAGGGAGCTGAGGTCTGCCCACCAGCAGCTCTCACTGCTGGCCATGCAGAAACATGGAAATACACCACCTGGATACTGGATAATTTAGAGATACACATTTAGAAAAGCATCATTTCAATTGTATTCTGTTCAAACTAGTCTGAGCAACCATTAAAAAAAAAAAAAAAGTCCGCGCAAAGGAGGGTTATTGCAAGGTATGCATGTACTATGTCTGAATCTCAGTGTCACGCAGTCCAGATACACATTCAGATCCACATGCAGCTATGAGAAGGTAGCACCTGATCCTTGGAGGTAATATTACAATTACAGGCTATTTCAGAGCTTGTTTCCACAGGAAAACTGCAGCCCTGTGGAAGAGGATGTGAGCTGCGGGACTGGCAGGAGTGTATGCTTATGTCCGGGGCACATTAAGCATTGCGCTGCCAGAGATGTGAAGGGAGGTTGTGGGTTTTTAAAGGACAGGTCTTGGTTCCAGGCCAGCCAGATGAATGCCAGATTCCAGGCTTAAATTCTTTATATTCAGAGGCCCACATGCTGTTGAGCAGCCTGGGCAGCACAGGGATTAGAAGCCACTGTCCCTGCAGAGACAGTGTGTGAGTGCCCTGGCAGGCTCAGAACGCTGCAGCCTGCCCTGCTGGAACCTCTGCCCACCAGAGCAGCCACTGTCACTGCCTGTCCCACCAAAACTGCCACTGTCACGGCCTGTCCCACCCGTGGCCAAAGGATACAAAGGGTTCAAAGGATAGGACAGCACCAACCTGCCCTAGGGATGCTCCCTGGGCAGCAGCGCTGTGGGCTGGACCATGTGGGCACACAAGGGCTCAAGAGATAGCCTTTCTGATCCTTAATGATCCCCCTGTAAACCACAGGGTCTGAGAGCCTTCCTGCAAAGCCATGTCCCACAGGAAGAGCAGCTGGACATGTGCAGAACGTGGCAGTGGCATCAGGGCACGTTTGAAGCGCCTGCTTGGGGTTGATGAATGGTGGCAGGAAGCACGTGGCACCCCGTGGAGCCCACCCACGGGTCCTGCCATCTCCCCTCGCTGCTCTGGAGGCATAAAAATAAATGAAGCATGAATTTAGCACTAGAAAAAGATACCGCACTGCCAGTGGGAAATGATTTTTAGCCACAGATCCTTTACAAGTGGGGAAACATATCTGTAGCATCTCTATCTTGCTGCTACAGACTCCTGCTGCTTTTTCTTCTCACATTCCCTTTTCTGAGCCAAACCCCACTGCTGCAAGAGAATTAGATCTCTGTGTGTGTGTGTGTGTGTGTCTGTCCCTGCAGAAGTCCTGCAGGGGTTCCTGCCATGGAAAGCAGCATGTAAACCATCTTAGAGCAAAAGCCTCCTCTGACACAGAGGTCAGCCACAAGAAATTAAAGTATTTGATTTTGTTTCCTGGCTCTGGTCAGGTGTTTGAGTAAATAATTTTGTGCCTCTTTCTCTTCGTGCTCCTTTGTCCCGGTGGTTTCAAGTCTGAGATTTCTACATTAGGGAAAGTGTGTTTGAACACCCTGGCACCAGGCAATGTGGAGAGGGGGGAGCTGGCCCCAGGTCTTGCAGGTCTGACATCATTAATACACACCAGATGAATGGCAGGAGGCACAAAATCCCAACAAACAGAAAGCACCAGCCCCAAGCAGGCAGTGGAGCAGTGCCAGAAGTGGGATGAGCTGCTGGGGCCCAAAATTTTTCCAGTTTCCTCCAGAGCTGTCCCAGGTGGGATGAACTCTGGAGCCTCCTCCATAGGCTTCCTCTTCTCAGTGGCACCAGCAGCAGCTCTCCTCTGCTCTCTGGCTGTTCCAGGGTGGAAGCACAGTTTCATCCTGGAGAGCAGCAGGAACCACCAAGACAGGTCCCCTAAGGCTGGGAAGAGACGTAGGGATAGGAAGAGAACACCTGACAGTGTAAAAGCAACAGCAGCCCCCGGGTCACCCCCCAGAGCAGTAAATCCCCACATAAAGCCTTCCTTGCTGGAGGCATCACTCGTGGTGGGTCAGGCACTGGAGGTGCAGGACATGGCAGAGCTCTGTCCACAGCCCCACAGTGGGGGGGAGAAGTGTGGGCCTGGGCATGGCAGGGACCACAGTGGGACTGCAGGAGCAGTGTGACCACTTTCATGGACTTCAAACTACGTGGCGAAAGATGAACCAAACCAGCTGACACTACAGCAGGGCCCTGCCCACTTCTCCCATTTCCCAGGGGTTTCTAAATTTTTATTTTTCACATTTCACAATAAAAAAGAACAAATTTGTATTTTTTCAAGGCCAGGGAAGTGAACAAAACGCAGACTCAAATGGGAGTGTGAGTGGGAAAGCTGTCCCCCAGGGGACAGGGGCTGGGGCTGCCGGGGGGCTCCAACCCTGGAGTGGCACAGGGAGGACAGGCGTGCTGCCCACAGCCTCTCACCCAAGAGTCTGCACTCAGAAAGAAGATGCGGGCAGCAGGAACCCTTCACCCCCTGCCCTGCTCAGGCTGGGTCCGGGATGGAGCCGCTGCTAGAAAGGGGGTTTATTAATTCCATCGACCCCCGCAGCTCGTACTGGGAAAGCCAAGCCCCAGAAAGTGCCGGGGGTGGAGGGAACGCCCCAAAGCAGCGCTGCCCGGGGAGCAGCAGGGCCCGGAGAGCGCCGCGGGCAGCGCCGGGGGGCGGCCCCGTTCCCGCCGGGAAGCGCTCGCTGTCCCGCGGCCCCGCCCGGCCGCCGCCGGGGGCACATCGCCCCCTCCCGGGCCTCGGGGGCAGCGCCGGGAGCCTGCCCGGCACCGGGGCCCGGATCCACCCCACGCGGGGCACGGGGTGGGCGGCCGGGGGTCGGGGCTCGTTTTTTAAGGTACGGCGGGAAGGGGGGCACAGCCCCCACCAAACNCCACCAAACGCGAGCCCGCCCCACGGAAGCCTGGAGGGTGCTCCGGCAGCATCCCCCCCCCAAGCATCTCCGAGCCAGCAGGACTCCGGAGGTGTCAGGCACATTCGCATGGCAAAGTGGCTGAGGGGAAAAGCATCCCCAGGCTGATAAGCACCCTCCGCACTCAGGTGCTGCTTGGCCCTCCTGTCACCCGTGCCATGGTGTTCCCAAGCTCCCCCCAAGCATCCCCTGCAGCAGCACACAGGCAGGAGTTTTCCCACTCTGGCAACCCCCTCACTCCTGCTTGCCCCCGGCCACACTGGGCAGGAGGACATGGGGCCCTGGGTGAAGCCCGAAGGGGCTGTTGCCAATTTCCAAGCTTCAGGCTGGGGGCTGCTCTGCATCGTCCGTGGCAGGGGTAAAACCCCTTCTGAGGGGCTTCCAAAACCCCACCAGCTTGTGAACAAACCCGAGCACGCCGTTTGACCCCTATCGACCACCACAGCCAAGTCCTGCATTTTCACAGGCTGGAATGCCCAGCTGGCCCCCACTGCTCCCTGATTTATGGGAGGCTCATTCTGGCAAGTAGTGCCTAATCAGGTAATGATGAAGGAAAGGAGCTGCTCCCTCCCCACCTGCAGCCTGAGCAGGCTGCCTTACACCCCCTGGCACCGCTGGAGGTGCTGGGAGGTTCTGTTCTGTAAGAGTAAAGGTCTCAGCAAGGTCTAAAGTTTTCTTTGTTGCATTAATATAAGTCCTGTAACTCCTAATGTAAGTCCTGTAAGTCCTATATAACTCTCTTGCCTATACTGAGTTTATGAATCATTTAGTTTATTGATCCATAAGGTGGCAGGGAGCTCTGGGCTTTGCTTTGGGGGTGCAGTAAAGCCAGGTGGGGGGCCCAAGCCAGGCTCTTGCTGTGGCATGTGCCAACGGGGGCCTGCCCCTTCCCAACCCTCTGCATAAACCTTAGGGTCAGCAGACGCCAGCACTCAGCCACAAGAAGCTTCTTTCCATGACTTACTCCCTTTTCCTCTTGAAAGGAATAAGACGAATGCGTTTTTGCAAACAGAATGTGTGAATCTGCTTGTAGATAGGNGCAGAAGTCCTGCAGGGGTTCCTGCCATGGAAAGCAGCATGTAAACCATCTTAGAGCAAAAGCCTCCTCTGACACAGAGGTCAGCCACAAGAAATTAAAGTATTTGATTTTGTTTCCTGGCTCTGGTCAGGTGTTTGAGTAAATAATTTTGTGCCTTTTTCTCTTCGTGCTCCTTTGTCCCGGTGGTTTCAAGTCTGAGATTTCTACATTAGGGAAAGTGTGTTTGAACACCCTGGCACCAGGCAATGTGGAGAGGGGGGAGCTGGCCCCAGGTCTTGCAGGTCTGACATCATTAATACACACCAGATGAATGGCAGGAGGCACAAAATCCCAACAAACAGAAAGCACCAGCCCCAAGCAGGCAGTGGAGCAGTGCCAGAAGTGGGATGAGCTGCTGGGGCCCAAAATTTTTCCAGTTTCCTCCAGAGCTGTCCCAGGTGGGATGAACTCTGGAGCCTCCTCCATAGGCTTCCTCTTCTCAGTGGCACCAGCAGCAGCTCTCCTCTGCTCTCTGGCTGTTCCAGGGTGGAAGCACAGTTTCATCCTGGAGAGCAGCAGGAACCACCAAGACAGGTCCCCTAAGGCTGGGAAGAGACGTAGGGATAGGAAGAGAACACCTGACAGTGTAAAAGCAACAGCAGCCCCCGGGTCACCCCCCAGAGCAGTAAATCCCCACATAAAGCCTTCCTTGCTGGAGGCATCACTCGTGGTGGGTCAGGCACTGGAGGTGCAGGACATGGCAGAGCTCTGTCCACAGCCCCACAGTGGGGGGGAGAAGTGTGGGCCTGGGCATGGCAGGGACCACAGTGGGACTGCAGGAGCAGTGTGACCACTTTCATGGACTTCAAACTACGTGGCGAAAGATGAACCAAACCAGCTGACACTACAGCAGGGCCCTGCCCACTTCTCCCATTTCCCAGGGGTTTCTAAATTTTTATTTTTCACATTTCACAATAAAAAAGAACAAATTTGTATTTTTTCAAGGCCAGGGAAGTGAACAAAACGCAGACTCAAATGGGAGTGTGAGTGGGAAAGCTGTCCCCCAGGGGACAGGGGCTGGGGCTGCCGGGGGGCTCCAACCCTGGAGTGGCACAGGGAGGACAGGCGTGCTGCCCACAGCCTCTCACCCAAGAGTCTGCACTCAGAAAGAAGATGCGGGCAGCAGGAACCCTTCACCCCCTGCCCTGCTCAGGCTGGGTCCGGGATGGAGCCGCTGCTAGAAAGGGGGTTTATTAATTCCATCGACCCCCGCAGCTCGTACTGGGAAAGCCAAGCCCCAGAAAGTGCCGGGGGTGGAGGGAACGCCCCAAAGCAGCGCTGCCCGGGGAGCAGCAGGGCCCGGAGAGCGCCGCGGGCAGCGCCGGGGGGCGGCCCCGTTCCCGCCGGGAAGCGCTCGCTGTCCCGCGGCCCCGCCCGGCCGCCGCCGGGGGCACATCGCCCCCTCCCGGGCCTCGGGGGCAGCGCCGGGAGCC
>VZTE01006171.1:260147-289349 GCA_013397775.1 Eulacestoma nigropectus
AAAAAAAAAAAGGATTCCATGCATTAAATTTTAGTGTTTTGTGCAATTAAAATGGGATGAAAATAAATATAACTTAAAAAATAAAAAACAAAACCAACCTTTTCCATGACACTAATGGAACAGAGGCAAGTCTATAAGGCACTTCCACATGGGCTATTCTAGAAAGCCTGGCGAGGAGCTAAAACAGTGCAACCATTTACAATGGCATCCGAGGAGCAAATGACACCTGTCTGGTGAGATATGAACTGAGAAAAACCTTAGGAAACCTCAGTCCTTGGGAAAGAGGCTTGGCTGCAGATGGCTTGATGGCCAACTCCTCCTTATTGCTGCAAGGGAGGTCTCCCCCACCAAGGGTGCTGGACCCATCAAACTATGGCAGAGGGGCTCTGGAGCTCTGCTCCTGGGGAGTGACATGGGACAGCGGGTTTGGGGATGGATGGGGCAGGGGAAGGATTCGTGGCTGCCAAGCTCCTGCGCCACCTCCTGCGCTGCACGCTCCGTAGCGTGACGGCTCCCGGCCTTCCGCAGCCTCCCCTCCCCACCCGCCTCTCCACGGATGACCTTTAGCACGCCAGCCCTGCCGCTGCTTGGTTCAAATGTTCCAGGAAGTTAAAAAATAGCCTCCGCCCTAAATAGGGAACTGGGTGTTTTCGCAGGAGCAGGGCCGTCACACGGCCCCAGCCAGCTGGGGAGCAGTGCAGCCACAGGCAGCCAGCTCTGCGGAAAAACGGGAAGGCACGGGGATGCCTGACCCCAACTCTGCTTTGCCAAAGGTGGCTAACCCGGGAGCTGCCTTGCTGCTGTAACCCTTCACCTCATGCAGATGGAAATTACGGAGATGCTCCAGGCAGGAAGGTTGCCCTGGGCTAGCTGTGGGCATTGGTGACACTACGCACGTGCTCAGCTGCTGACAAAAAAGACTGATCAACCTGGATGGCTACTTTAGGTCTCATAGTAGTCCTTTATAAGCTATTTTTCCCAGCTAGGGAGGACTGTAGACCCCAGCTAAGGTAGGCTGGAAGCAGTTCTTAGCAGGGGAGCTGGGGCTCTAGAGAGGAGCCCAAAGTTTTACTCACTAGGGCACCCAGCATGGGGGATGTGGGTGGGAAGCACCCGGCCATGGCAAATACCTGTGCCTGACTACATGGCTCTGCAGCGGGAGGGAAACCCTTGCCCTCCAGTGCCACTCAAAAATAACTGAGCAACCTCTACGGGATGTCTTGAACACAAATTAAACCCCAGATCTGCCCTTCTAGCCTCTCTGAAGGACTTGGCACGGCCAGCTCCCTAGGCTGAAGGGTGCTGGCAAAGACAACTAAAGGGCTCCCACTACAGAGTCCTTCACCATCTCCACACCTCGCTCACACTCTCTGGCTGCCAAAGGGTCCTGGGCATGGCCACTGAGTGTTTTCAGGACGATCTCGGTGCAGGAAGAGGCTCCTTCCTCTGCCAGCCCTCTTAACATCAGGCTGAGCAAGAGACAAAAGCACGATAGGCGAAGCATGCACTTGCCTAAGCAACCCCTCCTGGCCAGGGGCTGCTCCTGGCTGCCTGCTCCCACTGACTCTGCAAAGCCAAGGTTTCAAGTTCAGCTTTTGTTCTGGTAGGTTAGCTCTCTATTTACAAGGAGAGGGGGGCATAAAACAACCAAGACAACCTAAAAAAACCACAACAAAAACACATTAAATAGGGTGAGTATAGCTTTCACATGGGGAAGGCGAGGGCTGGAAAGTGTCTTGTAGTGCAGTTCAGAAGAGTCAGTCGGGGGCAGGTTGGGGGTAGTGGCAGAGTCAGATGCACGGCTTTAATGCAAGTCTTCGCTCTGGGACAACTCTGTCAGGATCTGAATGAGGTTGTCCAGCCCCCAGAGGTAGCCATCCTCTCTGTTCCCTTCCACCCAGGGCACGTTGTGCTGGAGAACTTGTCCCTCCGGCAGTGGGGTGGTTTTCCCAAAGTCAATCATCCAGACTTTGGCTTGTTCCTGCTTGTCGTGAATGAAGAGGAGAGAGCTCCCAATGACCTGTGGAGAGGTGAGACCAATTAGTGGCGCTCCTGTTGCTCATTTTCAGCCCTCTTTGGGGCTTTCAGATACCTTATCTCAGGCTGCATTTACAAGAGATGCTGCTGCAATTTGCTGCATGAGGAAGAGCAAGCTCTGGGTGCTGCTGGTTGTGTTTGCACATGCAAATGGGGCATTTGGACAAGCTGATTTATTCATACAAATCCCAGGTCTTGGCAGAAGGAGAGGATCAGAAAAACATGGGCATGAAAGATAAAGATGTCGTTTTGGAAACTGAGCCAAGGTCCCTTAGGAAGGAATGAGATAAACTGTCTCAGCCTTCAGGTGGGGATTTTTCCAAGGCTGGTTCTTTGTGATCAGCTTGTGCTCTTCACACTCACCAATCCTGCAGACCCATGGCAGGGATGTACTCCAAGTACAAGTTACTTGCAACGTGCTGTCTCTTGCCTGAAACACCATCCAATTACACCCAGATTGCCCCTAGAATATCCTCCCGGTGCTCACAGCACTCTGGGGATGCAAGGTACTCATGGAAAGCTGCATGCTCATGGATTTCCTTTTCCCTGAGTTCACTCAGCTGCATTTGCCTTGAAAGGCTCGTTCATATCCTGATTGGCCTTTGAGAAAATCCTGCAGCAAGTATTGGCCTGGGCAAGCCCAGGGAAGCCCACAGGTGCATTTGGGCTCTGACAGAAGTCTCAAGGCCTGATGCAGTGGGATGAGACCCCACAAGCCCAATGGCCACTGTGCACAGAGCAGAGAGAGGCTCAGCAGGTGGGTACCTCCAGCTAGGCACCCTGAGCCATCCTGGCTCACAGTCCCAGCCAGGCTGACACCCAGCAGCAGCTCTGCTGTGGCTTCCCAGTGCTCAGGAAACGTGTATCACTATCAGGCCAGTCACCACCAAGCTCTTCTGCTGAATCTGCTCCTCCAGTCAGAAGATTTTAGCAGGGGCTTCTACAGAAAAGCACCAATGGGTGTGTTTCAGAGCTGTCCCAAATGAAAACTGCGTTCCAAATTCGCTCTGATGTGCATGAATTGGTAAAATAGGAACTCACTTGCCCCTGTGTCACAAATAGGGACTTTAGTAACCAGAGTGCAAGGGCTGCAGCAGAGGTGATGCAGGGCACTGAGAGCCATGAGTGCCCCTTATGATGTGCAGGTACAGGGAAGAGAATCCAGTTGGTGTCAGCCCTCCAAAACAGCAGCACTAAATGTTACTGGGGACTCCCACATCCGTGCTATCAGCAGGGCTTAGCCTGAAGTTTGCCTTTAGACAAAGGTTTTGAACAGGATGCATGTAGTGTTTGTAATGCAGTAAAAGCTGTTACGAATTTACATCTTTCAGGAGACTTTTTCCTCCAGCGCACTGGGAAAACATCCAAGGTCCAGAGATGCGTATTATTTCTGAGAAATATTTATCTTTAGCTCTCCTCCTGCTAACCTCTTATAGTCCTCTCCTGGCCAGGACAGAGCATTCTAATTTTAAGGAAAAGCCTTTTGCTGACATTCTTCATTTGCCTGTCCTGGACTGCCCAATTCCCCTGCAGCTCCTTGGAGCAGCCCTGCTCAGCAAGGGCCTCGTGGAGGGACACAGAGCTTGGCAGACCTTCTGCTGTGCTTCATCTCGAAGCGGGATGGAAAGTCAAAGCTGCTGCTTTTTAATTTTTAAGGAGTGGAAACTCCTTTCAAACCCTCTTTGAAAGGCTGCTTTGTTTCTGTGTTTTCAAATGAAACCCTGGCACTCAGTTTCAGGGAGAATTTTGTTTCCTGTGTTGAGCTGACCCGAAACCCTCAGTTTTGACATTTCTCTTCCAAGTGCCTTCCAGGCGCTGCCACCAGGAGGCACGGCCCCATCTGCCTCTGGCTCCTGGCAGGACTCTCCATGTGTGCCAGGGCTGAGGTGGCTCATGTGGCTCTGGATGAGGGACAGTGGACTCTTGGAGCTGTGGCTCCTGAGCCCTGGGAGTCAAAAGTTCCTATGAGGCTCTTTTGTTCCTACACAACACGTGACAATGACATGTACTCTCACGTTTTGTTAAGTAGATGCAATAGCAAGATTATTGCATTAAATTGTGGAGCATTTCAGTTCCTGAAATGGCCAAAAAAGGTAGCATTCCCTCCTTGTTTTCCCATCAGCACTGAGTCTTCGCTGTAGAAAATGTTGCTACATCATGGACAGTCATTTCTGTAGGAAAGTCCTTCGAAAGGGAGAGTTCATACTGAAGTGCCCCAACCAGCTCAGGAAAGGCAGGTTTGGGGTATCTGCAATTTATGGCTGTGTTGAAGCCTTGTTTGATCGTGTGGAGCAACTGGCAGCCAAATGATACCTGACATGCATTCAAACAGACATTTCTCCTGAGAAAACCCCTGTGCTTTTACACTAGGGAATTTTCCCTGTCATAAACAGCCCGAGTTCCTCCTAGACCACTTTTAATCTGTTTGAACATTGGCTTTCAGTAGATTTGAGCCCATGTCAGATGCATGAACATTGTATGTTACCATCTATATTAGCACAAAAGTATTAGATACACACATGAAAATATGGGTATAAGAATAAAACAGCCTCTGACTTTGACTTCTCTCCTTGGACAAGCTGAGATTAAACAGTTTGCCTCTCCAGGCAGATCTATCTAAACATGAGTATTACCTCATGGCACTTGAAGAACGGGGATGTCTCCAGGGTAGCGCGGATACCCTTCAACCGGTTAAGGTAACTGTTCTGGAATTAAAAAAAAAAAAAAACAAATCCAAGCCATCAGTGTTGCAGGAAACCTACATAAAAACCGTGGCATTGGGGCAGACAGGAAAGTCACCCCTGCTCCCAGCATCCTCTCCACAATACCAGGTTCGCATGGAGAGATGCCGAGGGTGTTCCTCAGACACCCTGCGCCAGCACCCTCCCACAGACTTTTCCCTTTGGAGAGTGTCCCCTCTTTTTTATGATCCACTTATCCTTTTGGCTTCTACAGCACCCTGTGAGCTCCTGTGGCTTTCAAAACTTAGGGAAAGCATTTGCTTTTGCTGAACTGGTGCTTTCTGCAGAGTGTCCCTGCTGCATCCATGGCGGGAACACCTAATTCAGTAGCTGCTATTTTTCCTCTCCCCTGCACTCTCTCAATAGATGAGCTTTTCACTTCATCTGTTATTTTAGCACTCAGTCAAGTCACACATCACGAGACATTTCTGCAGCTCTATTACCAGCACTTCTGTAAAGTTGGTCCTGTAGGCGGAAGGGCTTTGACAATGGCCAGCACACAGGTCAAGACCCACGAGCCTGGGTGGGTTTTGAGCATCCCTGCAAATTGCTGGAAGGCACTAAACATTCTCAGAGGGGTCCACTGATTTTGGGGTTTAGATAGAAGAATTAAGCACAGGAACACACACACAGCAGGTATCTGGGCACTGTAACACGCTTGCAAGGGGAGAGGTGGGGGTTACTGTATTAAAATGCTCTGGCCAAGGAGCCCCATCCAGAGCCACGGCATGATGCGTGCTCCAAGTTCTCTGAGGATAAAATGCAGTCAGGCAACTTCATCTTCAGATCCAGGAATAATCCCTGGGTAACTTGTGAAAGCAAGCATGCCAGTTTGCAGGAGGCAGTGCCAAGGGCCACTCCAGCTGGAGCCTGGCATTTGGAGACTTTATACAGTACAGCTTAAAACGGGAACGCTTTGTCAGATAGGTTATTTGACACAGTTGCTGTAAATTGTTTACAGCCAGATCTCTTATTCTCCTGGCAACTTAGGGAAGCTTGGAAAATGCCGGCCGTGGCTTGCCCATGTGAAGTGTGCCTGGCACAGGGCCACGCTCTGCAAGACTGGGTACAGGCAGCCCGCCCTGCCAAGCTGGGAGCCCCCACCACTCATGCTGGGGTACAGAGTGGGCTCAGGGGCGACCACCAGCCCAGGGATGAGGGACAGATCATGGCTGTGACTCCTCAGTGGGTTTTGGGAGCCAGTCCTGGAGATCCTCAGCAAGCTCAGACTCGGGTCAAGCAGTGCTGCTGCAGCCAAGTCCCCTCCCAGCTCTCCACTGCTTTCCCCTCACCCTGCACCAGGATGGTATTTTTCTGCTACATTTCTCACACTTTTTTAAGTGAGATTGCTCAGGCTTCAGCCCTGCAGGGCAGAGACCTAATGAGCTGAGGCCAGGCTCCATAGGAAATGCTCTCTCCAGGCAGTCCCCTCAACATCCCCCACTCACCAAAACGTTCCTGTTTCCTCTGGTGAACTCGCTGAAGGCCTCCATGACTTGTTCCTTTGTCCGTGTCTTCTTGAAGTCCCGGTTCACAGTGCCATCCTCTTTCTTGAAAAGAAGGGAGAGTGGTGAGTGGGACGGGGAGGAAGGGAGTTCGGGCAGGAGTAGTGTTTCTGCAGCCACGCGTGCTGCCGAGTAGGATGTGACCAGCATTTCTGGCAGCTGAAGGATCTGTCTGTGGAACAGGGGTGAGCAGAGGCAGCAGCTCCCTGCTTGCACATCCCAAGTTATCCCACAGCCCCGATGCATTGACCTCTAATGCAAATGGAACTCTCCATCATCAAACACTTGCCAAGGTCACTGGCAACGTGGACAAACTCTCCTCACAGACCTGGTGCTTTCTGCTAACAGAGGCTGGAGACTACCTGTTTCTGGTGCTTCTGTGCCCAAATGGCTTCCCATGGCTGCTGTGGCTGAGAATGGCACTGACACCAGCCCTGGACTGGCTCTCCCTGGGGAGGACAGCAGAGCATGATCACGATGGCACAAAACTGAGTGTGGATGGAAACAACATCTTGGGAGCAGGCACAAAACCCCTCCATGGTCCATGAGAAATCCTCCATGAACCATTGCAGCAAGGAGCAAGCCCCATGGCTGTCTGGCCCCACTGGTCCTTTGACAGTCCATGGATCACAGACCCTCCAAGGCAGCAGCCTGGCACCGAGATGCAGCGAGCAGCCTTGTGCTCTCCTCTGCCTATTCCCCAGAGGCACATCCATCCTTGGCCTGCCATGGGGACGGCATGGCTTGTCCACTGCAGGGACCACACTCAGCCCTGGCCCAGACGCTCCTGTCCGAACCTCTGGGCAGCTTCGTAGGTCTCTCCCCATTTCCCTGGTCCTTCTGGCGCTCTGATTTTTACATCAACTCGTTTCATTGTCCAGAGGGGCGGTGGGACAGGCAGGCAGATCTCACTTCCTGGATACAGGGGCTATTTTAAACCACACTTGCTTGTGCTCACAGCTCCATTGCAGGGCTCCATCCCACTGCTCCAGACAGCTTGTTTGCACACAATAGAGCAAAGGGACAGGGGCCAAAAGACATCCTGTGGGCTGGGGAAGATGAGGGATGAAGGAACAGAGCAGAGGCTGGGGGAGCAATAAGGCACAATGAAATCACCTGTCCTGGAGGTTTGAGACCCATCCAGGGAAATGCCCCAGCACGGGGCAATGTGCATCCCCCTGGATAGGGGGCTTGCTGTGGGCATGGTGGCCAGTCCAACCTGGGGGAAGGTCGAGCGTCCAAGGCAAGCCTGCCACCAAACCAATAACTGAAGTGCAGTTTGGGATGAATCACACAGCACACTTCAGCTTCCAGCTTGTGTTTTGTGTAAGCATTAACAAAGGTGGTAACAAAAGCAATGTACAAAAGAAAAACTCCAGGAAAAACTTTGTACCAATTGCAACCACTGCACCCAGCTTCAAATCATCCTGGACTCAGCCTGACCATTGTGCTGCCACAGGGTGTAAAAGCAATGCTCAGGGCTGGCAGAGTGTGTATTGGCAGGGGTCAGGGATGAGCTTTTCACTGGAGACTCCGTCCTGCTGATGGACCACACAGAGCTGGGATCTCTGCTTTCAGCTGTAACCTTGCGGAGGATGCTCTGGTGGCACGTGTGTGATATATAGGGGAAGGGCTCTTTGCTGCTATATGTCCCTCATGTGAGCCCTGACGTGGCAGCTCAGAAATCAACCCACCCTCTCCCAAGGGGATGATGGATATCAATCTGGAGAAGAGCCACAGCACTAATTTCACGTGTAAAGAGCACAACTTTCCACAAAGCATCCAAGAAAGGAGATGGACTTCTAAGTGCTCCTAAAAATAAATGAAAACCACAGATGGCCTTTCAGATAAGGCAATCTCGGCTTCAGGAAAGCCAAGCAGCCTATCCGTAGTGCTGCTCCCAGCATTACCCGCCTCCCGCAGTTTCCTTGCCCAGCCAGAGGTTGCTGCCACAAGGCTGACAACTGCCATGACATTCACAGGTGTCCGAGCCCCGAGGGGGCTGCCTTCCACGCAGAAGAAATGTGAGGGGGGCTGATAAGGACTATCACAACCTCCGCCCCACCAGCGATTCCAGCTCGCGCTGGCGTCACTGGGGCAGGGTTGGGGTCAGCCAGATCCCACCTCCAGCACTGCGTCTGGCCTTGGATGGGGCTTGCGAGCTGCCTGGCTTGGCAAAGTTAGGTGGAGGCTTTCCGGGCTGGTTTTGGGACCCTGCAAACATTCCAGCCCTGGGGAATGCCATCCCACCGTGGCCTTGCTGCAGGCAAAGGTGACACTCAGACCAGAGCAGCAGCTCAGGAGTGTCACTTCTTACAGTGAGCCCCAGCAAGTCTCAACTGGGCCACCAGGGATCACTTGTGTTGCTTTCAGCATGGAAATTTTATTAATAGCTACTGTTTCCAACAGGTTCAAGCTATTCCAGAAAGTTAGATGGATGTCATTATCTCCTTCTGCAGAGGAAAATTTCCATTTTAAAGAGGAAGAACTGGATCCTCAAGGCTACCTGGGAAAGGGAGAGCTCAGCCGGGAAAGGGTTTCTATCCTCGTGCCCAACCCTGAGCTGCCTGTTTGCCTTACCTGTCCATGCTGTCCAAAAGGCTACCACTGCTCCTCTCCTTCCTATGACCCCTTCCCACTTGCCCAGGGCCAAATCCTGTCCTTCCCTTGCACTTCTCAGTACTCTCCTCTAGCAGCTTCCAGCCGTGAGTGAGGGGCAGGGCAGATTCACCGCTGCTCCTCACAGGGAAGCAGCCACAGCAAGAAATAAAATATGGGAAGACAGCCAGGGCACAGAAGGCACTTTCCCTAACACAGAAACTCAATTCCAGAAACAGGAAGAACAACAGGGATACAGCACAGCATGACCAGCCCTGTTGGAAAAAATAGCCAGCTGTGAAACAGCATGAACTGCTAATGCTTTAGCTTAGGGGAAAATAACCCAGAAGCTGAGGGATTTAAGGAGAATTACAGTAATTAGAGCCTTGATCAAATTAGTCAGCCCCCTAGCAGCAGTAGCAGGAATACTGCTGGAGGCCAGCACTTCTCAACATTTTTCAATTAAAGGGCTGCTTCACCTCTTTGAAAAAAAATCCACCGCTCAGATCAGGCAGCAACTTGTTTATGGTCGGCTAAACAGAGGTGCAAATCTCTTAACTCCTTTATGGCTTTTATTTCCCTCCACAGTGTTTTTTGGCCTCCCTAGGAATACAATTTGGGGAGTTTTTAAAAATTTTTTAATTTCAAATGCTTCACATAGGACCTGCCTCCTAAACATGCCCAGACTGAAAAGCACCACTGGAGGCCAAGGATATATCATGTTGGATTAAAAATAGATAGGTATTTCTGATTACACCAAGAAAGCAGGGAGAAGAAGCAGTGCATGGGAGCTTTGGTCCCAACTGGTACACCCCTTTTTCATACAGCCTCAGTTTTATAATAAGCACCAGCAAAACAGCAGCAATGGAAACCAGGCATGGGGTTGTCCTAAGCTGGAGCAGCTCACAGGGTGCTTATGGGCATCCACAGCAGGAAAGGATCTTTGGGAGACCTGGGGAGATCAGGGAAGAGCTGCACGAGCAGGCAAGTGCCCTGAGCCAATGCAGGCACTGCAGAAAGCTGTTGCGGGGAGCATGACTGGCACTGTCCCAGGCAGAGGCATGGGATGGGCAGGGGTGCCTCGCATTGCTTGCCAGGAAACTCTTGAAGGGGCTCAGCCCAAGACCTGCTCCTGGGGTTTCTGAGAGGGGTGGAGTTAGAGATAAATGCACTGTACCCTGCTGGCCATGAAACAGCTGAATGAAGAAGGTGCAAAATGCACAGAGGAAGATTCAACTCCCTTCTGTGGGTAGTTAGAAGTAGCAGCTCTGAGTGGCCCCCTCGTGCTGACCCCCTTTTAAACCCACGGTCTAACACCTGCATTTGTTTGCTGGTGAGGTGAAGGGGAACACTACTAGGGAAGGCTACAAAATCTGGTGTGAGGGCTTTATCAGGGAACAGCTTCATTTGCTTTAATTCTATCATTTTGACACCACTACCTCCAGGCAGGAGAGGTGCAGGAGGTTAATGCCACAGAGACCCAGATGGGCACTCTGGGAGAATCCCACCCAACTCAGAGAGGAGAAAAACAATCTGTGATCAAGAGAAAGAAACTCCTCCAACCAAGATACATGCAGAAATTGAGCCATCGTTTCCACTAAGAGTAAGTGGCTGCCCTGAGCTACTGCCTGGGCCCCCAGCAGCACCCCAAGCCTGAATTACTGCAAACACAACTTGACAGAGCTCCCCGTGGCTGCCAAGCCAACACCATGCCCAGGCATGCGATGAAACCCTTGGCTCAAGTGTGATATTACCTTTAATTCATGCTGGCTGCCTATCAAAAGGCATAGGCCATTGCTAATGTTCATGCAAGCAGTATCACTAATACTCTGTGGTTACAGACCTAACTCTGTTCAAGTGCCACCCCAAACATCTTTCTCGCAGCAAAGCCTGCTTGGAGAAAATCTCCTGGGCTGGCTCATCTACTGGAGACACAAAAGCATCCCAGCTGGTGCCTCCAGAAAGTTGAGCACCGCTCTGAGCAAGAGCAGTCAGCAGGTTACACGTGCATGCAGGTGCCTCCAGAAAGTGCAGCTGTGTGTGTTTGTCCCATTTCATAGGGTTCAGTTGCTGAATTTTCCTGGACAGGCATGTAAACACATCCTCCTTACTGGCTGTGGCTAAGCTCATGGCTCCAAACGCAGATTGGCACACGTTCAAGCCGGGATTTGGATTAATGGCTCAGCCCAGCGGCAGAGCAGTATTGAAAGCAAACAACTAATTTGAGTCTTCAAGCTGGAGGATGGCACTTCGTATTTTGCAATGAAGGAGATCAACCAAGCAGCTGATGTAATGAGATTATGTCTAAACCTGTCCTTTTGCACAGATGCCCCGAGCTCAGCTGCACTCTCAGAAGAGCAGCAGTGCCCTGGGTGAGGGGCCTGGGTGGTGGTTGGGCTGCAGGGGCTGGGGATGCCCAGATGTGACCCGGTCTCCCCACCAGCCTGCTGCATGTGTACCTCTGTGAGTTTGGCTAGCTAGCACTCCCAGCAGCTGATCCCCTGCTCTGCACAGCTGGCCACACTCACCTTTATCCCCTCGATCCTGAAGCCCAGCGTGGCTGTGGAGCTGATGGTCTCCCTCCACTGCATGTAGCGGGGCTTGGTCACTGCCCGCAGCACGTTCTCCTCCTCGGTGGGGGCATCGGGGTCCACCTCAATCATCTTCTGGTACATGTCCTTCCTCAGGCTCGGCTTCTTCCGGGCCTTTATCAGCTCCTCCTCCAAGTACGTTCTGCAAGGAGTGAGGGGGTGTATGAGCAGGGCCACCACACGAGGTGCCCTATACCCACAGACAGCCCTGGCCCCAGAAATCAGGCTGATCCAGGATAGCTGATCCCTAAGGAGTAGTGCAGCATAAATAACGGAGCAAGCCCCACTGCAGGTGAATTGATCCTGATTTAATTATCACTCCATCATCAACACCCAATATCTGTTCAGTTCATCAAGGAGCCACAACCAGTCTGGCAATAACAAGGGAAGTTATTTCTCACAGGTGCTCATGGCCTTGCTGCTGCCACACTGGCAGCTTCCTGGTGCCACCCCTTGTCCTGAGGGGCCGCTACCCCAATGTTCAGGAAACCTGAGCTCTCACAGGCTGAACATGGCTTTCAAGATGCGCCCAGGAAACTCTGCACACGCTCTGGGACCCAGCTGAATTGAAGGCAAGAGGGAAGTTACTGTGTCCCATCCTTCAGCATTAGCTGCTGCTCCCTCTGAGGGTCAGCCAAAGCTGCTCCTGTGCCTCTCCTGTGCTCCTCCATCCCCTCACTCTGTGCACCACGAGGGCTCTGCCTCACCAGCTGCTAAACGGGGTGTTTTCACACAGGGCTGTTCCACTGATGGAGATGATTTTGCCCAGTATAGGTCTGCTTCAAGTGGACTATCTAGCAAAAGCTTCCTCTACAAGATGAAGCAGAGGAAGGGATGCAACCTTGGCCAGGTGCTTACCACCCCCCCGGGACCACAGGGTTCAGCCGGGATGGCGGAATGGGGTAAGGAGGATGGAGGGTGCAGTGGAATGTGCAAAGACCGTGGTTTTATCCATCCTTCAGAGGAGCACCCCTCTGCACCAGAGCACAGTGGTGGTAGAGTTCTGCACTCTGGCATGCATAAAACCATCATCCACAAAGTAATACTTCCTGCAGCAATAATAAACCACCACGGAATTCCTCTTGCAGCTCCCAAATCAACCCTGGCTCAGCCTGGAAAGTGCCCAGGGTCTCCTCAAACAACCCACTAAGCTCTGTGAGATGTCCCAGCCAAACAACACAGGAATGATCCTATCTGTTGCTGGTCTACACCTCCCACTAGCCATGCCCAGCTCTGCAGAGGGACAGTGTGCTCTGCCCATGTCCCTTGTGCCAAAATCCCAGCAATGAGTGTGTGGTTCACCTCCAGAACCAAGCAAAACACACAGAGAGAATGTTGCAGGACTCTGTGGGACAGTTCCTGTGTCCCACAGGCTTAGCAAGGCAAACTGGTGCCTTTGCTTAGGGCAGGCATGCCCAGGCCATCAGCCCCTTTGAAAAATACTGCAGGTAAAAGCAATGAAAGTCTTCAGCTGAGATCTCCAAACCCATGACCTTGGGGCAGATGGAATAGAACAGCAGAATAAAGCAGCAGCATGCTAGAAGTGCTGCTCACACTGCTCAGAGAGCTAGAATTCCTTCTGATGAGAATGACAGATCATCTGTGTCTGTGGCTTGGTACTCCCCATCGCCTCAGGCTTGTGCCATCACCAAGGCTTAAGAAAGACAAAGTTTTGTTTAGGAGCAACCGGACTAGGCTGCCCCATCCTAAAGCCAGGTTGGCAAGAAAAACCAAACCTGTATCTGCCTGGCGGCAAGCTGCTGACTCAGAGAACAGGTTTAATAGCCCTGAGGCTTGGATTATTTGCTCGGCCATGGGGATGCCCCATTCCACAGCATTAACTCCATTCATCCTCTCTCCCACAGCACTATCTTATTTAAGGATGACAATGCCCAGCACATTTGCCCCCTTGCCTGAGCTCCAAAACCCCAGGTGCATAAATCACCTAACATGTGATCTGTGCATGGGAGGCTTTCTTCCTCCCAGAGACAGCCACAGGAGCACCTGGGCAGCCTGTCCAGTGGCTCTTCTTCTGGTGGCTGCTGTCTGGGTCCAGAGCAGGTCCCGTTTCCTTCCCACAGCAGCCTGTGTGTGCCAGCCGGGGCCACACAGCTGCGCCGGGCCCTCTGCCCTTCTCTCCACCCCTCCGGTGGAAAGTATTTCCCGCCTCTTCCCTGCCGACAGCCCGGCACGCCAGTTCGAGTTTCACATCGGCATTCAGGAGGGGAAAAAAAAGATTCCTCCCTCCCACAGAAACCATCAGCTTTTCCAGCAGCGCAAGCGTCTCCACCATGTCTGGGCTGCGCCTTTGCCAGCGAGGGGGGTCTCAACCCTTCCTGCCACCAGTCTGCAGCACACCCAGGGCCAAGGGGTGGCCTGAGCCTGCTCCAAAACTGGCAGCCACCTGGGGTCACCAGCCTTGCTCACATCTGCTCTGGGATGCCCTTGTCAGCTGTGGCACGGCTCACTCAAAAACTGCTGCTGGCCAAGTGGCTGTAGCCTGGGATCCTGGCGGATCTGGAGATGGTTCTCAAGGAGGACATGGGTAATGTTGCTCATCTGTTAGGAAATGTTTCAAGAGCTTTGCATGAAAGGCACTGAACTACTTAGCACACGCATTTCATCCCTCCAGTGTGCATTTCATCCCTCCAGTGCGCATAGGAGCAAAGGCTGAGCAGAGGGAAAATTTCTCTCTCACTGAAATTGTGCCTTTCAAGCGTCTTTATTTCACCCTTCTGGCACCCAGGGCAGGATCTCCTACACCACATCCCTTGGCTGTGTCCTCATGTGGCAGAGAGGACCTCCAAACAGCTAGTGCCATTCCTGTGTACCCAAACCCAAGCAGAGTGCTGTCCACTCCGCCACACCAAACCTTTCCCAGCATGTGGGACAGTCAACAAGCAGTGAAGGAAGGAGCCTGGTGTATCCTTTCCATATCCAGGCTTCCCCATGGCTCTCTCCTGCTGTTGGCTGAGCTTTTCCTGAAGACAGGTGACCCCAGTGTTCTTAATTGTGTGTTTCGGGCAGTTTTACCCAGGAGATGCATTTATTTTTGAATATCCCATCTTAAAACTCAGAAAACGTCCCCGAAGCCACTCACCTGACCCCCATTTTGCAGTCCATAACACAAGGGGAGTCAAACTCAGCCAGCAGATCGTCCATCTGGTTGTATCGCTCCCCATCCTTGACCACGTCTCCGTGGTAGGCAGGGACATAGGGCTTCAGGACATCGTTCATGAGGCGGTCGAGGCAGCGCTGCTCCGACTCACAGTGCTTCTTCAGTATCCTGCCATTGGCTGCTGCCTTGAAACTACCTGAGGGTGACAAGGGACAACGTGGCACTTTGGATGGCAGGGGGATGATGCTGTGCCTTCTAAAACAAGAAGGGCAGCCCAACACCTTGGAAGCACCTCCATTTACAACTGTACCCAAAAGAGTCCCCCCAGGCAGGGGCTGAAAAGCTCAGGTTGCCAGAGGTTTATGACCAGCACTGTCGCCCCAAACAGGGCAGAGACCTGTCCTGCAGCACCCAACACGTTTGTTTCACATCCTCTGTGCCCTGCATGGTAGCCTTTGTCTCTACGCTCATATGTGAGGCACCTTGGTGCTGGGCAGCATCACCTGCTCTGCAGTGGGTCAGGAGGTGGGCCTGGCTCTCATCCAAAGCACCCAGCTTTCTGCTCGGCAATAATACCTGTGGGCCCTGGGAGACTGAAAGCCCAGAGCACCTTCACACCACCCTCCCAGGCATTTAGGTAAGTCACTCTCCTAGGCTAGAGACTGGGAGCTGCAAGCTGTGACACTCATGCAGCAGCCTGAAGCAATTCAGGCCAACAAAGCCCATTAACCTGGGATAACGAAGGGCCTTTCCTGCACTCTGTCCCTCCCCGTGCTCCGTACCTGCGTGTCCCGCTAGCTGGATCCAAGGGTACTTCTTCTTGAAAGACATCACAAACGGGGACCAGTGCACCATATTCTTGATCTTCCTCCATGACTTGCTCTAAGGGGAAAAAAATGAAGGTAAATGCAATGTTTTAAGGTTTTACTATCTGTAAAGTCACTTCAGGCAGCATGCAGCTGTTTTGGACAGGGAAAGAGGCACCAGAGCCAGCACAGGATGGAAACAAACAGAAAATCTGCTCTTTTCCCATTGTGCTGTGCCAAGCTGGAGCCACTGGGCCTCAACTCCACATTCAAAAATCACGAGTAACTTCACTAAAGTGGATGGCGTTACAGTGTTGTTCCAGCTGGCTGCCCCTGCTGCAGAGCGCCCAGCCATCCGCACTGCCTTGTCCCCGCTCCCTGCATCCCTCTGCAGGAGCAGCGGGGACATTACCCCATCCCTGAGCACCGCGTTAGATCACAGCAGACGGAGCGGGAAGGGAACCCAGCACTGCCATCCAGGCACAAAACCGAACTCCAGGTCCTGAGGGGAACAAGAGCACAGGCACACATGGGCTCCCTGCCTGGCTTTTGTTCCCTCTGAAAGGCAGCTGCTGTGTCCATTAAGCTGCCAACCCCACGTGCGCCGATCCGCCCGCTCTGGCCCATCCGTAACTACAGTTCAGAGAACAATTCCCTTCTGACATGTTGTGTTTCTCACCAGATAGATTGCTCAAAACTATTTACATGACTGTAACGAAGGCTGCACTGGACGTACGAAAGCCTCCTTCAATGGCTCCTTCCTGCGAGTTTTTCCCTGGATTGTTCTAGGGAACACACCGCCAGTAAAAGGCAGGGGATGACCTCTTATCTTGGCCCCAGAAGGTGACGGCACAAACAAATTATGTGAACGATATACAACGGCAACAATGGAAAAACGCCTTCTTGCAGGAGCTGGGACAAACAGTGTAGTCCTTGGCTGCTCCAAGCTTCTGGGTTCAGCTGGAAGCCAGCAGATAAATTATCCTCATTTGCTCCGCTCTGAAGGCATGGGAGGGAGCCTTCCAGAAAGCCCAAGTAATCTCTTCCTCGTGTTTGGAGAACTGGCCCCTGTTCCAGTAATGCTTCACAGACAGGCAGGGAAGAGCCAGCAGCCCGGACTTGCAGTTTGGATGCTTGCTGGGGGTGAACTCACGGCACAGGAATCCATGCTGGGAACTGCTGACATGTTTAAATGGCGAGCAAGAAGCCAGACAAAGATGGTAGTGTCTAAAGCATGGAAATTACACCAGGTTATCCCTGCACCGTGCACCAGCCCGCCGGGGAGCGGGGAGATGCAGGGGCTGCCTAAGTGGTGAGCAGGAGAGAGGTGGGAGAGGGGAAGAAAAAAGGTCCTTCCCAACCTCGCAGCCTGGGAGGAGCAGGGCAGCCCTTCCCTGGAAGGCTGCCCGTGGCTGGGAGCGTCCCGGCGCAGCCTGGCAGTGGTACAGCAGCGCAGGAGTTTGGCAGGAGCTGCCCAGGCACGGGGTGACACCGGGCATCCCCTTCGCCCGGGCTCCTCCGCGCCGTGGGCTCGCTCTGCTGCTCGGCTTGCTTGCTTTGGCAGGGGGGCCGGGCAGTTCCCTACCTGACATGAGGATGAATGTTTGTATTTCCACACAGAGTGCCAGAACTTGTGTGTTTTAGCTGTTCTTTGTTCTCCTTTTGGCAGAGAGCAAAGGGGAAGTGGGGGGGTGTCCCCTCCTTTTGTTTTTAAAATAGTAACATCAAGTCCTGGCTGACGTCATGAAAAAAAGGGGGAAGAAAAAGTCTCTGGGGAGTCTGGACTCTAAAGGAGTGTGACCCACCTCCTCCAAAAGAAGAGTCCTCCCCTCACATGCAGCACAGCATCGTAAGTCACTCGGTCCCAGGAAATACGCCAAGGCTATGTGCCTTCCCAAGCCAAGATTTTGTTTTTTGGTGGTTAGAGCTTTATAGTTAAAACCTTTGAGTTAAAACCTCCACAGGAGTACGGGCACAGCTGTACATGCCCGGAGGTGTTACCTGTGGTAACTCCCCAGACTCAGACCAAAGGATTTTTCACCTTATTGGAAGAAACAGTTCTGCAGGTGGCATCACCAAGTGATGCTGGTGAAGGGCAGATACGCACTCTTCTCATTTGCCTGCAAGGAGGTGACTCCACAGGTGGTCATTTCAAAAGGTGAGCACATTTCCCCAAACTTTTGCATGATCAAAGCCTGCACCTGATGCGGCACCCTGGCACCCAGCTCTCCCCCAAATCCAGCCCTGTGGTTGATTTACCTCCCAGAAAACTCAATGTTGACCGACTGCACTCTTGCACAGGCAGCAAGAGCATGGAGGCTGTCTAAGCAGGGAAAATGCACGAGGTGTCTGATGCAACTTCCAAGTGCAGGCAGAATGAAGGCAAGCAGTCCCTAAAGCACGGCAAGCCACCCTGGCTTCCCCCTGCCAGGGCTTTCCCAGGAGTGATGCGCTCCATTCCAGCACTGCTCCCAGTGCAGGGTAATGACCCTGAGTCCCATGGAGACACAAAACACAACAACAACCCTTCTGCTGATCTGAACGAGACAGAGAGGCAGTCACTCAGCACAGACACGCAAGGAACAAGGAACAGGTAGCACATCCTCACCCACTTTACACCAGAGGGAAATGTTTCCATCCAGGCCTCACCCGGTTTCAGGCACACCTTTAGCCAGGTATTTCCAAACCAAGTTTTAAGCACATGTGTTTTTTTATGGCGAAGCTTGAGGCAGCTTCATCCATTTCAAGCCACTCCCAACCTGCTGGGAATGGACTGCAAGGTCAGTTGTCACTGCTGCAGGGGTGACCCACAATCCTGATTCACACAGCTCCTTTCCCCCACCTTCACAGGGGCAACCACTGGACACTTACAGGGAAGAGGAGAGACTGTTGTCTCTCCGACTCCTTCAAGAGTCATTGGGTTTTTGTTTTACACCTGAGCCCCCTCCCAGTGTAATAAGGAAAAGTTTTCTTCATCAAAAGGATGTTACTCTGTTGTGGGAGTGCTCAAAAGGCTGAGTTTTGCAAGGGGCAGCTCCCCTACTAAACCAGCAGCTGCATGACTCCATCTGATCTCTGGGACAGGCTGCAGAGGCGAGATGGAGGCTGGATCACAGAGGAGCAACACTGGTCAATGCCCCCAGGGATCCTGCCACTCCCTTTGCCTAAAGATAGCAAAATTCTCCCTAGGTAGAGAGTTGCTCCAAAAAGTCAGCCTTCGTACTTTCCCTTGAGCCCCAAGAGAGATGGTAGGTGGCTTTTAACCCTATGCAGGGTCCTTCACAGCCTCTGGGGATGGCAAAAGGTCTCTGTTTATTCAGACACTGATGTGCATTCAGAGATCTCAAAGCCCACGGTTTGGGATCCCGGTCATGCCAACCCTTGTGTCAGGCTCTGCAGCCGGCCATGGAGAACCAGAGCCTTGAGGTTCACACCACTCCAGTCTGACTCCACAACCACATGCAGGAAACAGCCCCTCTGCTGTCTCCTGCCCTGTCTGGTGCTATTAATAGACAAAGGGAGTATTAAAGCTATTAATAGTAAAGAAATCTTCTTTAACACAGCCTGTTGGGAACCATAAGGTCATTGCCTCCAGGCTCGTCTGTAACTTTTGGTTTACATTTCAAGGAGTTATTTGCTCACACATCCAGGAGCACAGGCACAGCTGTACGTGCACAAAGGTGTTACCTGTGGTAACTCCCCAGACTCAGACCAAAGGATTTTTCACTGGAAAAAACAGTTTTGCAAGTTCTGCAACAGTTCAGCATCACCAAGTGATGCTGGTGAAGGGCAGATACGTGCTCTTCTCATTTGCCTGCAAGGAGGTGACTCCACAGGTGGTCATTTCAAAAGGTGAGCACATTTCCAAGTCTTTTGCATGATCAAAGCCTGCACCTGATGCGGCACCCTGGCACCCAGCTCCCCCCCAAATCCAGCCCTGTGGTTGATTTACCTCCCAGAAAACTGAGTGTTGACCAATTGTACTCTGGCACAGGCAGCAAGAGCATGGAGCCTGTGTATGCAGGGAATATGCATGAGGTGTCTGATGGAATTTGACACTTTTTGTTTAAAACCTGGTTCAGCATCAGCAAATGCCAACTGATTAGCTGTTAAGTAAATTATTTAGTGACTCTGGAAATATATTTTAGCAAGGAGCGGCACCGTTTTCCCTAATAGTCTGCCACATGGAAACGAAGCTCAGCAACTGCAGAACCAACTCTAAAAACGAACTTTCCAGGGTTTCTGCAGCACTCTGCTTCTGCCACTGCTCTCTTACAGCTTTTGCTCGCTGCAGAGAGCCATGCCCCAAGCCAGGGGTGGGATACAGGCCAGAGGAGTTAATCCCTCCCAGTAAGCACCCACAATTGGTCAGTGGGAGAGGAGTGCAGGGAAAACAATTTTATCTGCTGTATGTTTAACTTTACTTATCTGAAGCTTAAAGCAAACTCTAGGCTTTCCTCATCTGTCAACAGAGCTGCGTATGGAAAGAACAACACTGGAGAATTTAGTGCCAGCGCAGAAGGTCAGAGGATATATGGTGTTTAATTAGATATATTTGTTTAATTAGATTAAACAAAAAGTGACTGATGAGCTCAGTGCTCGCTGTACATTTTCCCTATTGCATATTTATTCCTTTAATGTCTGCTCAAAGGAGACGTGCCTTTCTCTCAGACTGCCTGTTGCCTCCCTTTCCCAGCATGGACACTGGTGGAATTTGACTGGTGTTATTCCCCATGCATGGAGCCAGCAGGGTGCTCTTCCCTTTCCATGCATTCAGCCAGAGAGATAGGCAGTAACTGATTTAATTTGCTGAAATTATGCTTTCCTATGGTTTTATGGGACCAAACGTTCCTGGAAATAGCAGGAGCTGGACCTGTATTTCAGTGCGTTTTATTAACTAGAGCATGCATGGTTAGAGGCAAGATTACACAGCTGGGGCAGGGGATGGAAAAGAGTGGGAGCAGCATTAAATTAATGATTTTCCCAATTGTGAAAAGAACTTCAGCTCCTTTCTCCCAGGAAAATCATGAAATATCCTAGGATCAGAAGAGGTGGAGGAAAACTATGAGGAGACAATAGTGTCACCAATGCCCACTGCTTCCTCAGGCTTCACTGGAGTTGCTGCAGCCCAGGGACTTGCGTAAGTGACACCCTGGCTTTCCTTTCCCTTTGGAGAAAGCCCTGCTCCTGGGGGCTTCACTTCCAGCTCTTCCAAGAAGTGACATGAAGCTGTGGTGCTGTGGTGCCAGGGGTCCCTGCAGGCTCCAAGATGTTTCACCCACAAATAGGACGGGTGGCAAGTGACTCCTCATATCTGGAGCCTTTCTGGTTTAATAAAACAAGGCAGCAAGAGCTGAGAAGGGCAGCCTTTGCACCACAGAGCCCTCCTCTTTAATAACTAAATGAGTGGGGGGAGTTCACTGCAGAGTTCACTCCGTGCCAGCCCACTCCACGACCTTGCACATGCAGCCAAGGAAAAAGAGGCCATTTAGTTTTCCATGTTTAAAAGAATGAATGTGTTTTCTTTTGCTCTTTAAAAAGTAGTTAAGGTTTCCCTAGTGATGATTGTTTCCCTTGACTGGGAAAAACCTTGTCACTGCAGCCACGGCAGGGAGGCCAGCTTTGTGCATTTTGCTGGACGCTGAGGGCAGCGGGGCAGAGCTGGCAGGTACCACAGAATGCCTCCTCCTGCTGTGTCCTGGCATGGGGGTGACCAAAATGCAGGATTCCAGGTGAAAAACCTGTGATGTGATGGTGCAGAGCTGGGGCTGTGCTCTGCTTGGCTTTGCCATCTCTCAGCCCCTGGAACGGCTGCCTCTGTCCCGGCAACAACAGAAAGAGCCCAGTGACCGCTTCAGCACGCACCAGGCTGTGACCACTGGCCCTGCTGCTGGCAGCAAGTGACAGCCCATATTTTACATCGTCTTCCTCCTACACAAACTCCTCTCATCCTTGCCGATGCTTCTGTACTGCACAGCAGCTGAACAGCCTTGTTTTGGCCAGAGGAGCAGCTGGCAATGCTGAAGGGGGGCTTTGCATCAGTGGGCATTTCTCAATTTAGTCACAAAAAGCAGAATACAAAAGTTTCAGCAGCTCCCCAAAACCTGGCAGAAGCAGTGCCAGTCCCACGTCCCACAGACATTGCTGAGCAAAGATAAAGGGAGGCCCAACATCAGACTTCACTGAAGTTAATACAAGGAAATACAGTTTGATGACTGAAAGGCACTTCTGGGTGCCTAGAAATTCTAGTGCAAACCCCTAAGCCTCATTAGATAAATTAGTTTGATGGCTGCGGTATAGGTGCTCCTGTTGGGGTGTAACTTCTGTTGGCGTGCAGCAGCTTCTGCTACTTTCCAAGGTCTCCATCTCATTTAGAGTGAGAAAAAATGCTAATATGTGCATTCTTTTACTTCAAACACTTTGTTTTTCAGAATAGTCTCATTTTTGCCAGAAAGGATTTTGCCTTTCACAAGAGAGAAGCCACTCCCCTCTGGCTTTGTGAGGAATGCCCTTTTCTCCAGTGGGATCAGGGAGCTGTCCCACCAAGACCAAAGATCTGGGGTAGAGGGTCATAGAGATAAAGCTGCTGCTTCTCTGCTGTCTGCAGAGATCAGCATGTGTGATAGAGGAGCCTCAGTAAAAACACGTGAAAGCCAGGAACATCTGCTCGGATCACGGAAAAAAATATTCCAGTGTATTGGAAAAAAACAGGAGCTTGTTGCAGGCTCCCTCTTCCTGCTTGTGATGGAGGCAAGGAGAATTAGAAACGGCAGAGGCAGATGAGTGAGCAGCAGTCCTTCAGCTTGACCTCCCCTATGACAATGGAAGGAAACAGAGCGGCTGTGGGAGCCGGGAGCAGGGGAGTCACCCATCGCCTGGACGGACATTTTGGAACCTCCTCACCCACAAAGCGCGAGCAGAGTGGAGCAGCAGAGCAGGAGCAACGTCAACACCACACTCAGGGGAAATGGCTACAGAGAGGAGAGTTGGTGTTAGACCTCTCTGTCCAGTTTGGCAAAGAAGGAAAGAAGACAAAAAAGCCTAAGTGAGAGTGAAGGCAAAGCCTGTGTTGGAGCTCAGAGTAGCTGAGCTTCAAAGCTACTGTTGTCTCCATGAGGCATTTCTTCCTGGTGGAGAGCCTTTACTGAAGCAAAGCTGAACACCTCCTAATGCAGATCAGCCACAACTGACCCTCCCATAAAGCCAGTGGAATGATTAACTGCCAGCATTAGACATGTTGAGCCTACATTCCTGAGTGGGAACTGATCCAAATCTATGCAAATGTATTTGTTACTCATTATGTACACACCAATAAGATTTGTTAAGCAATTTTCAGCTTGGAAAAGGTAAGTGAGTAATTCAGAAACAGCTAATCACTTTTGGTGCACTGCTACTTAAGCTGTACAGTGCTTCTTCCTCAGAACGAAGCTAGCCTTTAAAAGTCAGCAGACTATAAAAATCCTTGCTGGTAGCCAAAAGTGGGCCTTGGTGAATTATTTGTGAGAAAAGCCCCAGAGCACTGCAGCTCATTGGTGCAACACGCTAGTGGACAGAGCTGCAGCCAGATCAGGCGTCCAGCTGAGAAATGGGATGTGCTGTCCAAAGATCTGACCCTGTATCCCTCTATCAGGGAACTTGTCATCGGCTTTGATGGAAACTGCTCTGTTTCCATCTGGAGACTTGCGTTTGATCCCTTTCCCAGTTCCAGGGTATCCACCACCATCTTTCTGGTTCCAAACATCGTTTCAGCTCATCAGCTGAGGACATGGGCTCCTGCGCCTCTGCTGGCTCTAGCACTTCTCACTCTGATGCTGCCGGCGGGGAAAGATCCCCGCAGCCTTCCCAACCCTGCCACTGTGAATCCCGAACTGCTGCTAGCTCCCACATGCTGCGACCAGGAGATGTGCCCTTCTTGATAGCAGACAACTGCATCGGTCTCTGGTTACTTGATTTGAAGCCCAGCTCAGCACCCCACAGGCGGGCGCTGCAGCTTAGGATACGGAAGAGACTCAGCTCCTAAAGTCACAACAGAGTGTCCTGGAGGGCAGTGGTTTGGTTAAGGCACAGCCTTGCTGCAAGAAACAACCTGAACAAGAACAAAGAACCTGTGCTCACCCATGTCAGAGATGTGGGATGGGAGCCGTAGGCTTTGCCATGTCCTCCCATGGGATGACCCAGACTCTGGAATCCTTTGGGAAGGAGGGGTCCTGGCACAGGGCATGTTGGAAACACAGGGAGTCAGACCAGCAGGAGACGGTAAAAGTCCCAGTTATTTCCAATCTGGCTGATTTAGACTGTTAGATAGTTAATCATAGGACAGCAGCTGCCAAACACTCTCTTCTACAATTTGAAGGTACGTTTTTAGAGATTTAAGCCAGGATGACACATTTACAGTCTGCCTGGAGGCACTTGGGTCAGAGACACGAAACGCAGGAGTTACCTCAATGACTGGAACAAAGCAGCTTTTAATACTTGCTTTTTTGAGTCTGATTTCTTTCTGTCAGCTTCAGGAGGCAACCCAGAAATCTTGGTACTGGACTAGTCTGCTCTCTGACAAGGGCCATGACATGAGCTGAAATGCCCAGAGCTTGTGTCCCTAAAGAAGGGAGGTGGACAGGGATCTCCTCCCCCCACAAGGCTCAGAGCAGGCACATGCTGTGGTGTGATGACACCACATCACTCATCCATTCAGTCTGACATTACCAGGCAGGGTGGACATGGGCCAGACAGGGCTGCAACTGACTTCCAGTGCTGCTGTAGCCACGCGAAGTATTTCCTTTGGCATAGCACAGAGGGCATTGATATGGATGCTGTAAATGTAACACCCCAGGAGCATAATGCCCATAATCAGGGATGATACACAAGCAAGGCTGACCAAGCCAAGGCATTCGATGTTAGTGAAGCAATCTGCAGGAGAAGCTGGATGAGAAAGGCCTGGCTTGTAGACTGGAGCATTGCTGTTGCTGAAACTCCCAGAACTTCAAGCTGGTTTTGGACACAGAAAACCTTTCCATTGGTGTTCCCTTGCTCTGCCTGCTCATGGAGTTAGACCTCTGCTCTTCTGCTGTCTGACCGTAACTGCACTTCACTTTGTGGAGTATGTGCGTGAGAAATGCATCTCCTTCCCACAAGCATTTCCAAGTGAAATGTTCAGATGCTTTAAAATGCCTTCTGTGAAGTGGCAAGGCAGAGCTGGAAGGGGAGAAAAGAAAGGGCCAAGCTCTGGCTGTGGAAATTTGTTTAGAATAGAAAAATTTTTAAATTAGTCATTAGCGCTGAACATCCCCACATTTACTGGGTATAGGAAGTGTAAAAAGGTGATTTAGAAGAGCAGTTGTAAGTTTCATAAACATGACTAAACTCTAAAGCTAAATGTTCAACAGGCGTGACCTTTTAATTCCCCTTTAAATCAGTTTAGCACTTTCATTTGTGTTTGGAGTCCCTCATGTTTGGATAGCACTTTGGTGATTTAAAGTACTATTTAGGAGTTTTATTGTCTCTCCTGCTTTGGAGCTGGGACCACAAAACCTCTGCTAAGTGGCTGGAGGAGTTTCTGCTTGCACAGGAGCTGCTGGGAGCACCAGCCTGCCTCGGCCGTGGCTCCCCAGCACTCCCAACACATCGCCATGGGATGGTCCCCTTTTCCTGGGCAGCTCCTAAATATAATCAGCAACCAGCAGGAGCTCCTCCAGGAATGGAAGTGCAGCTTGATCCTCCTTGGTCTCAGATCCTTACAGAAGGAGCACAGTAGAAAGATGATGGCTTTGGGAAACCTCTTTGCCCAGAAAGCGGCACTGCAAGCAGCCAGGAAGCCACAGGCACATGCCAGGCAGCACCTTCCTCGCAGCTGCAGAGCTGCTGTGTATGCACCACACAGTGCCCAAAGCATCTTCCCAAGAGACTTAGCACAGCATCTCAGAGGTTTTGGTCTTTAAAGAGCACTAAGGGCCATTAAAACAAGCGGCCTAAACCTGAAGGCAAAGAGAGATTTGTTACAGGCACTGTGTGCCCACAGAGCAGTCTCCCCGTGTGCTTCAGGTAAGGGCAGTGCAGGTCAGCTTTTCAGCTCTCCGTTACTCCTGGCACCAGGGCTTGTGGGCATACGAGACGTCTCTCTATCACAATGAGACAAACATAAGCTCCTTCACCACGGTCTGCTTCCAAGCCCACCTTGTTGGTGCCCTGAGACTTTTTCCTCCACCAGCTTTTCAGCCACTCTGCCCTGAATGGATATGGGAAGCACAAACCCTGCACTTTAGAAGCAGCTGCTTGTGGGGACTCCTTCCTCACTGGAAACATCAACCACAGGCTGTGCTGGAGCCAGGGGCTCCCAGGAGCACAGCGAGACCAGCTAATTACAGGGCTTCAAACATGGACCATCTCACACGCTCAGCTGCTCATTCCCAATTCTCCACGCAGCAGCGTCAGGCTGAGAACAGGGACTGTATCCCCATCGACTTCAGCCACATTACCCCATTCCCTATCCATACAGATCCAGACCCTGCTGCACTCATGCTCTGCCAGGCAGGTTGCTTGTCACTGCCACACCCAGGAGCGGGCTCACCCAGCCTGGCGTGGACAGAGGGTGGCACCAGCTCGGCAGAGCCAGAGCACCGGCTGTGCACAGCCACTGCGCCATGTGGGACCCTGGAGACCAGGATGGAGGGAGGAATTCATGTTAACAGCACACCCCAGCTGCCCCCTGGCCCACTGCAGCAGAAGGGCTGACAGCGAGCAGACCTCACACAGAACCAGCAGTAATTTTATCCTCGGCTTCATTTTCGGAGTTAGAGCCCTATGTGCACCCCTTCACCATTTTAGTTATGAGTCATCGAAAAATGTCAGCTGTAGCCGCACAGCTCAGCTCCTGCAGGGCCAGGTACATACCTCTGCTCCCAAAGCCAACGTCCTGCCACGCCTGCCTGCTGCGAGAGCATCCGAGGAGCCGGCTGGGCAGCCCTGTGCCGGGAGAAGGCCAGCGCGGCGCTGGGGGAAGAAGCTGTCACGGCAGCAGGCAAGGAGGTTTCTTCCTACACCGCTTCTTCCACGCTGCCTCTGAAGCTTGTGCGCAGAGCTGGCAAGCCCTGCTGCACCCCGGCACTCCCCTGAGCCCTAAGGGAAAGGAATGGGATCCTCGGAGACACGGAGAGGGTTACCCAACCCTACATCCTGGTGCGGCACGCAGGGTTGGATTTTCCAACCCAACCGTGTGCTGACACGCAGGGGTGGGGCGGGGGAAGAAAAAGAGGATTTCGGCTGTTAACTCCTAAGAAATTGAGGAAAAAACTTATCACTCCTGTATAAATGGCCACAGTCTCCTGTGAGCTGGTGCATGCCATGCTGCAGAGGTGCCAGCTGGGGGAATGCCGGGTTTTTGGTGTAAAGTGGAATGCAGGGGCCAGCAAAGAAACTGTCTGCTTTGGTGCATGTTTACAGCCTTACACAGGGTGCTGGGGAGGAAAAGGTTTCTCTAACTCAAAAGGGAAATGCTCATCTGAAACAGGAAAATGGAACTTGCTTTTGAGCATTAACAGTGGAAAATCACCTCTGCAATGGCTGTGTGTTGAATCCCTGGGTGTGCAGCAGGGAGAGGATGCCTGGGGAGAAACACCCTGCCCCTGCCAAGTTGGCTCTCTTGGGACCCCAGGCAAGCCCTGGGGGCTGATGCTGGCACAGGCACAAACGGGAACATGCTGAGGTTTTGGGGAGGAACGCTATTCAGGGCAATAATGTTTGAGGCAAAAGCCAAACAGAGTTGGCGAGTGCCCTACGTGGGAGTCCTGGACGTAGGAAGAGAGGGTCTAAGTTCTACAGCAATGCTGACAACACGCTGACCACAAACAGCATCACCCAAGGGTTACCCAGGCAATTCAGGTTCATAAAGACAGATCCAGAGATCTGGTTGCTTTTTTTTTAAAAAAAGGGAAATTGTTTCTAAACTAAATATTTCTCTTGAGAGAGGCTATTTTAAGGCGAGTGGAGTGACACAGTGTGACATCCTTTAAAGAGGTAGAGATCATGGGTTTCATATTAAAACCCAGATAGCCTTTCTTGGAACAGCATTGTTATGGTTGAAGAGGATTCTTGTGAGTTTTCTGGTCCAAAAAAGGAGACAAAGATGAAGGGTAGTTATATCTAGCCATATAATCGTGAGGGCACTTGCAGAGGCAATACAATGAACCCATTATAAACATGGGTGTAGCACAGGCAGAGTTTAGCTCATTGTGTCCTAGCATTTCTAAATATATTTTGTCTTGAGGGAAGAGCAAGGGAGAAGAGAAATGAATATAGGGAAGACGCCCAGTCTTCTAAATGACTGGGTTTTCCATCGAGGCTCAAGCCCACGATCTCTGAGGCTGCATCTGTGGGTAGCAGTCAGTTGCTGAAGTCTTCCTGCTGCAGGCAACTATGTTTAGCTTCTCTTAGAAGGTGAAGGAAGCAGAAGAGGAGGAAAAAACTTAGTCATGTTCTTCCCTCAGACATTTTTTGCTGTTCATTACTTCGGCAGCACATGAAGCACTTAGTCGCTCTGTCTCTGACAGGCTTTTTCTATTTTTATTTTTCCAAATCAAAATAAAAAGAGAAAAAGGAGGTTCCTTCCCAAATAAGCAGCTAGTGGAGGAGGCTGGGGGTGTGAGCAGCGAGTGACCAGGACTTCACCCCACAGATCGGTGACTGCTGCAGACACCCAGGCGAGTGTTTGCAGAGTGCAGGAGGAGAGAGGGCAGGCGCTGCCGCTTCCTCTCGCTCAGCGACAGCTCGAAGAGCTGCTTCAGCAAGCCAAGGTGCCAAGCATCCTCTGGAACTGTGATCTGCTTCGTGCCCCCCTACAGGGATTTGGTACCTGCCCTCACAGTAAAATCAGTGTTTTAACATACCACTCATGCTCTAGGTGTTTTCCTGCAGCAAGGCCAGGACCACCTTGCAACCTAAACTGCACCTCCAGCTTGGATGTCCTCCATTCTCCAACTCAGAAATACAGCGTCAGAGCAGCACTTCCTTTGGGGTTGATTTTAGTTAAGCTAGCAAGCACAGCTCCTGCATTAGAGTCCTTAGGGATAGAAACTTTTGTCAAAACTGGCTTTGTCCAACAGCATTGTAGAACACAGGAAAACTGGTGCCCTTCCTGACTCCTCTCATCCTCGGGAGCACAAAGGGCCCTTGACACTGTCCCTTCCTCCAGTGAGCCTTCTGACTGTGAAATGCAGGCACAAACACCAAGGTGCACACTGGTGCTGAGATGCTGCCTCAGAAAGGAGGGCACAAACAGCACTACGAAACAAAGTGTCTCTGAATGCAAGCGCAATCTAGAGCTGGCCATTTGGTTTCTCTCCCGTGCACAGTATCCTGAGGGGTCCGAGGACAGGGAGGCAATCCCCAAAACTCCCATCATTTCTTCCCCCATCAGAAAGCAAACCCGCTGGCATGGCAGTGACCCAGTGCACTTTACAACTGACTCAGGATGGGGTTTTTGGAGGGCTCCGAAGGCACCCAGATGGCTCACAGCTTCCTGTTGCTTCAGCTTTACAATAAAACATAAATAGATCTTCATTCTTTGTTGACATTTGATGCTGTACAGCAAAACAGGCATTGTTAACCTAAAAATAGGAAACGCTGTGGCAGCTTTGAAGAACTCAGCGTTTTTCCTGTACTGATGCAAACATAGTGGCTGACTGCCAGATGCCTCTGTCCTGCTTTGAAGAACGATGAAATTCTTCACAGCACTCATAAATTACTGCTTTGTTAGCACCCGGCAGGCTCCAGCGACACCAGCAAACCCTGGTATTTCCTCCTTCTCCCTCGGGG
>VZTE01006171.1:289463-327983 GCA_013397775.1 Eulacestoma nigropectus
GGGGATGCTTAATGCTACATTTCATCCCTGGTGGAGATGGACAGCCCCACGCGCCTATCGCCGAGCGGAGCGCAGGCGGAGGTTGCCAAGGCACCCGCTGACGCACAGCCAGGCCCCACTTCTACATTTTTCCATTACACGGTGTTGAAGCTTGCAGAGCAGGAGGTAGCTTTCCTGAGTGAGCAACTGAGAGATCAGTGAGATGGCAGGGCTCTGCAAGGCGTGCTGCATGCTATTTACACCACGTCTAAAAGGAGGAGGGCACGATGCAGCCAGAAAGCTGCCTTGTTCGGAACAAATGAGTGCACATTTTCAGATCTGGCTTGAAAAAAGGGCACACCTACTACTACACCTCTCAGAGTGTGGGTATAGAAAAGTCAGAGCTCCAAGCAGAGCGAGGTGTGGGTGGAGGACCAAAAAATTCCTGGTGGCTTTCCCTGTGGAGCACAGCGGTGACTGCTGGGGGAGGATGGGCTGACGCAGTTCTCACTCCAGCGTGTTACACAGGTATCTGGGCATGCTGGGACCAGGGCAACGTGGCTGTACTAGCATGGGCACTGCTGCCAGTGCCACCCACAGGGATGCCCACCCCACTGCTGTGCCATCATCCCCAGCGCGATTTACGGGGGCTGTGCCAGCCCTGTTGACGCTTGGGACAGGTCTCTGCCTTGCAGCATGGATGGGGAGCAGCAGCACAGCCTAACCAGCCACATGACCTCAGCCAAGAGCAGCTGCTTGCCGTTGCCATACACACGCTCTCTCCCAGCTCCATGCTTTGGTGGCTCTCAGGGTCAGGTCTCTCCAGTTGTTCGTCTTAGTTCATGGACTGATTTTAACCCTCCTCTCCCACTGCTGGGTGTGAACAACCACAGGGATGGTCCTTCAATCAGCAGCTCGGGGCAGCAGCCTGCCCAGCTTCTGCACAAAGCCAGAGCTATGTGACACCTCTGGTCACAGCTTATCTACCTCCCACACAGCTCGAAGCTGCAGGCCAGGCTTGTGAGGTATTAAATGCCACCAGACACAACAACTTATGCAGTTTTTAACCACCTCAGAGCCTCAGAGATGGGCAGCTGGGGAACATCAAGCCATTTTTAGGGCATACCTATTTCAAGTACAACTCAAACATTTTGGCGGATGGAGTATGCTTGCTACAAGTCCAGCTAGCTGTTAGACAGTTTTACACATGGTGTAATTTCATCATGACAATTCGTAATTTCATCATGACAATTCAGGATTAACATTTTAGGGTCAGGGTTTCCTCTTTGGTTCAGTTATTGTCTGTGTTCACAATCCTATTTGTCCTTCCCTGGTGTGGGCAGAACTAGGAATCTCAGCATTCCTTGCAGGGATCTCCTGCCCTGCAGGGTTAATTCCCCCACCAGTCTGGGGCACGTTGCAAGTACTGGGAGGCTGCAGCTGCTATCATAAAGCCATCCCCCTTAGCAGTGTGCTGGCTCACAGTGTGGCCACCCTGTTCTCAGAGTCAGGGACCAGCAGACAAATGAAAAACTAAAGTATTAGTTCAGTGGTACTGAACCATGGCTTGGGAAACCTCCCCTATCTGAAGGGGGAAAAAAAGGAAAAAAACCCGATGTGTTTCCAAGCTCTTGAATTGCTCCTGTTGTTGATGAGGGATGGAAGGAAGCTACAGACAGGCAGTCTCACCTATGGGGTGATTGCAAGAAGTTCCCCATATCTCCCCTGTAGATTTTCTATATGAAAAACAAGTCCAGCTCTCCACAGAGAAGCACTGAGAACTTCACAGTCTCGGAACAAAGGGTACCATGATCAACTAGAAATCCCAAGTTACCTTTCGGAGCTAATTGCTTTTTGGTGACCTTGCTGAGCTCCACTGCTTGGCTCCACTGTTTGGAGCCACTGTTTGGCCTGTGGAGAACAAAACCTTTTTTTTTACTGCTAAGTCACAACTCTGCGCAATAGCATATGGCTGCCAGGGCCTCTCAGGGATGTAACTGGCCTTACAGGATCCCTGGCCTTACATGGAATGAGGAGGGGAGATTTGCAGAAAATGAGCTGTACTGCTTTGCAAATGTACTATCCCTGTCACATGGCAATCTGCTAATACAAGCGATATTTGCATTTTTTGCATAAAACCAATTTGGAGTCACTGTTCCTTCACCTGCGCAAACACCAAGACACTCTGCATGAAAAACAAGTTAGGAAGCTACCGATGAACAAGTGGCATTCCCGATGCTACTGCTTCAGGAACTACCGAAAAAGCTTCACGTGCTCCCTCTTAGAGCCGACAAAGTGTTTCAAACCATGGCCACCACAAGACATTTGAGTCCCAGTGACAGCCTCGACAGTGGGGGAGGCTCACACCTCCTCACCAGTGTACACTGGTACTACATGGCTAGGATGGCACAGCTAACTGGGGACACGTCCCCAGGGCACCACTGGGGAGAAGGATCCGTTTCTCCTGAGCTGGCATCTCCAAAATGTCGAAGAAAACCGCTGCCAGCACTCTTCCTGCACATGGGCCCTGGACCAAGGGCATGATTGCCACCCCCGGGTTCGGTACTGACCGTACACCAGCACTTGCAGAGCTCTGCACAGGAGCTATGCAAATGTTGTGGCTAAATCTTCTCTGTTCCTAATCACAAATGTCATTGTCGATGCAAAGCTGGCGTGCCCAGGTAGTGACTGCCTGGCCCCTTGCCTCAGCCTGCTCACCCCTGCATGAGGGGAAGGCAGGGACCCTCAACGCCCATGCTCCAGCTCATCAGGGTCGACATAAAAATATCACAAGACCTGAATCTGTTAGTGGTGTTGTCCAGGCAGCAGTACTGTGGATGCAGAGGAAGAATCAAAACCCCATAAATAAAAGTATCTCATCTTGGCTAACGCATGCCTATGGAAACAGCAGCACAGGTCTATCCCTCTAATGCAGTCACCAGCACAAGTAGACATGGCACAAGTAGAGGGAAGGTGTCCTATTTTACTTAGATTATAAACAACTGTAAGCTTTTTAGGACATTACAGTTAGTGGTTCTGTAATGGAAAAGTTTATATGCTGGAAACAGTGTCTTGTTAATGAGCTAAGGTATTTTTAGTATTTTTAATAGCCACAGGGTGTTTCAGATATTAACAAAAAACATGTTGATGAGGTGACTATTTGTGACACCCGCTGATGTGCCAGACAAGAACAAAGTATTCCCAAGTCAGTGACTGGCACGCCCCAGAGAGTGGCTAGATGAGGGAAGGGTAGAAGAGGAGATTTTTGTTTTCTGTATAGAGAGGTAGTTAAAAAAAGAATCATTGAAAGCATTTGGAAAGTTTTAGCCATGGCAAGCAACTAACAGAGACTCTTTTGGAAGGTGCAAGTCCCATTAAGACGTTGTTAATCCGAGTTTAAGCAGCTCCAAAGGAAAGGAGCAGAAACACTCATAGAACCGAGGATCTGGACAAAATCAGGAGGGGAGCTGCAACCGTGTTTCAGCTGCACAGCAATCAGTGCTGGGATTTGGGACTGGCAGCAGAGCTCACTGTGAGGGCTCCTGGTTTCAAGTGGAAAGTTTTAGATGCAGGGGGATGGGTAATGCTCAATATTCTTCGCTCCACAGCACTGTTGCTTCCTTAGATCAGGAAGAGGACAATATAAAAAATTATCCACTCCAAGAGACTGGTCTCAAGAGCTGGATTTTGTGAGTCAGTCCCGGCCTTGTTGAGTCTCCCAGTGCCATTGGAAAATATGAAAAGAACCCACCCTCTCTTCAGACAAGCCTGCCCTTTGTGCGCTGGAGATCCTGTTCCGGTGGCGTGGGGCCCTTCGTCACTCCTGTGCTGCTCTTGGGCCACGACGGGAAGGCTGTGATTTGGGGGAACCACCCTGCCCCAGCTGGGCACAGGAGAGCAGCTCCTGAATCGAAGGCATGTGGTAAATTCACCCTGGATGAGTTTCCCTTTACATAGCCCTGTTTGAGCAACTTTCTGGAGCCAACTTTTAAAGTCTGCAACTTTTATAGCACCCAGGAGCATTGCCTGGCTGTAATTTAACCCTGTGATAATTTCAACCCATGTAAATGAAAGCCATAGGGGCAACTTGTGCCTTTCAGCCCTGTGAGAGAGCAGCCACGCCAGCCAAGCATCCCTTGTCAGCTGAGCATCCCATGCCAGCCAAGCATCCCTTGTCAGCTGAGCATCCCATGCCAGCCAAGCATCCCTTGTCAGCTGAGCATCCCATGCCAGCCAAGCATCCCTTGTCAGCTGAGCATCCCATGCCAGCCAAGCATCCCTTGTCAGCTGAGCATCCCATGCCAGCCAAGCATCCCGTGCTCAGGAGCCATGAACACCTGAGTCAGGGGAAGGAGGACAGACAGAAATGGAATATAAAGCCTGAACTCAGGCTTGGAGCTTTGCCCTTTGGTTAGCTGCAGGTAGCATGCAGTGGGTGCTGCATGCATTTGCTGCATGCTTTGAGAAGGCTGAGAGCTGCACAGTGACTGAGAGTTGATACCAGAGCTGTGATTACCCAAATGAAGATGGCACTTCAAAACCAAGCATTGGTCCCACCGTGCACTACGCTACATTATCTGTGCATATGTGGCCAAAGATATTTTCCTCCCTGACCCATTCCCATCCCACATACACAGTGCTTGCTTCTCCCCCTTCTCATTTTCTGCTGGACAGACAAAAGAAACTTGATCAGCACCTCACTGTGGCCATCTCTTGCAATGGAGAGAGCCAAGGAATAGCCAGATGCTCACTGCATCCTGGAACCCCTGGCAGCCCTACACAGCCAGGGTGTGATGCTGATGCTGTGCCTGGCAGCCAGCTCCATCCCTGGTCCACCAGCAGCCAGAAGTCGCTGCGCTATCACTTTGGCACACTCCTTCCTTCCTTGGCAAGACAGGCCAGAACTAAACTTTTCCATTGAGACGAGTAAACAAAGACTTTGCTTTTTCCCCTGTAACAAAGTTTAGCCCAGGAAGTCACATGAGCACAGCTGCATCCAGCACATATATCCAAAATGGCTTGAACTGCTGGCAGAGTATGGATGTACAAAACCTGATACAGGACAAGGCTCTGCCCTGGAAATGCACTTCCACCAGTGCGTGGAATTGCACCAGAAACATCCTGTCCTTCTGCACAAAGGCCAAATCTGACCCTTGGCTGGAGTGGATTCCCTTGCCACACACCATGTGTCAGGGAGGACACACTGTCACTAATACTCTGTGTCCTGGCTCTCCCCTTTACTTCCCACAGCCCTCAAAGCCTCCCCATGAATTGCTGTCATGTGCTCTCCCAGTGCACAAAAGGCAGCCTTGGCAGAACACTGAAATGCAGGTACAGGAATTTTGCTGCCGGAGGAGCCCGGCTGCCCCAGCCAGCCTGGGGACAGAGGCTGGAAAACTACCCCGGAAAATATCTGTGCTCTGGAGTATGGAGAAACTATGAGCAGTTTGCCTTAGGGGCAGCAAAAACACAGGGATTTGCTGATGGTCATTTTCTGCTATTAGAGCAATAAATCCATTCAACTGTCAGCCAAAATGCCAGAGAAAAAGAATGTGAGCTTAGGGAAAATAGGGGGAAAAAAAGTGTTATTAGTTGAAAATATTTTCCAGCAACTTTTAGAGGCTGTTCTGAGCCCAGTGCCAATCAATCAGAAAACCTGCTACCTCTGAACCTGTGCCAGGCCACCCCTGCAGCTACTGTGCTTCCCCTGGACTTCCTCACCCTGCACAGAGGTTTACAAACTCCAAAACACTGGGAATTTCATCTGAAGCCCTTGAAGAAGACAGCAAACGCAGACTGTGCCCTTTCCCCTTCCCAGGGAGGAAGGCAGGCTAGGAGGTTCAAGGGCCACACGAGGTGTTGACCTGGCAGTCTGCTTAGCGGGTGCTGTCCCAAGCCTGCATTTTGCTCACTGAAAAATCATTTCCACTGATGCCATTTTACTGCATCCCCACTTGTTCCCCTTTTGTTACCTCTCTTCCCTCTTTGGTGGGCTTTTCTGGATGTTTCCCGATGGAGGACATTGTCCTAGTAACCTCGAACTGACTTGTGGTGAAAATGCAAGGCGAACCGGCCAGGCGAGCAGATCTGTGGTGGCTCGGCTTCTCTTGAAGCTGAATCCCTGCTGCCGCCTGCAAAGGCGCCTTCAACATGGGCTGCTGACAGCAGACAGGATCCAACATCTTGGGATCCTTTTGCTGCTCAACGGGACATTTCCAGCCCCTATACTGGGGCTGCCCATCTGCAGGCAAGAAGCTCTGCCCCTGTCTTGTTCCCAGGAAAAGCACAGACACAGAGGCGTTTGGCTGGAAAACTGTTAGTAATCCCATTTCCCGGGGATCTGGGGGCTGTTGCCTCAGCGGGAGTCCCCTACCTCGTGTTGCAATACGCCATGGCTGCCTGGTGGGAGCCAGTGACAGCCAATTCCAGCGTTCCCACTCAACAGCTCGCCCCCTATGGAAATGAGCTGTCAGGGCTGCACAGCTGGGATGACAGCTTCCAGTTGTGCTGTGCTCTCAGCAAGCAGCCCATTCCCAGTGGATGGGCAGGATCCTCAGCCCAGGTACTTTCCCCAGGTCCAGCAGGCGAGCTGTTCTGTTCTGATCCCTCCCACTGATTTTGGCAGCTGTGAACAGGGCACGTCACTCAGTGGGTCACTGCTCTCAGTGACCAGGAAAGATGGATCAGCACAGCGCAGGGCTATCAAACTGCTCCTTCATGCCAAGCACTCCCAGCTCATGCTCAGAGACATGGAGGTCCCAGGATGAAGTGCTGCCAGACCAGCAAAGTAATCATATCACTAGACAGGCAGTGGCCCCTCTCCCTGTGGAAGAGAGCAACTTTCCAGGACCAGCAGGATGTCCCTGATCGAGGCTGAGCAGAAACTCAATTGCAGCAGTGAGACTGAGAGGCAGGAGGAGGGCAGGAGCTGGGGGCCCTGGCACTGGTGCCCAGAACATGGGGTTGCTGTGGGACAGGCAGCCTCGCTGGAGCACAGGGCTTACCCCAGGGCTCATCTTCAAGAAGATGATGTAGAGCCAAAGCTTTTGCAGGACAGACCCATGACGAGTTTCTTGACATGGGACTGGGTTGGATTACCATGATCCATCACCGCTTTCTGAATTCAAGGCCAGGCTGTGCTGTCTGACCACATTCATACTGGGGCAGGATGGAAACTGAAAGCCATGGTGATGACCCAGCTGAGGGGAAAGGAGGAATCAGCTCGACGTGTTGCGATTTCCGCTCAGCCCTGTTGATTCCTGCAGTTACTGAAGTGGCACTGTTTGTTGATGTAACAGGGACTGACTCAGTGGGAACAAACCCCAAGGGAAAGGTCCTTCTGAAAGATTTGTTCCTATTATTTACTCTGTGGCTTAATCAGACATCTCTACAGAAAAATCAGCAATAACCTCGCCTTGTAATTTACTGAAAATGAGGTCACTGGCCCTGATTCACTTACCAGGAGCTTCGTAGGAACCAAAATGCTACAGCAGAAGAAAGTGAGCCCACATCTTCCACATCCCAGGACTGCCACCATCTAAAGCACGTATTTTGAGTGCCTGAGTCTGAAAACGCATGTTTGTTTCCTTGTCCTGGGACACACTTTCTCCAGTTGCAGATGGCAAACAGGGAGATAGGAGAACATGCATTTTTGCTACAGCTGCATGAAAAGCCAGGTGGTGATGAATTGCATATCCATGCCACATATCATCAAGATGTTCTATCTAACACAAAGCTCTGACAAGGAAATGACAAGATTTGGCTTCATCCTTCCACTCTGATGCAAAGCTTCATTTGAACTTTAAGCTTATCTTTGCAATGTCGAGCGTGAACATCTGCAATTTCTATGGGATCTAGAGGAAACCTCAGAAGAGCAATCTAGCAGACAGTCATTTAGCATAACCACATTTCTAAACTACAGGGCAACCATATTAAATCAGGTTCCTTTCAACACACACTGAGAAGAAGAACAGGAAAGGCAGAGGCCCCAACAGCTCTAGTTTGAGACTAGTGTTTCATGCAAGCGACATTTTTCCAAAACATAAGCAGTAGGTAGAAAGCCTACCCCTAGATTGATTCAACACTACCATGACTTTAAAAAAGCAATGCAAAACAACCCACCCTCAAATCGGTCATGAACAAGTAGAAGGCCACTGGCTTGCTTGGAAAGTCTGTCTCCCCACTCCCAGTGCCTCAGTGCCACCCAGCCAGTTATTGAATGCAGGCTTGTAACGCCCAGAGTCTGGCAATAAAGAATGTTTCCAAGGAAAGTGGTTGGGTTGGCAGCTGAGATATCAGCAGATAAATGCACAGAAAAGAAAGTTTCAGCTTCCCAGAGGAGCAGCCCTTTAATGCCATTCCCACCTGACGAGTTTCCCCTATTGCGCAGCTTCCTTGGGGTTTGTCTTAGATTCTTTGATAAGATACTGGGAGCTTACATACTGAGGAATTGTCATCCTCGAGAAGAGTAACACATAAGCATTAAAGCCTTTGAATCAGGTTTTTCAGATGCACACAAATACTTCTCTCCACAGTTCATTACACACAGTGAGGAGCTCCAACAGTTTAGGCACCTATGCAGTACCTTCATGCTGCTCTAATGGCACTGTGTAGATTCCTAAACTCACCGAGTGTCCCCTGATCCTCTCTGGGCTGTGGGACACAAACAAGGCTGCGGAGACCTACAGGAACCCAAACCTCCACCCTTGCCCCTAGGTGTAGGGGAGGGCACATGGATATGACTATGAGCCAGCTGCAAGTGCTGCAGCCCATGTGGAAGGAGGCAATCCTGATTTGCCAGGTGCCCGCGGATCCCTGCCACCTCCCTCTGCCCCATTTTGCTCTGCCAGAGCAGCCCACGCGCAGGATTCCTTCATGGCTGAGACAGCTGCTACAGCTGGCATGGAGACCCTGGACCTAAGGGGTGGAGATGTGCAACAGGGCCACTCATCCAATGCAACCCAGAGGTGGATTTTTGGTCTGTGTTTCTGGGTGGTGCCCCACGAGAAACAGGGAAGGCGTTGCAAAGTCATTTTAATCTGCTAAGCCTTGTCCCTACCTGATCTCATTAATCAATTCCTCTGAGAGAGAGGCAGCAATTTCAATGGTATGCTGCCAAACTCCCTCCTCCTCCGCTCCTCGAGTGATCCAAAGGTGCTTTACATACCACAGCACCTGTGCCTGGATCAACAGGCAGAGCATCTGCCTTCTGCTCTCCACTCTCCTCCACCAGTAAATCCGGTATTTCACACCCCACACACTCACACTTGGAAGTCCAAGCAGCGAACTTTTCAGTTTTAGCTTGATTCATCCTTTCTGCATCATTTCTCCCCAGACTTGCCCATTAAAGCTGAGGCCCCTTGTGCAACAGGACATAGAGCTACATGTCCAGCAACAGCCCCTCCATATCATAGGCTGTGGCAGCCGTCCCTCCCAGCAAGTTTTTCCTAGGAAATGTGGCAAGCACTAATCCCTTTGTTTTCCTATTAATTCTGAAGAAACGATTGCACACACAGCGTCTGTCACCCCCAGATCTCCCTGACGACGTGGGACATTCATTTCTCCATCCCTGTGGGACACAGTCCCATGGGCTCTGTCACCGCCGGAGCGGAGCAGAGCGGAGAGGTGGGCAGGGAGAACACAGCCCTTCCCAGAGAGCAGTGGCATCAGCCTGTGAAACGTGCCAGGGTGTTTCTGATGGGCTGCCCTGCAGAGCAGACACCGAGCGCTCGGGAATTGAGAGTGGTGACTGAGATGAGGTGAAGTTCCCTTGTCACTGCCAGCACTTGAGGGGGTGGCCATGGCATGCCAAACAGGCAGCACCAGGTACCGGGAAAACACAAGCAACAAAGAGCCTGTGTGCTCCAACGCAGAGTGGTGAGGGATGAGGGAAAAGGGCTATCACTGGTGGGATGTGAGGAAGAGGAAAAGGGAAGGCACAGTAGCCCTTGCCTGCTGGGCTGCAGAGCTGAGCACTGCCCTGCTTCTTCCCCACCACTTAACCCCAAAAATCCTCACACTGCCAAAACAGCTTCTTACAACATCGGCTCAGTGAATCTCAGCTGTCCTTGAGAATGAAAAATCCCTCTGTAGCTCAAGCCAATAAAATCTAAGTTGTGGGGTGGTGGGGCTGTGGGACACCCTTCTGAGGGTGCAAGTGGGTTAGGCAAAAAGAACCCCAAATCTGAAGTCTATCAGCATTCTACAGAGACACCACAGCTCGCATTCAGAGACTGCTCAATATTCCCTATTGTAATGGAAGGCCTTTTATCATAAGAATAAGTCAAATCAAGTAAATCACTTTGCCTCCTTATTCATTAAAACATTCTCTGCACCTGCCTGTAGCCAGTGGCCCATAATCTGCCTGACACAAAACACTGCACACTGCCACAGGAATAAGCATCCTCAAGTCCTTCATTTCCAGAGAGTGAAGGCACTTGACACCCCTGCAAACCAGATCTCTGTCCTCCCCCATCACCCTGCTACTCAGCACCCAGGCACTTCATCCACCCCAACCTCCCCCCGTTCCCATCTCTCTGCCACAGAGAATCAGCCGTGCCTCAAACTTTCCAAGCACCTGTCGCTCCTCCCTGTCTGCCCCAAGAACCCTACCTGTGACAGGAATTCCCACAACAGCCCATCATCGTTGGCTTGCCGCGGGCACCCCTGCATCGCAATCCCGCGGGAGAGGCTCTTTCTGCTCACCCGCTGGCAGCCCGAGACGCGGCGAGCTCCGGGAGAGGCAGTGCCCAAAGCACTAAGTGCTCTCCTGCCTCATGTTTCGCTCCTCAGCCTCTGACGACAGGTCTCTGCTGTGCCCAGGAGCCTTTATAATTCGCACGTGGCGATTCCTTCAGCGAGAGGCAGTTTTCCCAGAGGTTTCCCGGATCTCCTGTGCAAGGCTATTGCCATAAATCAATTGGATTGCTTAGTCACCTCTGTTTGTCCAGCCAGTGCCAAGGCAGACCTGCTATTTCACAGCATGTACTGTACGAAGCAGCCAGTTCCTGTCAATTAGATGCACCACTGCAAACTGAATCGCATATTGTTTTCTACATCGACTTGTTTTCTGCTGGCCTGGAAGAAACATACTTTACAGCCATAAATAAAGACGGAGAACAAAAAAGAGTTACAGAGCCATGTTAAAGGCTGCCTGACAGAGGGCCATGTGTGCCCGGGAGACTGCGGTGTGACTCCAAGGGCTGAGGAGCGAGGAAAGGGGAGGTCTGAACAGTGCTCTGTGCTCCAGCAGGCACTGGATACGCTCACTGAAGCCAGACTTTTTCCCTGAGGGCCACTGGAGTGTGAAGGACTAAGACCCTTCAGGCAGTGTTTACAACCATGGAGCACTGTCTGAATCTAAAGCTGCTGCTCTTCAGCCTCGCCAGCCTCAAAATGGGCTACAAACCAGAGGTATCCAAGTGAGTGGGTGCTTAAGGAAAGGCTGACCTCTCTGCCAAGCCTTCCTCATTTCTAAAATGGAGCCCTCTTTGACTGCCCAACAGGGATGCTGTCAAGGATGCCTATGACGTGATTATTCCCACATAGATGTGAGCCCTGGAAGCAAGACAGCATTTGCTGTCCCCAGCCGGGGGGCTGCACCCCACAACTCCTAACAAAGAGCTCCCATGCCTGCCCCTGGCACAGCCACAAAAGTGCTCACAAAACCCAGGGCTGAGAGCTTGCTGGGTGTCACTTCAACAAAAGTACAGAGAGGGCCAAATCAGCTGCCAGAAGTTGCTGGAAAGCTCCACTTTCATCGCCCCTCACTCTCTGCTTCTCCACAGGGGCTCCCAAAAAGGAGGGCAGCTTCTCCAGTGCTTGTAGTCACCATGGGGCCACACCCACCTCCTCACTTATCTGGACAAAAAAAAGTGTCCAGCTCTTTTCTATTGGAAAGGTTTGTATTTCAGTTCTCCTTACCATATTGATTATAAAATCTAACTTTTGACTTGTGTGACGTATTAAAAACAAAACATTTAAAAATCTGGAAGGCTGTGGCAGAGGAGGAGAAATAATGAGGAAAGCCTGTGTACTAATGCTGAGATAATGTTTAAAGTAAACAGGAATTGGGGCCTATTTGTGGTACATCCTGTACAATAAAAGAGATGAAAAGATGATGTATTACCACCAAGACCTTATAGTATAAATGTGCAACTTCTAGTAAAACTTTCTGCATTTCAGAGGCAGATTGTCTAAATCCTGAGAGAGGCAAGTCACTGATGATGGCTGCAGGCAGAAGTGACTGACAAAAGCAGTCAAATTGCTTCCACTAAAGGACAGGAGTTTCATAATGAGGTTGCAGAGCCCTCAGGAGCCTGCCCAGAAAGTCAGTGCTGCCAGTCTCCCTCTGGATTTGGTGCCTGGATTTAATGGCATTGACTTGCCAGGAAAAGAGGGCAATGAGAGTAATTAAAGAAAAATAGAGTAGGGAAAAGCACAACAAGAATTAGTACAATGCTCAGGAAAAAATCCAAATCCGGGGAAGCGATGCTAGGTCCCTGGTAATAGCAACCACACTCAGCAGCCAAGACCCAACACATCTGTCCCTGGAGCACTTTCCTTTTCTTGGGCATCACGATGGAGTAGGGGCACTGGGAGGCTGGCATGCCCATCCCTTCTGGTGACAGTGCAACAGTGAAGCTGGGACAGATGAGATTCACGCTGTGGCTCTTCTTAGCAGAGCCCCAGTTCCAGCACAGCTGCTGCCTGGCTGGTCCTGTCCCTAGGGCAGCTGCCCACCAGCAAGGTCACAGCCAGGCTGCCACAACTACTGCTGGAGCTGCCACGGGAACAGAGACAACAGCACAGGGAGAAGGCTATGGAAATTCAGACCTGCCGTATCCTCCAAAGGATGAAGCTGTTCCCACCCCAGGCTGCCTTGAATGCACAGCACATTTGTAGACACCTGGCTACTCCCACCCAGCAGCTTGATGAAAACCTGAGAAAACCTCATCAGGCTGTAATGCCAGCTCTGGGAACACAGTGTCCAGAAAACCTAGGCGGAGACTTCTTGCTGATAACAGAGAAACCCGAGGGCGGATGCTCACGGTGCAGGACGTCCCTTGCTAAAGGAGGTACTGTAGGTCCCAGCCTAACAGCCTGAGCTTCCCCAGACAGGTGCCTGCAACGGAGCATCCCTGTGGCTCCAGCATGCCAGCCTTCCCTGGGCTGTGGTGAGACATGACGCAGAAATGGGCATTGGTCTGAAATGAAGTGATGGTGCACACACTGCCTCGCTCCGGGGTTTGTAACAAATGCCTCTCACGCCTCTGCTTGTGACCACCCATCTTAATGGGCAGGCTCTTTCTGACAGGTTTTGTTGGTGAGAGCCACAGAGCTGGCGTGCATTTAAAGATTCACCAGCTCTTTCTCATTCCCCATGCCCCATAAACAGCACATTTCTATTCTGACTTCAACTATTGCAGCAGCTAGGGATGTTTGTAATTTCTGTGAAACTAAAAGCAACCTTCATATTGGACATAATCATGAAGGATTTCTTTTTAACAGTCCTTTTTATCGAAAAAACTCCATTTAAACTTCAGTGAGAGCACTGCTTTCCAGTAAGAACGGAGGGAAAACTGAAAGAAGTTTTGGAGTTGGGTCCAGATGGTGCAAATATGACTGAGGCACTTGTCAGTGCACGGGTGGAAGCACTCACATCCCAGAGCAGGAGCTGAGAGGAGAGGATGTCACTTCACTGGTTGTTCAGATGCAAGAACTCCTGTCCCCATCCACACCCTGCACCACAGCACGAAGGAAATGTAAACCCCTCCTCAAACCAGGTTCTTCACCCCAGACAAAAAGCTCACATCTTGAGCTCTGCAGGTCCAAGCACTGGCAGTGACAGTAGCCACTGCATGTGCAGATGTGCTACATGCATGCTGTGGCACACGTTTTGGCAAGTTATTCCTGCCATCCCTGTGGCTGAAGCACGCTGAGCAGCTGCGTGGCAAAAGCAACACCATGCCGAGAAACACTGTAACAGAACGTGAGGTCTCTGGGTTCTGGGTGTGTATCCCTGGGTGTGCACACACATGCTCCTGCTCCTCCTCAAGCCACTCACAACTAACCTCCTAAGGTCTCTTCCCACCTGCATGTTACTGCACCTCAGGCCAGCTGAAAGGGGCTGCAAGACAAGTGCGAATCTGAAGAGGAAACCCGTAGGCCCCAGTTTGAGGGTAGAAAAGAGAGATGTTTTTATCGGTGCTAACCTGCTCGCCTTGGCAACCCGCCACCAGAAGAAGGAAACGTGCTGCTTCTCTCTTCTTTCATGAGAGGTTAAGGACTCCCCTCAGCGTGAGGCTGTGCACATTTCTGCGGTCATGCACCCCTGCAGCATCTGCTTTTATGTCCAACTTCACCTGTCTGCCATTCAGCAGTTACTTTGGGAGGTGGCCCTTGAAAAAGAAGACCCAGCACTAACCAAATTCTGGATTATTAACATTCACAGAGCTAATCATTGAAAGGAGTTGTACAGACCCCTGATGGAAAGGAATGAAACTCCCACAGGATTAGATACGCTGTTTCTTTGCAGAGCAGAGCCTGGGGGTGCCTAACCCAGCAGCAAACAGCCAGGAATCGGAGACAATCTCCATTGTCCTGTGCTGGCTGTGTGCAGGCAGCGGAGCCTGGCTGGGAGCTGGGAGAGCTCCCAGCCTGATGGGATAGTGAAAAGAGCCAGTCCCACCACTTGGAGGAGAAAAACCCAGCGCAGGAGGAGTGGGGAATTTCTGTGGAAATTCTGCCACAGACAGAAAGTCCAAGACTGTCCATCAGCAGAGTCAGAGAGCCCACCTTGAGGAATGTGTTTCACTGGACCAAGGAAGCAAAAGACAACCACTTGCCTGAACAGAGGAGAGGCAGAGGAGACCCCAAGAACTGGAAGAGCATCCCTTCCCATGGGGCCACGTAGCCTAATGGCACACAACACATAGGAGCATCCAACAGGGCTGTCTGGACAACCCAAATCCACAGAAACATGGTAAGGAACAACAGTGAACACAGAGGTCTCAGAAGGCAGGTGGTGCAGTCCCAGTAAAGCCTTCCCCTGGTAAATAATGATGCATGTTGGTCTCCAAGATGCCTTGGGGCTGCAAGCTGGCTGTTCTCTCCAACCCATCAGCTCCCTGTTCTGGTGCTGGTGCATCAGTTTCTCCCTTCAAAGTGTCTCCTGCACCAACATGTGCCGATCACCCAGCTGTACCTGCAAATCCTGCTTTTTCCAGGCCCGCCACATGAAGCACACATGCCCGTGGATGGGAAGCTGGGGAACAGCTCCAGCACCTCAGCTGCACAGCTCCTGCATGAGGGAATATGACGGACTAGCTACTGCCTGAAAGCCCTGCTGATGTGCCTCAGACCTATCCCAACAATATCCTTCTTTCAGTCCTGAGACCTCCCTGGCAGCCAGGTCAAACTCAGTTTCATAAGGACTCCACAGCAATCCCTGGGTCTGCCGGTGACGCTCCAGCACAGTTTCCCTCCTGACACAGCACAGGATTGCAGTCCCTGTGCTGGGAGGGCAACATGCAGCCATACACAAGCCACGTGAGGACCAGAGCTGCTCACTCTCTAAGCAATGCCCATGTAGTCTGCAGAAACCTGGGGGAGCCCTATGGTACTGAACACTTCACTCCTTGCTCAAACAAATATAATCTAAAACCACCTGCTGAAGAAAGGGTACCTTCTCCCCCTCCCTAGACAAGAAACCCACCTGCATACCTTAAACCAAGCATCCTATTGCCTTGTTTTTCCACATTTCTCTTCATTTTCTGTTACAATAAAGCATCTCAAGCAGCACTACCCCTCAGACTAAAACTGCAGGAAAAGGGTGGGGCTTTCTAACAGAGCTCAAACTGTGTGTTATTTGTGTAACCCTTTGAGGTGGCAGCCAGATCCTCAGCAGGTGTAAATGTGAGAGCTGGGCTGAAGCTAAGATAGCTTGGAGACTTCACAGCAGGGGAAGACTCTGCCTACCAAGCCCATCAGCACAAGATGCTCAGGGACGCCCTGCTGATAGCACCCTCCAAGGAGCAGCCACTTGGGATCACTGCAAGCTTTGCATGGCATATGCTGGGAGCTCGCACCAACTCTGGGGAAAAAACGCACCCTTTTGGGTCCTGCTCCTGCAGTGCCTGAGACTGCCATTGGGCTAGTGCAATCCTGTGTGATGGACCTGGGGCTCATCATTTGTGATGTTAGGTCTGAGGAGATACAAAACCTAAGGCTTTCACTGTCTCAGGTGCTGCATTTAATAGGAAACTGGGCAAATGCTGTTACTTGGAGTCCTAGCTATGAGGGCAGCAGAGCCTGCATGGCCCAGATCATAGCAAGTGCATTCCATGTGTTTGCTCTCAGCTGTGCCCGTTTCACAGGAAGATGAACCCACACGAGGAGCTGCCCTCTTGTTCAGAGCGCAGCCTTTCACCACCACAGAAAGCTGTGGGCCTTTGCCATGGGCCAGGCAGTGCCTCTGCAGCCCCCTCTCCATCGCAGACAGCCCCAGCCCATCAGCCATGGAGGCTGCAGTGCAGAAATCCCATCCTGTTCCTTCCACATGATCAGCTTATGGCCACTGCTGGAATCCCACAAAGCTGCAAGCAGGTGGCTGGGGTGCTCCCCCAGCCCTTTTTCCCCTTGGCACAGGTGGGCTCAGAGCATCCCACAGCATGGAGTTCCCCAGGGTGGCTCTGCATGGAGCCCACTAATTTCTTCTCCAAGTCCGTGTGCATATCCTTGCAATTCCATCTCACAAAGTGTGTGTCGATTTACCAGACAGGGTAGAGTAAAAAGGAATGAATGGAAGAGTTTTCACAATGATCTTAGATATTTCACTTGAAACCCATTAGTTTGCAGGCTATATAATCCCATATATAAACTTTGTCTATCTCCTTAATCAGTTTCCTTCACCAAGACCTTTTCACTTTCAGCCTGAGGAGCAACAGAGGAAGGCAAAAAGTAATGTTTCACACAGGCTTCTCAACAAAATAATCTGGAAACTATTACAGTAATGTGCAACTGGCTTATTGGGTTTCTACTGATCCCCTCTGAACAGGTTTAAAGAATTATTGGGGTGGTTATTGGGGTGAGACAACATGTTTCAGCAGGTAACATGAATGCAGAAATAGAAATGTGCTGCTCCTCTGGGCATTACCAGCAAGTGATCTCAAGGCACACACCTACCCTTAGAAACCTTTGTGTTCTTAGACCCCAGGACACAGAAGCAAATGAAAGCAGGGAGAAGGGGGGAGGGAGCTTTTACAAAATTAATGGCACAAAAAGAAGACTTTCTAACCCACCTGCTGCCTAAGAATGAACTCTGCACTTTGCTAGTATTGGTTCTAACAAATACGTGCCTGTTCTTGATTTGTAAGATTAAAGGCTTCCCTGGAAAACCACTCATGGGGCATAAATATTGAGAATATGTGACTTGGGGGTCCAAGCTGCTCTAAGTGCTTTTGCAGGCAGAGGAAACGCGCAGTATGAGAATGAGCAGCCTCCATCCAGTAAAGGACTAAGTGAAAGAGGAGTTCAATTACGACTAATCAGACTCAAGCACTAAAAGCATTTGCCCAACATCATCCTCATGAGATTAAAACTCTGTTCTCTTCCACAGTGGAGACTGTTAAATGAGCTCAGGTCATACCAGAGACTCACGACCTCCATGAGCCCACTGCCACTTCTCGGTGCAGAAAGAGACATTCCCACCTTTTCCTACAAATAACTGTGAGCTACTCAGTCAAACTGGGCCATCCTCTCGTTGCCCAACCTCTGGGGACATTTTCTGCCAAGGACGTGCCTGTGCATGGTAATTGCCCAGAGAGTTTTAAGGATGAGGTGTGGGACCTGCAGACCTAATTCTGGAGATGGGGACACGTGCAGGGGCTGGAACAAGGAAGGAGAGCAGGGCTGCAGGGAGCTGGCTGGGGACAACCAGAGGACATCTCCAATACAGACAGGCTCCAGATGCATGCCCTGCTCAGACCATCCATGCCAACCTAGCCCATGAATGAGGGATCCCATTAAATAACTACATCTGCCTGGGTTTCTCTTGGCACATCCCATGAGTGTCCCCACAGAGGTGTGGTTATTCTTTTCCAGCCAGTCCTCTCACTAGGGGAAAGAAACTGTCTCTCCTTCAGAACAGTTGGCAAGGTGGCACGGGGCAAATGGCACCACTGGGGACCGGGACTTTTCTTCCCTGTCACACTGGTGCCTCCCAGTGTGAGTTAAATTGAAGTAACCCCCATACCTCCAGCAGAAGCAGCCAGGAGAGCTGAGATAAAACCAGGCAAGGGGCTGCAGACCTTTCCACAGCAGAGAGCGGTGGGGTCAGCAGGAGCACTCCCTGAAACTGCAGCACATCTCCCTGCTCTTCCTGGAGGCTCTTAGGAATGATTTGCAGTAAAAACTGCAGACACCTGAGGAACTACAGCCTGCTGCAGCATCACAGCTCAATTTTTCACTGTTTGAGGTGCAGAGGACCTTTGCACAGGAAATGTGAGACACGAACATTGCAGCCAGGTTCATGCTGGTGTCCACATGTGCACCTGATGTGCACAAGCCCTGAAATGTGGCACACACCTCCTGTGTGCACATGCATGGAGGAGACGTGAACACACCCAGCTAGATACCATGAGATTGTCTGTATTCATTTAGTGTAACATTTTGTCCTCGGGACTGAAATTCATCTCACCTATTTTTAGACATGTCCAATGTAGATGACTGCATCTATGCTAGTTAACTCCTTTTACAGTCACAGGGCTGCTCAGCCTCATCTCCTCTCGTGCTGTGCAGGCAGGTCTCACATACAGTGTGTTCTGCAGGGGCCTGTTTCTCCCCACAAAGGGAGGCTGGCTCAGATCTAGCTATTTGCCACAAATCTCACCCGAGTAATCTATCATTAAGTACTTTCAAAGTCTTGTTATTCAAGCTCTCCTCTCTTCCCCCTGCCTTTTCATGTCAGCCTTGCATGACGCTTTCTTCCACTACTTTTTCACAATGCAACTTTTCACATGATTTTTCCCTCCACTTTGCTCCTTTTCCATCTCCTGATCAGATTTTGCATTCCATTTCTCCCAAACTTCCCATTCTGCCTCCCCCCCATAGCCCCCGCCTCTCCTCCCGCTCTTCTGCCATCACCCAGAACCCGACACAGTTGGACACAACTCCCAGTAAAAGCAGCTCCATCAACTTCTGCCCTCACCCTCATGGGACACTGCTCCACCACAACTCTGCCGCCCCTGCACCCCACCTTGGAGCACCCATGCACTTCCCCTCGCCCCCATGCCCACCACCACTGTGCCCCCAAAGCTGTCCCCGCGTCCCCCCACACCCCCATGGGCTCACCCCACACAGCTCCACGCCGCCATCCTGGCTCTGCCCGGCCTCCCCCAGGCGCTGCTTCGCTCTGCGCACAGTGGGACGCCGCAAGGACGCGTACGATTTACACGTGGCTAGAGCAGATTCCCAGATGGCTTCATAGCTTCCCTTGTATTCTCTTTAGTCTTCCTGGCCCCCGTGGTCATTTCCCTTTTCCACCTGCCTTTCCCCTTCCTGCCCGCCTTATCTCTCTCTCCTGGCCCTGCTCTCCCACGCCACACCGCTCCCGCCCCACGGCCGCCCCATCCCGCTGGCCGCAGGCACCCCCCCCCGGTGCACCCCTTGCTCCCTGCACTCACGGCATCATCTCCGCTCTGCAGCTCAAACCGCCCTTTGCCTGGCTGCAACGTGAGTGTTGCAAGTGGAGGACAGCTGAAAAGACAATCAGCGAAAAACCAGGGAGCGTCCGCAGCTCAACTTGACAGAATCCTGGAGAAAATCGTGTCAGAAAGGAATCGTGCTCTAGTTCCAGCTGGAGCATGTGACGGGACCGAAAACCCTTTGTATGCCTCTGTGAGATCAACTAAAGTCAAAAAAAAGTAACACGATGGCAGAGGAGAGAGGTGGAATGTAGCACTAAGGGGAGGAAAGAGAAAAAGGAAAAAAGTAAACAGGAAAAAACAGGTAGATTCTTAGAGACATTTCACATGCTTTTTTAAAAGTTGCACTTCCTTTGGATTATCTGTGTTGGAGATATTTTCAACCCAGTTCCACTTCCCTTGAAAGATTCATCTGGCAAGCATTCAGTTCTCAGATGAACTTGCAAAACATGAAAGAAGCTGCAAGTGTCACTAAAATGTAGGATCAGCCTCAATTCTGAGATTGACAACTGTACATCTTCCTCCTCGATAGCAAAATGTCTCTTATTCTCTCCCTCGTGTCTCACCTACTCTGACCTCTCCACACCCAACTCCCAGTAAAAGCAAGTTTATTTTTCCTCCAAATGGCATGGTAGGCATTTCAAAATTACGTAGGATCCTGATCAAATTATCTCTTAACTCATCTGGAATCTGATCCAAGGACACCAAGCAAAACCTTTCTGTTTCACCCCTGGGTGCACATTATGTACATCATCAAAAAGAAATGTTCTGTTTGCTTACAGAAAGAGCAGTAGCAGACTCGAGTCCCCTTGGCATGAACAACAGCCCTGACCTAGGAAGAGAAACTGCAGTAATTTCAAAATTGTTGACTGCACTTTCACAGAGTGTACTCAAACCGCTTTTTCCATTGATCTGATGACCCCGGTTACTCAAACAGCTCCTCAGCCTACTTCCTGTTCTGCTGGAGAGCTCAGCAGCCCTGCTAAGAAACAGAGGGAAAAAACCCCAAAATCTAACTTTATTCCGAGTTCCTATTTTTGTTCCAAAAATATATTTATAACTTCACTGCCATCAGAGGGCACAGCAATGTGACCTGTCCTGCTCCCTGAGCTGCCAGTTCAGCACAGTTGGTGAGCTGAGCCCATGTCCCACTGCCAACAGGTCCTGATCTCTGAGCACAGGGGAAACTCGGTCTTTGTGCCACATTTTGTTGCTGGTCTCCCCTTGCTGTGATTCCAGATCCCTTGAAGGAGCCAGATGGAAGGGGGATTTTGCAACGCGGGCAGCTCTCCATGGTCTAGCCATTTATATAAACAATGCATTTAACCCAGCCATCTGTGGCTCGTGTTCTTCTTACTCTGGATCAAATGTATCCATTGTGCAAGCCCACCAGACTCAGCAGAGCTACAACAGAGTTGATTTGGCCCAATCTGGTTCCAGTCTTGCAGCGAAAATGAAGCGATGGTCTAGGACGCTCACTCTTCTCCATAAAGGTGACAGGGAAGTGTAGTTCAATTTTGCTGACCCTGATTCCTGCAGTAGCAAAAGAAGACAGCAAGGGACCAGCAGACAGCAGCAAATAAACTCTTTCCAGTGAGATCAGCTGGAGCTGCCACTGCAAAATCTGCCACTGAACCTACACCTGGAGTCTCCTTTGCTTTTCCAAAAACCACAGGATATTTTTTAGATTAGTGGTGAAACCTGTGGCTTATCATCACCCAATACGAAAATTAAAGTGTCTCAGGGGTTTAAAGGGATTAGCAGGTATTTTCCAAAGTATTCTATCCTTGGAGAATTTATTCCCCAAAATTCTTACACTCACTGAGACATTAAGTGCCATCATATTGTTAGTGTTTCCTGTGCCAGAACTTGTTTCTCAAATCCCCACTAGCTCCAATAAACACTGACACCAAGTAATAACATTCAGTACGCATGTTGCAATGTGTGCTATGTTACAGCTGGCTACGCTGTCTAAAACTGACTTGCAATTTAATTCCCAAGCAAGTAACTTCATTGCGCAGTATATGGAAAATGTTGCTGTTATGCAAACCTCTGTTTTCTGACAATAGCCAGTAAAGCCACTTTCCTCCCTCAATTTTATATCCTGGAAATATTCTAATTCTGTTTGTTATGCCATCAGTAGTTCTAGCTAGCTTTCCAAAGGCGGATGCTCTCCAGAAGACCATCTGCATGTTGTATGCAACCTTCAGAACTGCTCTCCTGGTGTGGTTTCACTGAAGTCAACCCTCCAGGTGGAGCACCTGGGAACAGCCCACCACCTGGAATGTGACACACACAATGTCCAGGCCTTTGCTTTGAGGATTAATTCCCTTTAAACATGTAATAGCTCTAAGGGCATGCTAAAAAGAAGAATATGCTTGCCTTCTTCCCCCTGGGGGAGCAAAGACACCCACCTATCAGCTGGAAAGGGGAAAAATGAACACTACAGCATCTTGATTCAAGAGGCAAACTGGGGAGCATGTCAGCATATCTGATGAGAGTGAATTGAAATCCAAATACCATTAGAGCTGCTAGAGAATGCTTGGCATCACTTCACACAGCACCTCTGCACCATTCCATGACAAGGTGGTTTGGGATGGTTCAACAACCCTGCCTGGTATTTTCTGGGCACTATCACAGCCTAAGATTCCTCGTTGAAAGATGTATACAACCTTCCACAGATCGTCCAAATGCAGTTGTTCAGTTGGGAAGTCGCTGCCTCCTCAGTTTAACATAATCAAAGCTGTACTCCCATCTCCTGGCAGCTGCTTGTGTCAAAGATCTGTGAATCACTTCTACCTGTAGAAACAGTGGTTAGTTTTCAAATTGTGTTTTATATAAACCATCGGGTGGGAAGGAGTGTGGGCCCTCTTGTGCACTTTGTATTGTCCTTGCTCTCCAGCGACCGCCTGTATCTCTTCCCGCGCCCCTGCTTCAGGATTCAGCTGGGAGAGGACTTTGAGTTTTGGTGGAGATGCAAGAGTCAAACGCCACCTGCTCTCCCAGGCCTCACAACACGCATACAAACAGGAAGGCAGATTTTGCTTTAGTTGTGTATGGGCTTTTTGTTTCAGCTGGGGCGGGGAGGGAGCGCTGGTGTTCTCTGATTGTTCCAGGAAAGCCGAATCGGCTTACATGCTCTGCCCTCCTGGCCTTTCTTTCCATTCAGCCCCATTCTCGACCCAGAGAAGCAGCTCTATCAACAGCCCCTTTGCCCACTCCTGCAGTCTGAACGTGAGCTGTGCCTTGTTCTCACAGCCCCCAGCTCTTGCAGTCATCAGGTAGCTGAGACTCTGACTTTTCATTTTTTTTAAAAAAGTACATTTCTAGGCTTCTGCCTTGCAGAGAACAGATCGAAAAATTGTCCTGAGTGTGACTTATAGGCATAGAAACCAGGAAGACAATCATACAAGCCCAGGACCTCCAAAAAACCTGAAACATTTGGTGGTTTTTAAGGCAATCCTCCTTGTTTTCTGAGAGAGCTTGAGTTGTCAGTGTTTGAACAATAAATGCATGGTCGAGGGAACTGCATCGCTGATGCACTCTCTGGCCTTGATTCCTCATCCTGCTACAGTAATTGATCCCTGTGCTCTCCACTGCTGGGGGACCCCAAGCCACCACAGAAAGTATCAGAGCCATCCCAGCAGAGAGCACAGCCTGCTCTGATGCCTGGCCACTGCCAACCCCTCTTCTCTATCATAAAAACGTCTGTATCCTGCCCACACGATAAGATCCATCTTTCAGCAACACTAAAATTACAGTGGGCCAGAAAAATGCTTACAAACCTGCCTATATCAGGTAAAACCCAGGATTTTCCCATGAATAGAAAAGGTCTTTCCCTATGGTCCCTGCCCTAAAGGGGCTGATGTTAAGAAGTTTGCCATCCCACTCTGCAGCATCTTATTCTCTCCCTCTTTTGTGCCCAAGCCCTCCCAAGGCACGGTGGAGAGGGGCTCAGGAGACAGCGAAGGTAAATCTTGGTGAAGGAGGCTCCACTCAGTCACCCAGGGATGAGGAAATGGCACAATGTGTCTCAGCCAGGCAGAAAACACAGCAGGGAACAGAAAACTCGACTATGGCTCATCGTACAGCAAACACGTGTGTTCCTTCCCCTCTGCCCGGGGAAACTCTGCGGCACGTTTTGGCTACGGCAAAGTAATTACCAGCTATTTGCTCATTTTCCTTTAATGAATCAGTTGAATGAGAGCAGTGTGAGTGTCGGGGGAGTGAAAGTCTGTCACTCAGCAGTCTGCGAACTCCGGCTTCCCTGAAGATTTCTAGATCAGATTTCAGGGCCTCGGGAGTTTGGGTTATTTTTCTAAATGAGGTTCGACACTGCATCTTCTGGGGAAGATGCCAGTTATCTACAAAACCTACAGCTCTTATTAATTTGATACCACAGGTTTCAGTCTGAATCACAGCAATGTGTGGTTGACCTCAGATTAAACTAAAGTACTTGCTCCAAGGCATTAGACTTAAGGGTTGGCCAGCATGGAAGCTAGATTTTTTTTTTAACACCAGAGCTCAATCAAAAAACTAGGGGAGAGGAGATGTTCAGGTTGGGCTGGACACAGCTAAAATCATGGGACTGTGAAAGGAAAACTCCAAAATGTCTCATCTGGAGCCAAAGCAAAAGGAGGTGTTTCATTTCAGGTTATGTAAGTCCTAAAAAACCTTTTCTCTTCTCTTCTTTCAGTGTTTTAGTGGTGAGGTCAACGTTTAAGTGAAAAATGCCATTTTGAATCAATCTACATTTCTAATGCTTGCAAAACATAAACAAACCATTCCCAAAATGAAACAGTTCATTCTGAAAGTGTCAGAATGACACGCACTGCTATTTTTAACATCCCTCCTTCTTCCCCCACCTCTGTATTTTTTTCTAGGCCAGAACTATTCAGAAAATGTGTTTGAATTTGTGAATCATTTTGACTCCCCCTCTCCCCTGACATTTGCTGGAAAATCTATTCTCTGCCAAAACACTGTTCTTCCAGATCCAGCCAGCTCCTACAATCTCCTGTCCTGCCAGGGTTTGTCTGGATGGGTCTGAGGTCTGACTGCCCTGGGGACACAGCACGGATGGTCCAGAGGAAGAGTGGGCCAGGAGGGCAAACCTCAGCCTCTGTCCAGGCAGTGATGGGCTCTGAAAAAGCTCTGAGCCATCCTCTCTTGAGACTGAACCAGGAGTCGGGCTCCGACAGAGGCCACCAGGCAGAGGGAGTTCCTCACCAGGCTGCGGCTTCCGGATGTGAGGGAAGTGCTCAGAGTTTGGGTTCTACTGGAAAAATCTTGCCTTCAAAGCCAGGCCCCTGAAGGTTAAGCAGGTGTACCTTAGGGGCTTGGAGCTGTCTCCTATCAAGGTTACAGAAATTTTAGCTTTGGATTCAGTCAAGACACGACAGCTCTGAGGCTTGTAATGCAATGTAGAGGTTTGATTCTTCATAGCCTGGCGATTCATAGAACAATTTATGCCTTTGCAGTGCAGTGCAAGTGTAAATGGTACCGCTCCCATTTGTGAATGTTTTGCTCCTACCCTGAAACTTTTAGCAAGTGGAAAACTTGGATCTCTTTCAGTCCTCACATCCAACCTATCTGTAAGTCTTGCAGATTTTTTCAGGATAGCATGCCTAACAGAGTCTTTCCAGCCTACCCACCCAACTAAAATTCACCTTCTGGGCTCATCACATCATACCCCAATTTCACATCTCAACAGCCTTTGCTTTGCAAAGATCCATCAAACTCACTGCTGAAAGAATGCTTTTTGAATCTGTCATTTGGCCCCTCTGTGGCTCTCAGCCTCCCTACCTTGATTCCTTCTCCTGAGGTGCATGTCTAAGCTCCCCAGCTTTTCTCTCAAGACTGTGATTTATTTTATTCCCATCACTTCTTATTTCAGTGCTGAAAGGTCAACTCCTGCGTATGCTCAAGCATGAGATCAGCCTATATTAAACAGGCTCCTCTGAGCTTTCTCCCTTCTGGGAAGGGTTCCCACCCACAAGAACAAACCTGGAATCTGGAACTGCCTCCTGAGCCGCTCAAACGCTCAAAAACCAAATACCGGAGTTGGTTGGGACGTATGATACAGGGAAGACAATGACAGACTAGGTGGCACCATGCTACCTCTGCATTTCCCTCTCATTACCAGCCCAGCATCTGGTCCATGTTTTGGTCACTTGTGACTACCTGGACTCCTCTACTGCTTTCCTTGGCTCAGAAAACACATTCCAGCAACACAGGGTAACATGAGAAAACAGAGACCTGAGGAGAGAGGCCAAGCCTGTTCTCCTCAAGATGAGACACAGATGAGGGGCTGCTAATGGAGCAGCTGAGCTACAGTCCTGGCTTCAGGCCATTTGTTTTAACCTGCTGTGCAAGGTGGCTTCCATGAGAGCCAGACAACATCCCTCCTCGGAGAGAGTCTGGTTCAGTTTGGAGCTGCTTTTCTAAAAGCTCATCTTGAATGTATGAACTTTACACAATTTTTTTGTCAGCGATGGTACATCTTGCTCAAAAGCTGTGACACGCACTGTTTGTGTGTGAAGGTGGGAATGTGACATCCAGCATGGCGACGCTGTTCGCTTTGCAAAAAGATCAAGGTTAGTTCCCACTCCGCTAAAAGCACGGAAGGGAAACACAGGATTTGTCAAGCAGAGATAAACTGAATTGAGAACATTTTATACACAAATTCCTAGGAGAAGGTTAAAACAATGGAGCTGGGAGAGTACACTTGTCAAGGTTTTTTCAAACAATCCTTTTTCATAAATTCTTTTAAAATACAACAGTAATTCAGGTGGATAGAGATAAGCCACCGTTCTAAAATCTCTTTCCTTTGTTTCCTTTCTGGCAGCCCTGGTCTCCACCCCAGCAAGACATTCCTCCCACAAACCCCAGGGTGGAGGGCTGTCAGCTCTAAGTAAATATGGCTCCAAGGAGAGAGATAATAATTAACACCCTCTTTCTGAAGCTGCTTGGCAATTACAGTTCCAAGTCTAAGTCCTACTCCTGTGACCACACGCCTTGCTTCCAAGGGTGTATCTATCTACAGCAGCCCAAGACTACTTTGAGTTGCTGCCCAGGGGTGCAGCTGTGTGCCAGTCCCTGGCAAGAGCAGGATGAGATGCTGGGACTCAAAGGCCCCTGTGGCAACGCCCATCTCTTCTCCTCCCACTTGGAGGCACTGCCCATCCCTTCTCCTGCTGCCACGACAAGCACCTACCTGGGCTGTGCACACCTGCTGTTATCCCACACTCCATCTGCAAAAGCACCCAGAGGTGGGAATACCATCCTGGGGCCTTTCCTGGTCACTTTGTGTGGGTACCCAGGGCAGAACAAGGTACGGAGTGATGCTGAACTGGCCTCAGTGGAGCTAAGCTGATGCTGTACATGCATGGATGAAAAAAAAGGAATTTGGCTCCATTTCAGAGTTCAAAGAAATACTTGAGCCTATGGGCATTAATTCAGACTCATCTCTAATTATATCCCAAGTTCAGCCTTTTAAACCAGTTCTTTAGTCCTCAGTAAGGGTCACTTCGCAGTTGTTATTACAGTTTCTTGCCAATCTGTTGTTGGATTTTCCACTTGACATTACTAAGGGATTAAGTTGTTTGTCTCATCATCTTTTATCTGTCCTGTTCAGTTTCCTAAAAACAGACTTTAGCCAGACCAGAGAAGATAGGAGGACAAAAAAGCCCAACATTTTCAAGATATAATCATGGCTTGGGATTTGCCATTATTATTGTTTAAATTTATTACTTTGGACATGTAAACTTTGCTGACTCCTTCAATCTGGAATGTCTTAAAGAAAGCATTAGGCATTACAAGTCATTGGATTACACTGCCCTGATTCAGCTACAGCTGTGGAAGAAATATTTAACAGGAGATCCCGTGGAGTTATACATTTCAGACTGAGCTCATCAATTGCCATAGAGAAGACAAAAACAAATGTAGCTGAGCCTGGAAAGAATGTTGCTAAAATTGGAGAAACATTTAATGTGAGTAGCCTAGGGGTGCAATAACTTTGCCTGTAACTTAACAAAACCCACCCACATAAAACATACCAAGAGAGATTACAGATTGGACTCTCTGATCTGCAGTCTGCCAAGAAAGCAAACCTGACTTTTTTCCCCCTCCTGCAGATGCAGGTTTAAACGGTCCCTGCAGAGTGTTAAATATATATTACCCATAATAGCAACCATATTACATTTGGACACGTTGCTAATTCTCCAACTGGCTGCTCTGTACCTTGCCTGCAGTGGGAGGATACCCCTGGATAACTAATGGAGCTTGCAGCTGCCAGCAGAGCAATTCTTACGGTCCACATGGTGAGAAGGAGCCTGCTCACCTCCCCCTCACTCCCACCCCTTCTTGGAAGCCCTGGTCCCCTCTCTTTTGAGGGGTACTTAAGTACCCATTTAATCAAAATGTTTTGAATGCGTTTAGCTCAATGGGATAAAAGCTATTCCTACGCCTTCCCAAAATGCACGTCTGCAACCAACAAGGCTCAGTGGTGAGCTGAAGGCCAGCCTTGGCTCCTGCCCTTCTCCCGAGTGGAAGGATCAGAGGTTGTTTAGCAAGAAATGAGAGCAAAACACCCAACCCTAAAACGCAGTTTCTTCCCTGCAGATCTTTCCATTTATAAACTTCCAGTCCCCAAAGGCTCTGAGGCACTGTACCTATGAACAGGCAAACCCCCCACAGGGACTGCATCTCTGGTTCATTAATTCAGTTTAAGGTTGGATTTACCACAAGATGTAACTGGATACATGCAGGAGTGAGGCAGGCGAAAAACGATCAAGGACCAAACCTGCAGCATACTCCTGCTGGCTTCATCGGAGCTACAACAGCTTTTATCAGCGTTTTATCTGACCGTAACAAAAGGAGCGAATTGTTTAGCAAAGGAAGAGGGTTCTTTGATTCTATCTTGCTGCAGATGAATTGCCCAAGCAAGGGCAAAGGGACAGGAAGCGAAGGGGGAGGAGAAGGAGCTGATGCTGAAGGTAGGTGCTGCCATTACTTAGCCCTTGCTAAGCAGCCCCTTCTGCAAACGCTGATGGGGTGGGAGGAAAGAGTTGTGTCATCTCCCAGCCATAGCCATTCGACCAAAATGCTGTGCTGGTTACTCTTGGTGTTGATATATTGGTCCTCATTCCGGCTGAAGGGAGTTTTGTGACAGTGAAGACTGCAGGCCCCATGAGACCTCCCTCTGCTTTGCATAGTACAGGAACCCTATTGTCCAAGATCCCAAGTACAAGACTTAAAATCAAGGATGAGACCCCGGGCAAAACTCACACCAATTCAGCGAGGTCCATGCCACAGCGACCCCAGGTGCCGACCTCTCTGCAAATTAAGTGTGTGAAGCAAATGTGAAGAGACAACTTGATTCTGTCCTTTGAATCAGACTCATTAAAATGTCTGTTGGCATGTCCCTCCAGAGCACATCTATGTCTTTCAGAGAGACGAGGGATGCTTTACTATTACTTAAAACCACAACAGTGCAGAATGCTAATGAAGTTCCTGTTGTGTAGCACTGATCAGATAATACACTGTATTGCTTACAAGAAGTAGTTGTAAGTGCTTGTTGTTTTACCCCCTAGTTTTCCTTCCAAAAGCAATCCTTGTGTTTTGACCAGCAATACATCTTGTATCTGAAAGAAGAATTGAATTCCTTCTACTGGCTGTCCCTTTTCCCATGTCATTAATGAAAAGAACTTTCTTTACTATAAAAAGAAAAAAAATCACTTCTTTCTTTTCATGGCTGAAATGTATGAAAAGACTGAAATAAATACCAAGAGAGGGAAAAGTCTAACACGGGTCGTAGCAGCCTGCAGCAGCTCCCAACTCCAATATTACCCATCTTAAGAAATTAAGGTCAGAAACCACTCTGTAAACACAACCCATGGCTGACTGAGGCAGTGAGGATCTCCACAGGCACACAGCCGTGACAGCAGCTCTGGGTTGCCTGTGAAATCCGTGCCTGGGAAAGAAGGAGTTGCAATCTACGTTTTCCAAAGGCTTCCACCAATTCCGAACGTGTTCACAGTGCACACACCCAGACTGAAACTTGCAGCTGGAGACCCCGAGCTTCTGAATGTACCCATGCTGAAAGGCACTACTGGATGATCATCCTGTTACAGAGCAAGTTGAATTTTGCTGTCTAAACACTGATTTAAAAGCCAATCACAGGCACTTTTGAGGCTGGTAGAACTCAGACCGGATCAGCTTCCCGAACTACTTGGAGCCATTGTGCAGGCTATGCATGACTCGGGTTTTTATGTGTAGGAATAAGAACGAAATTCCAATAAATTTTATAGAAGACATTCATGAGTACTTTAGAAATAGATTTCTCTGTCTTAAAGCAGACTCTTGGGCTAGTTGTCAAGATCCCATTAGAGTAACAGAGAAGAGACATACCTTAAGAACCTTAGGATGCCTGAGGAGATACTCAGCAAGGCTAAGCAAGATGAATGCCATAAAAGGACCATTTCAAGTGACCCAGCAATTGTGGAAGCCCACATTCCCCAAAAAGTCACATTTAAGAACAGGAATTAGGCTGCAAAGTTACTCAGTGATTTGAAAATGTTAACATTCAGTTTTCACTGTCTGTTAAATATTAACATATCTTTCTTAGAAAGCTTGGCTGGGCTTCATTGGAAGAAAGCAGGTCACATTTACTGTACAAATTTACCTACCAGTATAAACAAAATAATCTTCTAACCATTACAGAAGACTAATCTTAGCTGAAGCGACATTTAATGTCATACATAGATGCCATTATTTCTGTAGTGAGCTAGAAAAGAATTACATGTAAAGAAAACATTAGCTCAGCAGTGGCTTTTAGCCATCGCATGGCATGTGAGGGCTTAGTGCTGCACTAATATTTCCTTCACATGCAAATCTGTCCTAACACATTATAGAAATAATATGGAAAACATGAGACAGGTGCTGACTACAGTTTGAGTTTTGTCATTGCAAGCCTCTAAAAGAATGAAGACTAAACTCTGAAGTTTCCACTGATCCGTGAAATTCACTCTGCGGACATAGAGCTTTCCACCCGAAGGATCCAAAGGGGGAAGCTCCTGACATCCTGCAATTCCCACCAGAAGAGGTAGAAATCTGTCTCTTTCCAGAGCTGGGGACCCTAAGGATGATAGACCTAATGTTTGTTCTTCCTGCACCTCAGAAATACGTTGTTTGTTTTTTTTTTTTGCCCCTTTTATGGATGCTTTCAGTCTGAAATTTTTTTGAGAAACAAAATATGCAAGAGACAGCAGCTGTACGAGCAAGTAAGTCCCTCTATGAAAAGGATCTACTATGTGCCATGTAATTCCTGCCCTGTCAGTCGTGGAGGATGTGCACAGAGAAGAAACCCTTCCCAATGGGCTTAAAAGTGCTGATGGAAACAGACTCGAAGTAGCACCATACGTCTCTCACTGGGTTATGGCAGCATCTCCACTTAGCTTCCATGGGTGGGAGCCCATAAAGAAGCTGCTTATTCCCTGAGAGGGTCACGTGAGTAGGTAGAGGATAAGCTACGGAATAGGGAATGATGCTTTGTGAAGCCCCTGGAGTGCACAGCCTCCATCCACAGAGAACCTGAAGCACTGCCCAATCCGCCGAGCACCGGGGTGTCCTCATCCCATCCCAGCAGGTAGAACATGCCGCGCTGTCAGGTCTGCTGACCGCAGTGTTCTGAAAGGGGAAACACAGAGGTGTCCACCTCATTCCCCTCTCCCCCCTTAGTCTTCCCACAGCGGGGGGACTCCACCCTTTGGCAGCTTACCATATGTGCTAAGCACCTTCCCTGGTCAATGATGTGCATTACTAAAAGAATAGTCGCTCTTCTGAGTAAGCCAGCAGGGCCCTAATACACCAGACATTATATTGATACTAAATCAGAGATACCACTCACAAGCTCACGAGCTTAGGAGCTTTTACGACAAACACAGTGGGAGTAAGGAGTAAAACACATAAACACAGTTGGCATAAAGATATATATTCACAGGGCTTGCATGTATCACCATAGCCATGCGGTTGTGGTTTTTGTTACACGGAGATTTCCTGATCACAGCGACAGATTGGAAAGGGAATGAAAGCATATTTAGTTTGATTGATTTTTATAGGAACAAATCAGGACTCCTGTTGTCAGCTTATGCCTTGGGACATCTCAAAGAGAAATAAGCAAAGGTCCCAGAGGCCCTTGGCTGACACTAACCCTATCTAAACTTGGCTCCTTTCAGGACTGCATTAACAGCCATTGTGAGTCAAACAAATAAATCAATTAAAAGAATGCCTGCCATCAGCACTGCCATTAGCTTTTTCCAAAAGTTCTTGCCATTTCGAACAGGTTAATGGAAGTCTCTTATTCTGAGAAATCTATTCGGCCTGCTGAAAGGAGCAGAAGTTTCACAGTGTACCAAGTCCCTTGATTACTATTCTGCTGTACATCCTTATGTTTCCACAGAGGCTGTGGGAAAGCCAGGAAGAGGAACACTGCAGTGTCTTGCACTGTTTTTCCAGGAAGGGAATCTTTCCCCCCCCCCGACATGTCATTTTTCTACAGTACATGCTTGCTTGCACAATTTCTGCCTTTCCCCCCACTTGTCTGTTCCTTTGTCTCTAGTTGCTGAGGAGTTGACAAACTAGGGAATTTAGGTCAATGACAAGGACTCATTAATGACCAGCTTTGGAGTACCTTTTGCTTAAGGGGCGCAGCCAGTTTGCAAGAGTGGGACAAGTCTCCTGCTGCAGAGTACACCCTGGTTATCAGCTCTCCCTTGGGAAGAGCCAACAGAGTCCCCCATCAAAACAGCGAAACTCCTACACTGCTATTTTTCTAGTCAAGAAGTCAGCAGGAGTCACAGGTAGAATGTATCTTATTTTAGGTGTGAAATCTCCTCAGGAGGCTGAGATGCCATTTCAGGCTACCTGTGCCACTCAGAACCTGGGACAAAGGAGCACCTTCTCACTCCCTTCCACACCCAACCTGTGTCATCAGCCAGGAAGGGAGAAACTCTCCCCCTCAGCATGAGACAGTGATGGAGGCAGGTGCCTTTCAACAGTCACTGCATCCTCCTGCCTCAGGTGGTTGGTGAGCAGAGGCATCAGTTCCTTCCCCAAACTGCCCATGTTGGTCACAGGGGGTGTGCAGAAAGTGCTCCCCTGCGGCATTTCCAAACCACAGTGTCCCCATCCCAACACGCTGCCTGGACAGCCCGTTCCTCCCACACAGCCCAAAAAGTGTAATCGCTCAAGTGTGTCTGAAACCTTGCAAGCATCAATAAACAAGCGTGGGGTTTCTCCAGCAGCAGCCCACAGCCCGGGGAAAGCCACAGCTGCAAAAGCCCTTGCGTGGAAGTTTACTCAGATCTTAAGTGGATTTGCAATGAGACAACAGCAAAACGTCACGTCGCTCTTACTGTCACTGCACTTCACAGGTCTGCAACCACCACGGCAGGGTCACTGTTCCCCGGAGCTGTGCAGCCCACTGAGCACCAGGGCACTCCAGGGACAGGGAAAGCACTGACCAAACTGCTTCAATAAACAGAGGCAGAGCCCGTTTCCGTCACAGAGCTGCTCCAGGTCACGGTGCCCAAAAACGTGGCCACAAAACCTCCCTTCCTTTCACTTGGCAACATCATTTTCTTACCGGGCAATTTTCAGGCCTGAACATAAACAAAGTTTCCTACCTGCAGTACAAATGGAGGACGAGTCCATGCCAGCCAGAGGGATCTGCCCGTTTCCCCGGGATGTCAGGAGGAACTACAATAGACAGCCGGACATCCCTAACAGATTTGCTAAGCCAGATGGCCTCCAAAAAGGAAGGGCAGGAGCAGGCCTGCTGTTTATCAAATCTGTAAACATGCTATGTGAGATGTGCAGCACAGGCTGTATCTGCAGCAAGAACTGCTTTCCTGCTGCTCGTCATTACCTCTGCTCCAGGTACAACAGCCTCCCCTGTGCCAGCAGCACCCAGTGCAGACAGGCAGGGCTCTCTGCCTGCCCCGGGTTTATCTACTCAACCCAGAGGCACCCAGAGGCACCTTGCTGGTTTCTCTCGGCCGAGGTCTCCTGGGATTTGACTAAAAGCACGAGTTGTGGAGAGAGCTTCTCACACATTCTCCCTCATTACACAACTCATTTCCAGACCGTGTGCGTTGTTAAAAGGAAATAGTGAGTTCATGAAAACAAATGAGTATGCAACCTGACACTCCTTCAGTAGCTGCCTTCTGCTGTCGTTATGGATTTACAAGATATTGCCAACCAGTACACAATGCTGGGTGTTATTTATATGAATCAATTTTGAATTACTGGGCATTTGCACATGGTCCTGCTGAGAAGTTGACTATAACCTGCCAAAGTCAGTGATCAGCCCTGCATGGGACCTGTGGAGCCCAGCGGAAAGTATCATTGTAAAGTAGCCTCGCTGCTCCTGCTGAGACTCCAGCATTGAAACACAAAATCAAGTGCACCTCCTCAGGCTGCCTGACACATTTTGGACCAGATCTCATCTCGTTTAGCTTGAGCAGTCCCATGGAGACCAGCAGTTACTCTGATCTTAGACCTGATCTGAGCTCACTCTCATCCAGACCCTTTAGCAATAAAAATGAGCCTTGGCTGTTCACTGCCAAGCCACCAGCCTGGCTGAGCTCACTGGAGGCCACAGGAGGTTGTGCAGAGTCAGCTTGAGGCTCCAGGAAGCTTTCCACAGGAGCATCAGGCATGCTTTTGCCCATCAATGAACTGTTTTCAGCAGCAAATCAGTGCGATCTGGCACTAGGAACAGTCATTAGCGCAGAGAATGGAGCAGAGATTACTACAGCTCATGCACATAAAACCCGCAGAATTTAATCAGCAGAGGGATTGTAGCAGCTCCCAAAGGGAACAAGCTGATTCATCAGCTGAGAGCCCCAAAACACAAAACTGTCTGCAAACACGATGAACTACAGACTCGTAACTTCATTAACTGCTTTTACTCAGCTGCTGCTCCATCCTGAGCAGAACAGAGCCTGGATACTTGGAATAAGACAAAAGGAGTACTAAAGAAAAGATACTTATTTCAGCCTGCTGAGTGTTCTACAAACCACAGTCTCAGTTCTTCCAAGTTTGATGCCTTCACTTAGATGTTTCCCTGCACTAGTTTTCCTCGTGTCATTGAGTTTAGCAAGAGTTTCACTACCATGTGTCTCCGGGAAGTTAAACATAGTGAAACACATCACTGAAAGTTGATGGGCCTTTATCAAGCTCTTTAAACTAAGGAGCCACTGGGTTGTCCTGCATGTTTCAGGGTTTGTCAGTGGGAGGCTCCAGTGCTGGGCTCACACCAGTGTAATGTCCCAGAGCTGGATGATAGGAGAGACCAAGTGCTGGTTGGAGAACCTCGTGATGGGTGCCCTGCACTGGGTTAAAGTGGTTCAAAGCCCTCTGGATAACTGGTGCGACAGCTCAGAGCAAAGCACGCCCTGCGTGATGCACTCAGACATGGAATGAACTCCGCTAGTGACACAACAAATCCCATGACTGTCTCATGCCTTTGGAGAACGCCTCAGAGCTCTCCTCTCTGAGGAGACCTTTCTTCTCTAAGGGTAACACAATACTGATGCTTTCTTTTGCCCAAAGCCTCACAACCAGCTCCACAACAAAGATCCTGAAACAAATGAACTTAATATAAATACCTAATAAAAATATGCTTACCTAAAATATAAGATACCCCGCAAGGAAGAAGTTTTATTCAAAAGGGGAATTACCAGAAATTCTAGAGAATTTTGCTTCTATATGAAAGACACAGAGACACTGGGGCGATGGGCATCGGTGTAAACCTGAACAGACAGTTGGCCCACACAGTTTCCACTGCAGGGAGGAAATAAATTCTCCCTCAGGCTCATGTAAACCATGGGAAACCTTCAGCACTCAGGGAAGCTGTGCTGAGATAAAACTGAAGCTCGTAACCACATGTCAGCAGAAGGCTGCAGTCCATGGATGTATTTTAAGCACGCTGGCAGGCAGCTTTGCAGCACCAGGGAAGCTCTGCAAGGACTGTGCACAATGAAACAGGTACCACTACTCTCTTGTGCGAGGATTTTCCAAATAGGAACCCCTCTCCCAAGTCTGAAAGCTTTTCATGTGAGGGAAAGCAAGCACCACTGAGCAAATGTAAAGTTTCTCTGCAGAATTCTGCTGCACCAGACCTCTGCCCTCCTGCTGCAGCTGTGCTTCGGAGCAGGGATGCCACCACCCCTCACCCCACCTCCCCAGGGCTGGTCCAAGACTCACCACTCGGGGCTTCTGCTGGTCCAGGGTCTGCAGGAAGGCCGGGGTCTGGTCCAGGGTGCGCTCGGGGTCACTGGAGATGTCCTCCTCGGACTCCTCCCAGGACGAGGAGAAGCCAGTGGAAGAGGCTGAGGATGATGAGAGCTTCCGGACGGGCAGGCTGCCAGGGGGCACGGCGCCCGCCTCCTCCTCCGGGCCCCCCAGGTCCGTGACGATGACAGCAGGGATGCTTCCGCCAATGGCTGGGTGCTGGCCCTTAAGTCCTGTGGGGGCCACCACCACCTCCTCTTGCCGTGGTGCAGGCCCTGACTGCTCCAGGGGGCTGCTGCTTTCTGCCTGCTCCGCAGCTGGGACCACCATCATCGCCGGCTTCCTGGAGAGCTCTGCAGTGCTCAGACAAACCTGCACCCCACCAGCATCAGGGGGCTCGCTTTCCCCGTGGGCTCGTGGCCGGGGTCCAGTTCCAAGTGCCACCACCGGCGCCGTGGGGCTGGCCGGACAGGGCCGGGCTAGCCGGGGGCTCCGGGGTGGCTGGGCGGCAGAGCTGTGTGCCTGGATGTGCGCCTCGAAGAGCCCCACTTTCTGGTTCACCTGCACATTGTGCAGCTCCCGTTGAAGCTGCCGTGCCATGGGGGGTCCTGGCTGTCCCTCTTCGCCTCGGCTGCCCCGCCGCCCCCCGGGGCTGCCTGGCTGCCGCAGGGGCTCCTCGAGCGGTGGGAAGAGGAAAGTGGGGCCACAGCGCGGGGAGCGGGGCGGCACCGCGGCCGGGCTGAAGACAGGGAGCGAGCGGCAGCTGCCGGGTGTCTCCGGACCCCCGGGCAGCACTTGTCCGGGAGGAGGCGGCGTCTTGCTCCTGCCGCTTGTCACCTCGCTGTTGCTATTCATCATCACCAAGCTATTGAGCGCATAGCAGTACACGGCCATAGTAGTCAGCCGGGGAGCACAGGGGGGCCGTCGCCACTGCCGCCTCGGCACTCAGGCTCTGCGGGGCTGCCCAGGGTGTCTCCACGACGGGACCAGCAGCATCGCAAGCAGGAAAAAGGGGAGCGCGGCTGGCCCTGGCCCGCAGCTCCATAAAACGGGACAGCTGAGGAGAGAAAAGCAGTGAGAGTAGTTCTGCACCCTTAGCTCACTATCCAGCTGGGCACGCAGCGTGCCAGACTCTTCCCTTCCTGTGTGCCCCTCCCACCTGCGTGCGTCCCCAGTGTGCCACCTCTGGGGACACAGGCCAGCCTGGTCATCAGAACGATCGGAGTGAAGGGGAAGTCAGGTTTGGGGCTGTTTCCCCTCTTCCCTGCCCCCTCTCCTGCTTGCCTGTCGACATAGCTGCAGCAGCAGTGTCCGAGAGGACACACAGCCAGCAGCCATTCCCGCAACAGAATAAGAGAATTATGGTCAACTGGTGCGAACTGAAAGTTGGCAGCTTTCAAGTGTTCACCCCAAACCCTGGCATTTTCTAAAGGAAGATAAAAACTCCAAACAACTTAAATTTGTCACCCTCAAGTCTGTCACCTATAGCAAGACCACATCTCAGGAATGTATTTCTGTTGTATGATACACAGGAAGACTCCCTGCTTGCATAGTTTTGTATGGCATAGGGCCACGTCTCAAGTTAATCCCCTAACTTACCATGTGGAACAACGTGGCTTTGCACATCTTCATGAATGCCCTGGCTAAATGTGCCTCCCCTGCAGCACATCTGCCTTCCGGGACATTGAACGCTGCAACTGCCCCCAAGTCCCAGCCCGGACCCCAGATGCAGAGGTGTGCAGTGCTGTTTGTTCTGGCGAGTGTGTGACTGTGTACCTGCGTGAGAGAGGCTCTGCTTTCGCAGGTGGCTCTCTGTGCCCCGTGCACTTCAGTGTGCCTTCCGTCATGGCTGTTTGCTCCATGTGCCACTGGAGCTGCAGTCCCCATCCCGTGCTGGGGCATGGGAACCCCTGAGATCTGCACAAACACACTGCCCACATGAGAGTACAGACTTGTTTACACACAGTGCGCTAACTCTGGCTATGGGTGTACATGCCTCTGGAAGCACTTGTGTGTGATGCTATCAGCGGTACCTCTGTGCGTCCTCCTGTGAGGCTCTCGGCAGGTAAATGCCCACAGGTCTAAACGCAGTCCCAACTGACGGTGTGACCAAAGGGCTTCCCATCCCTCCAGGCACTGCTTGGAGGCAGCGCGAGACTCAACAGAGCCCAGGCAGCGCGGGCAGCCACTCTTTGCAGGGATCCCCGGCACAGCAACGCTCCCAGCACTCAAGCTCGGGTACGAAAGCGAGCACCGGCACAAGATGCTCGGCCAGACTTTGGGTGCGGGACAGCCCGCTCGGCCCCGGGGCAGCGCCCTGCCCCTCTGCCCGCCCCTAGCTCGCCCCTTCCTCCCCGCGGGGCCCGGCTGGCCCCTCACCGCCTCCGGCACGGCTGCCGGGGATCCCCCGGCGGAGGGGCGGCCGCGACCCCCCCCGCACCGCCGCTTACCTGGGGTCGGGATCCGCGCCCGCGCTCAGTGCGCGCCGCCCGGCAGTGCCCGCCGGCGGCCGCGGGGCGCTGCCGAAACCATCGCCCGGGGCTGC